>FWCC01000290.1:0-22265 GCA_900169235.1 Zarea fungicola | reverse complement strand
GTGTCTTGCGTTTCTTCATTTGTAACATGGCGCACCAAGTACGCGACGTATGCTTAAATTGAGAGCTGGTTAGAAGCCCATGACAAATGCCGCAATCCAGCCATATTAGGACTCGGCGAGACTTATGTAGATTGTTATCATAAAGATCGGACTAATTGGGTCATTCTTTTATGTACAGTACAAAGGACACGTTAGCTGCCCTACGTAATCTTGCATAGTGCTTTTTCCTTGTCAGTTACTCAGTTTTCGGTTATGAAACACCTCGATGTATACACAGCCTTGAATAGCCGATAAATTCTCATACCAATGCTCTTTGTAGTAGTATACAACTTGTTTATTGGGCCAGGAGGGTACCCTTTACCTCAAGTACCTGCCAGCCGTAAATCAACTGCAATAAATTGTTATGCACGGAATGCGTCCGGTTATTCATCGCAGAGGCTCAAACTCGGGTTCTAATCCCCCCCACCCATCTAGCACCGGCATCAAACTGGGTGTAGATATTCAATCAGTGGTTGCCTAGGCTCTGTGGAAAGCGGAATACTTGATTATTTAGAAACTTGATTAGGATATCTAAGACAGACCGAGAAATACATAAAATTATGAAGGTCTCAATAAGTCCGGAATTTTTCTCACTAGTTTAACCTCATTAAGCAGTGGGATCCCTGCAATACTCTAGAATAATGAACTTAATAAGGATTAACAACACTGAAAGAGATAATTTCTTTCATCACCGGGCAGTGTATCCAACAGTTTATCTAGTTGATTTGTCTTCCACTAACGTCTCAGTACATTGCAGGTCAACATTGATCATCTCACTCGTCGCCTCACGCAAGTGGTTAAAAGTACATCGACTACAACTCAAACTCTGCCGCTAGTTATAGAATGAGTGAACAAATTGTTAGAGCATTATGTTTCAAATGCACAATATGGCTTGAGTAGATGGTAGACCCATAGCTGTGTATGGAGAGTGGTATGAAGTCAGTCAACTCGCCAGGGCAGTTTGTGACCGTAGCATAGCACTTGATGATAAGATCGGTTGAGTTAGTGAAATGGTCAGGTGGTCCAAAGAGTGGTGCTTAGTGTACATCGCGAGACTGGCCCTCCTTGGGCGGATTCAAAAGCTATACCAGCACTCTATTTTTAATTGACGATGCCTTGAAGGTCAGTATGTTGGGAAGAATCTGCTTGGTCTCAAACTTACAATTATCCAATTCATCATATCACACACCAGTTGGGTGGCTTTATCTAGGCCGCGAATGACATTCCACCAAAATGACTCCGTAAGGTGGTTGAATTGGAGAGTTTGGACTTTCAGGGACGCATTTACTGGTATAAATGGCCTAGCTCCAGTGTCTTCATCGGCGATATTCAATGAATTGACTCCAATTTCTTTGCAAAGTACAGATGCGGTATCATCGCTGTCGAGACCATGCAGAGACGTGGGCTCAGTATCCGTGCTAGGAATAGAGGGCACATCGCTGTTGATGACCTTTTGCCACCAATCATGCGGTGCACTCCTAATGGCTAACTCGAAACTGCCAAAAGAAGTACTATACCGTGAGGCAGCTACACTTTTGTCCCCTGCCATGGGAATACAGTCGTGGCGTGGTGTCAACTTCATATCTCTGTTATGGAAGCGAGATATGAAGCAGAAGAAGACAAGTTGATCTTCTGCTAGGCAAAACAGTTAGCTACAGGCAGAAATTGGCCTGTACTAGTGCTTATGCGCTCCGGAACCTGCCAGATGAGATGGACGAACGCTTTAGAGTTCACCCATTGTGGGCAGTCGGTAGGCGGTTTCTGCCCTGGCGCCAGTTACGCTACAAGTAAGCCAAGCCATGCAGTAGGCGGCGGGACGGATGAGCTGGAACTGGAACCCATCGAGTCATGCTCCAGAACTTATGCGAGTTGGTGTATGACGGGTTCCCATTTTGTCCTGTAAATCCTATTTGATTGGCCCCAGGTAGATATTTCCTGCCCAATTGTTCGGAAAACGAATTTAATTAAATGGAATGGGATTTATTTATTACGTCCACTGGCGCCCTAACATAGGCTGCAGACGTGCTATCCAGCTTTCTACGGACAAGTACGGACGGAGTTGTACTCTCCTGGTCTTTCTACGGGACTCACGGGAGCCCTGCTATCTATCGGTGGTGTTTTTTGTCCAAAACAAAAGAATATGTGATTATTTAGCGAGTAGTTGGAGCTGCTCAGGCTGGATACTGTACACAGCGAGCCAGGCATGTACGCTCTACCCAGTGCTAGGTGCGCTTGTTGGCCTTCACGTAGTAGAAGTTAGCAATGCACACGTACACCTTGGAAAAGCTACCGAGGGATTTCTCCATTGCCGTCTCTGGGTGGGAAAAAAATTCGGAGCCCGAATACGTGTGGTTTTCCTTGCTGTGCAGGGTGGCGATGCTGTTGTGCGATGATTACACCAGTACCTCTGGACAGCTATCTCAGAACGTGAGCTGGGTTGTAGGAGTCATCTCCAAAATTTCGGACTGGCTGCCCATTTCATCTACACTCTGCAACTTAGTCTTGGCACGCGCTGTTGTGCATTATAGCATGTTCAGACTGTAATATCCATTATCAACCAAGACCCTGCTTGGCTGCGAAACTCATTGTAAATCACTCTAATAACAATGAAGTTAGATTCGGCCCGTTCTGGTCGCTTATTACCCACTCGTAACTCAAAATGGGCTCTTCATGTAAGACGGGAGAGAAATTATTTACTCATAAGAATGTGACAGCTTACTACTTTAAAATCAGCGCCTATCTTATCGTAAATAATCATTTATTATTACAATTTCCCCATAAAAGAATAAAAAGCATACCATATCCCCATACGTAAAGGGAGAAGAACTCTCGTTCCTGCTCTCTTTCATCAATTGGAAAGAATAGCTCCTCTTGACGACTAAGCCTCCAATTGCAAAGATGCTGGACACAAAGCAAACCAGAGCCAAGGCTCTCCTTACCACCGCGGCCCTATGCATAGGAACCGCCCTGGGCCAGGTCAATGTGGGCTTTAACGTCAGCACCGCGGCCAGCGTCATGATGTCCTTTTCCCAGCACTCGTGGGAATGGGGCACCGCCGCCCAGGCCCTCCTCGAGCTCGACAACAACGAGCTCTCTGTCTTTGGCGACAATCCCTTTCCTAATGGAAAGATTCCCAACGCAGACCCCAACATTCTTTCGCTTTCGTGGGTGAAGCCGCACATTAACCGCAACTCCCAAGTGTTGGCCGACAACTCGGCCGCGGGTGATCCAGCCTCCATGGGCGTGTCGGCGCTTTTGCTTGGCAAGTCGGACGCCGTCTACAGCGGCGCCGCCGACCGACAGGCGAACTATCTTCTGACAAAGGTGCCGCGATATGCTAATGGCGCCATTTCACATCGCTCGGACATTAAGGAGCTGTGGGCAGATAACATGGCCATGTCGTTTCCCTTCCGTACGTTGTCTGATGTAAATTGGCCCAAGGAATGAGGAAACTGTTCTTTTTTTTTTTTTCATGGAAAAAAAAAACCATTCTTTATTGGAATTGAATTTTCTTTCTACAGTGCAATTTTAGCTAACTTCTCTTATTAGTGGCCTACTACGCTGTTTACTCAAACGACCGCAACCTCATGGCCGAAGTCGTCCGCCAATGTAGTCTGTACCGCGACGTCCTTAAAACCAGCCAGTTCCTCAACTGGCGTCACATCATCGGTCCCCAGTCCCAAGACACGGGACTGTGGTCTACCGCGAACGGTTGGGCCAGCTATGGCATGGTGCGCGTGCTGCACACGCTCCAGAAGTGGTCCGGCTCCAAAGACATGACCACACAGGCCGGGCAGCTCAAGACCTGGATCAAGGAGATTCTGGACGGCGCGCTCCTGTCCGGTTTCGATGGCGGTCTACTACACAACTACATGAACGATAATAGCTGGTTTGGCGAGATTTCTGGCACGGCGCTCCTGTCGGCGGTCGCGTATCGCATGGCTGTGAATGACCCGGTCATGTTCCCCCGAAAGTATATTGACTGGGCAGACCGCAACCGCCAGTCGCTCGCGAAGCGGCAAGGCGGCAATGGTGTTGTTTCGCCGGCCGTGAACCCTTACAACTGGAATGACAGGAACAAGTACACGAGCGGCTCACCAGAGGGTCAGGCCTTCATGGTGAACTTGTACACCGCATACCGCGATTGTGTAAACAAGGGAGTCTGCACGAGTTAAAGGGATTCTACTGTTTTCCCCCATTATTTTGGCTGAAAACGCAAATGTGTAACTCATCATTACATGGAAATACACAACATAGATATATGTATGCAGAACTCCCTCAAGAATGACAAGATGCTTTAAACTATACGGAGCGACTGTTTCCAACAAACACAATGTGCAATTTTTTGATACAATGACTACGTCATTCCCTTTCGAAAATTCTTAACATTCCACCGCAACGCCGCCGCTGGGCACCGAGATGGCGTCCTCGAGCCACAGCTTCACCATCTTGCGCGGATCCAGCCTGACATTCCAGTTGACCTCGCCACCAGGCTTCAGCAGCGCCGTCGCCTTGCCCCAGTCCTTGTCCCGATTATCCTCCTCCTGCCCAGACCCGCTACCCACCACGCTGCCCTCAGAGACATAAAGACCCCGCGGTGTCACCAGTTCCACGCCCAGAGGCTCATCTTCCGAGACGAGAACCTAATCCTGCACATGCAACTGCGCCATCTTCCCCTACGTCTCGCACGCATCATGAAGCAGTACCAACCGCGCAAAGTCGGAGCTTCTCTCCTTGTTGAACAGTCCCGTGGTGGTGCGGTGCACGTCGGGCTTGGGGTACGAGACCTTGATGGCTATGTCAATGCCGAGACTCAGCGTAAACACGTTGCCCGGGCTGCAGCGCGGAATCTTGGCGCGGCCCATGAAGCTGCCGTCGAGCGTTGGACCGGAAGAACCCTTGAACGGCGTCAGCTTGCTGCTGTTTTTCAGCTTGGCCTGCAGGTAGGCGACGGCCGGTACTTGGCAATGATGCTGTGGCTGAGGATGATGCGAGCGACGCGCTGCTTGGACGCGGCGCTCTTGTACGAGGGTCTTGAGGCCCAGAAGGTCGTAGTTGGGCATCATGCCAGCCTGCTCGACAAATGAGTCTTCAAAGTCGACCGTCCCCGGTTCAGTATACGCACTGCCTCGGCCGTCACCAGGGCCACCGAAGCCACCGCCGCCTCCGCCTCCGCCACCCAGAGTAGCGGTAGCATTCGATGCAGGTGCGACCAAGACCATGGCAGCAAGAGGCAGTGGGGGAGGAAGAGCCGCTTGAGGCGCAGCTCTGAACAAACTTGCCACCCGATCAGCCGACTTCTTCATCATCAGTGACGACGACCACCTTCTTGACCCCTACTGTTCGCTTCCTCACCCCACCTCCGCGAAGCACCGTCCTTGTCGTCCATTTCATCCATGACGGCTCCTCCCAGTCCCGGTCTAATGCGCGGAATAGCACCAATAGAAACTGCAGGAGGAGGCGGGAAACAACCGCCAAAGCAACCATAGGGCGACTCAAACATGTTGAACTGTAGCTTATAGTAGACAGGGCGGCTCATGCGCTCGCGCACATAGGCTTGATGCTCTAGGCTAGGCACTCTATGCGGCTGCGCGTAATCTGGTCGTCCCGGCCATCGTAGTGGCTGCTCTTGCCACCGAGACGGATCCGCCAGTGCACTAGATCCGGGAGGCCCGAGTCAATGCCGACAAAGGCGCCGTCGGATGTGGACAAGGAGACTTTGCAATTCTTCCACGAAAAAAGAAACCGAGAATGAGAATTCACAGGGAAATAAGAAGAGAAGATCGGGGCTGTTGGCTCCGTGTTGGGATACTTGACATTTGTGCTATGGGACTCGATATCTTGCCGACAACAGCAAACCAAAAAAAACCCCAACATAAGACACAAGACACAGACCTGAAAATATCTATGACCAGATCAATCGAGACAAACGAGCCTGCTGCCCTAGCTCTAGCCAGAAAAAACCTCGAACCTGTAGTTCTATTGCATTGGTCTCCATTGGCCTTGACACAGTGCTGGTTGCCCTCAACTCCTTCAACGTATACGCGCTCATCTCTATGTCCAGGAGATCGACATCGCGCAAGTCTGAAGCAGACTATGCCACTAATAAGCTCAACTCTCCTTCAAATTACTTGCATATTCATTCACTGCAGTTGCCAGTGCCGCTTTGCACGCGGCAGTTGGTGTCGTCTCTATGGCTTCTGGCCAGCCTCTAACGATCTACAAATGGACTCATTTCGGCCTTGCCGTCGTACTTGTTGCTGCTGGTCTATGTATTGCCATTGAGACTTTCGGATTAGGCCGCGGCTTCTACATAGGGTTTGGCGAGCACAGCACTTTCTACTTCCAAGTCTTATACTATGGTAGTTTTTCCCAATCAATCCACGGTGGTGCTAGCGTAGTTTTAATTGCTATCGCTTTTGTCAAATCCGCATTCTCATAATACTAGCTTGTATCCTCCATTGTAAGTAATGATATCGCCGGTGAGCGTCGTACACGGCGATGAGGTCCCCAGTTTGCTATCGGTGTCCAACAATATGAGTGGTATCACAGTCCCACCACAAAGAGCGTTTAATTCGGATAGTTCCCAACCTCCATAGGCTAATTTTAGGCCTCAAAACGAGTAACTATCGAAGAAATACTATCACAGAACGAGAATGTGCGCGAAGATGCGTCCCCGAGGAGCTGATCAATTGGCCGGATGGCTACACAATACATCATATCACTGCGCTGTGGATTGCGCCAAATTACAACTTGTCATTTTATGTATTCCTGAATCTATGCATAATGCTTCATCGCATCCATCTTTATTGAACCGGTATGCCGAGCAGACGCTGGCCACGGCGTCATGCGCTAGGAAGCGGCGGGTAGGCCAAAGGATCCTCCTCCGGGAGCGGGCATGTATTCACGAGGTGCGACAGCTGGTCTCGGAGATTTTCCAGGCTCTCGGTGGTCCAACAGGTGAAATTAGCGATTGAAATGCGCCGCCTCATCATCGCATACATTTTCGTTATGCTGTCGTTGTCTCCTTGGAGTTGCTTTACGACATTCCGGACGCTCTCCAACTCCTGCTTGATGGCCGTAACCTCTTTCCTACAGCTGTCCATCTTTTTCCGGAAATATTCCGTCTCATGACTTTGATTGTCATATCCAGTGGCTGTGGGCGCACCATTTTGGCTCGCTGAATGAAGGCCGGAGAGTGGCTGGCCTTTTTCCTGGCCCTTCCCTTGCCGCATCCTCTCAATCATGTGTTTCAGTCTTTCAATAGTTGCGTATTAGTGTATACTCTGGCGTGGTATCCCAGCGTGTTGCATTGTTCCTTACTGATTCATCGTGTTCATCAGGTCTTCCGGTCTGCATTGTTAGTTGAGTTGCTGGTAGCCAGGGCGGATTTAAGGGGACATACGAAGCTTTAGAAGGCGGAGTGCCGCTCATCATGGAGTCGGTGATCCTGAGCAAGATTAAGCATAGACCAGAAAGACAACGCGAGCGAAATCAACGTGTGTTACATGACTGGTCCCGGTTCCGTTGCCTGTCTGGAAAGTCTAGTCCAGACTTTCAATTGATTAAGTTAGTATATTAAGGAGAAGCTGCTTGGTCTCAGACTTACAAGTTTTCGACTCGTCATTTCATACACCAGTCGGGTTGCTCTATCTAAGCCGCAAAGGACATTCCGCCAAATTGATTGTATAAAATGTTTGAATTGGAAAGCTTGGACATCTAGGGACGCATTCACAGGTGCCAAGGGCATGACTCCAACTTTGTCGTCGGCGATAGTCAATAATTTGGCTCCAATTTCTTTGCTAACTACAGATGCATTATCATCGTTGTCGAGACCATGAAAAGATGTGGACTCGGTTTCCCTACTAGCAACAGAGGAGACAACATCACTGTTGATGACTTTTTGCCACGAAGCATGCGGTGCGCTCCTGACGGCTAGTTCGAAACTGTCAAAAGAATTTGTTTGCCGTGAGGCAGCTTTAATTTGTCCCTTGCCCTGGGGAAGCAGTCGTGGTGTGAACTTAATTCCGCTTTCGTGGAAGCGAGAAGAGTTTCGCGAGAAGACAGGTTGACTTACACGAACAAGGCTCCTTCTGTCACCGTTTTGGGCAAAACAGACAGTAGTGCTACAGTGTGAAACTGGCCTGTGCTAGTGCTTATGCGCTCCGGATGGTACCAGATGAGAGAGATAAGACGCTTTAGAATTCACATATTGAGAGGACCGCGCGGCGCTTGTGTCACGTCATTGCTACAGATGAGTACTCGAAAGGTCCACTCGGTCCCTATAAGACAGCAACGCAGCCTATTAAATCAAGCTGAAAAATATTTAATTTTTAATGGTGTAGACACTCAGACTAGTTACCTAAAGATTTAGGTACGCCTGCGAGATTGCCACCAAAATCTGTGGGTAATTTTCCACAAGTTAATGCTTCATGGTGCCATTCGATTGCGCCGCAGTCACCGCCTTAAGAATCGATGAAATAACGGACACGATCGATGACAGGGCCTGTGCCCGCAAAAGATCGAGATACCTTTCGGGTTCATGGTATACCCCTAGACTGGAACCGCGAGCAGTTGCAAGTGTTTCTAGCGGAATACAGGAAGGCAAACCCGAGGATCGGATCTTTTTCCCAGGATATCGACAACGCTTTCATTACGGCTACAGTCAGCTTTGGGGAACTTGCAATCTCTGCCCAGTCTGCACAGACCGAGTCTATTACACTGCCACAGACACCTAAGATACCTTTGACCCGTCCTGGGTCACTAGTACTCGACAAGGCCTTTCTCGGCATCACTATGCTCTATACGCCACCAAAAGAAGACCACCAAGTAGAGTGAGTAGATAGTTCAGCAAACCTTGTCTTATGTATTAACTCGGTCAGCATTATCGCGCTATCGGGTCTTGGAGGACATGCATTCGGTTCTTTTAAGGAAAATAGGCGGGCAGCACATGTGGTTGCGCGACTCTCTTCCACAGGATCTCACCTTGGACGAGACAGGCCAACCAATGGCGCGGGTCATGATCTACGGGTACGAGTCACGCGTCTCTGAGAGCGAGAGCATGGTAAACATTGAAGACTTCGCCACCCGGTTCCGCGAAAGTCTCTCTGCACTCGCCAACGCTCCAATAATCAGGCCAATCATATTGATTGCACACAGCTTGGGGGGCTGATTGTGAAGGAGGTTTGTTAGGCATTGCATCAATTTTGATTTATTTTCAGGATGGGAGATATCGTTGTTATTTGCAACGCGGAAACAGTGAGTAGATGCGCCATCTTTGTGATAGACCATGTACGGGTGTTTGTCATAGAGCTGAAAGCCGTTGTTTGTAGCACCGCTATATCTACCATGGCATGATGGGGCAACCCGCACAACCTGGTCACCTCGCGTAAAGACAATAATATTTTCCCACTCATGGCGATGTCCACCAAGGAAAGAGCCACCAACAGCCTGGTCCTTCTCGAAATAGTACTCGTACATAATGGCACAATAGCCGTTATTGCATCGCCGTCGAGAGTAGGTGTTACTATATCGAAATTGGGAAATATCGCGGCATTGGCCCTGAGGCGCTGATGTTGCCCCCTTACCAGGGTTGGTATAGCCGTTAGGGGAGATGGCGGCCGTGTTGTAGCAACCATCCTGGTCAAAATCAAACAGGGGCTGAAAACGGATCTCTGTAGCGTCGTAGCTTTGGCCCAATGGGACGATAACATCCCTCTCATACAGAGAGGATGAGTCGTGGATATCGTCCGGCAATGGGCTGCCAGTAACGATAATCCAAAGACTAGCAAGAACAAGATAGGTCACATGCATGATGGAAATGTATAGAGCCAATTGAAATATATTTCGATGGATGTGAAGAGTGAGGAAAGAAGGTTCATGTGGGTAAGAACAGTTCGATACCCCCTTTTATACCCTTTTTATACTGTACTGATTATGCTCCGAATACTGGTGTATGTTCATGCATCATTATATCATGCAAGGTGATTCCAAGCCGTTGAGTCGAGTCGGCAGGATATTATCATCCCATGAGGATGGAGATGTGGGACTACATACCACTCTCCATACACAGCTATGGGTCTACTATAAACTCAAGCCATATTTCTGCATTTGGAACGCAATGCTCCAACAATCTGTACATCCATTCTATAACTAGTCACAGCGCTTGAGTTCTAGTAGATGTACTTTTAACCACCCGAGTGACATGCTACGAGCGAGATGGTTAATGCTGACTAATTCATGATTCCAAAATGTTGCAAGCTACCACTCAGTAAGATTAATCTAGTAAGCAAATTCTAGGCTTTTCAGGACCTTTAGTTTATTAACTGTGGAACCTCGTAAGCTCTGATTTTTCTGGTCTGTCTTAGTGTTCCTAACCCAAGTCGCTAAATAATTGAGTATTCCCCTTTCCCCATAGCCTAGGCAAGCACTAATTAAATACCTTCCCCTAGTTCGATGCCGATGCTAGGGGGGCTATGATATTGAAACCTGAGTTTGAGCCTGCACGATGACCAACAGTATCCATTCCGTGCAAAACAGTTTTTTTGCAGTTGATTTACAGGCTGGCAGGTACATGGAGCAAAGGGTACCTTCCTAGCCCAAGAAACAATTTGCATAGTACTAAAAACAGCGTGTGTATGAGGATTTATTTTCTACTAAGAGCTGCGTATACATTGAGGTATTTTATAACCCGAGAACCAACTCAATGAGATGCAAAAACCACTGTGAAAAAATCTACGGAGCAGCTAGCTTGTACTATGTACTGTACATGAAAAGAATAAATTGGTCCTATATAAGTCTCACCTAAGCTTAAAATGACTAGATTGTCACATTTACTATGGCTTTCAATTAACCCTCAATTTAAGCATATTGACTTGTACTCACGTGCCCAACTTCCGTCTCTGCAGGTGGACATTTGTGAGATATTCCCCGCATTTACTACGGCGGTTATGAGTCCTGTTATAGGTTTGCTAGGAGCTCTAGTTCGCCTCGAAGTAAGTGCCGCGGTGAGTTCCCAAGTCAGATTGATAACATTTCATGAAGACTGTAATAGCGAACAGAACACCCCCAAACAAAGCTGTCATCCAAGCTTTGCAAATAGCTATATAACCATCTACGACGCGTGAGCAAGAGCGGGGTCAGATTCTCCGTAAGGATCTATCTAAATTGAACAATGATTCCAAATGTTTACACCGGGGTCGACTAGAGCAACTGCAGCTAAATGGATAGCTACGAAAGGCAATACAAGGAAATGGAGTGCAGGACCACAATTATATAGTGTAGCATGGTAAGAAGAACGGTAAACTCCACGACTAGGGTTACGGAGAGGGGTCAGAAGGTCCATATCTTCTGTGTAGACTGCAAATTTAGTGTTGAAAATAATTCTGCAATTCTTTCTTGGTATCAAAGGTAGCTCAACAACAACACTGCCTCCGCCCCCAATCTGGAGCATAGGTATTGTTATAGGGGCTGGCGTTCAGAGGCAGTCTTTCGGCAGCACGAGTTGCTTCCGAGCTTTGAAAAGAAAACTCATTATGATGTGTAGGAAATATTCGACGGCCTGCTATAAATAATCGTCCATTACCCCTTCCATTTACCACTCCTACTATCATCATCGCACAGGACAGCACTGCCTTAACATCTTTTACTTATTACTACTCTTGTCTATTCTCTCTTCACTTGGAACTCAACTTCTTCAGTTGCCTTCAAAATGCGTTTCTTGTCCACTGTTACTGCGCTTGCTAGCACAATTAGCCTAGGTTCGACTTTGGGTATAAACTGCCGTGGTAGCGGAAACTGTCCTGGAGTCGCGGGCTCCCTGAACGAGCTTATCAACATCGCCGATCGCCTGGATGATAATCGCGTCTACCAAAACAATCAAAATATTGTCTGCATTCAGAGCCGCCTAGGCACTGGCCTTTGTGCTTTCCTTCAGGGCACAGGTGGTATCCGCGGTGATTCAATTAAAGCCCTCCTTCGTCATTTAAGAGGCCACGGCTGTTCGAAGTGCGGCAGCGTCCCTGTCTTCTTCCCTAGTGACAACAACCCCAGCTCCCACGGTATTCTTACTGTCAATGCAGTTGGCGGCACTGGTGGATGCAACGGCGTCTGCTAGAATGGAAACTAGATATGCTATTAGGGAATTGATCACGATACCGACAAGTCAGCGAGATCTTTGATCTATTAAAGCATATTTTCAAGAGCTGGAGTACTTATTATGGAGGAATGTATTGCGGCTTAATATTGTTCGATATATTAAGTAGACTATAGCGTTGTTAAGTATAGATAGGACATATTCTACTATTTATGGCTCTTGACTTGAATTTTCAATTGAATCTGCGGCTGGGATTCCTTATCCATCGTAAATTTCAGCTTAGTACGGTAGCTTAGGAGGCCGTTCACGTTTCTCTCCTCCATGATATGCTAAGATTGAGAGTAGAACAGTCACGGATGAACTGCGCATATACACCCAGTATAGATTTATCAAAGCATTCTCATTGCCCCTCTTAATTACTATAAGACTAGCACTAAAATTAAGGAGTTTATACTTCGTTCTGAAGCACAGAGCCTCCACTCCATCCAGTCCCCGTCATGGCTAATGCCACCACTATGAGAGCCTTAATGCTCAGTAACGACGCTAGCGTAGCCAAACCAAAGCTATCGAAGAAATCCTCTAACCATTGCAAAAGCCAGTCTATGCTATTACAACAGTGTGCCTAAAGATACTCTATATCTCGTGCATCTATCATTAATAAAGTTAAGAGAAGCCATAATTACAATATAGTAGCTACCTTTCTTTATAATATATATTTAAGTTAAGAAGTAATCTAGCTCTACTCTCATTGGCCAAACGGCTAATGCATGATGTCTCTACCGCTATTATAAGCATGTGCGTATAGAAGAACAACCTGCGCCATTAAACTACGCCATCAAAAATCCTGCATCGACCATTTTTAGATACGAGGTTCTTATAGCCTAAACGTTTTACATTGCGATAAATAGTCTACAAGTAGACGCTACCATCGGCCTAATATTAAGGAGTAGGCACACTCACCTAGGGCGTTGATACTGACAGTTCCTTGAACTATCCCTAGTAATAGGCCGACGTATTAGGCCACGCATTGCATCACCAAAATAGATACCAGTGCCGGAATCTACTAGCAAATTATGTAAACATCGAGCTCACGTCTTACGCTTCCTTGTAAAAGTACCGGCCAGACTCTAACAGTTTAGCAAAACTGCTAACTTAAAAGTCCCTAGACCTACAGTTCTTCTCCCTCTACTCTCTTCCAACCTCCTTCGCCTCTTCACTACTCTGACCTATCATTGACACTGGTACTGATGCACTCTTTGCCGCTGGAATCAAGACGTAGCAGACCGTCGGCCGTCATTCACCCTCTTCGACTATTCATCTTCGCTGGTTGTTCCTACCAGATCGGATTTTGCGTCGCGTCGACCTCAGTGTTAAGCAGTCCACGCCGCAGCACAGCAACGCGGCCTTTTCAGCATCCATCTGCACAGACTGGGGCTTACAATCACCAACTACGAGGTCCCATTCCAATCTCGTTTGCCTCTTCTAACAAGACCCATTACAACCTCCTCCGCCGCTGGCAAGGGTGACAGAGCGACGCAGGAAAGCCAGAGGGTAAGTAATTTAGCTGCCGATAGTTGTATAGATAGTGACGGCTAACAAACCGCCCATATATAGGTAGCAGATGGTGCAAGGCCGGTGTTGCTCATGTGAGTTATCCCCCGTCGCAAAGGCCAGGCCCGGTCACGCCTGACAAGCAGGCTGCACGAATAGAGCAGTCATCGTATGGCCATTGGCATTTGCCTTCTGGAGTATGTACGGAGTCGCAGTTACGTGACGCTGCACAGCTTGACCGCCATACGACGCAGGTCGACGACCTGCTAGCACCATGATCTCCAGCATGAGCCTCTTTCAAGTCAGACGCCGCCGGCCAACACCCTGCAACCCAGGGCCAGTAACTGGTATGGATCGCGAGTATTCAGTGCTTCTCCTGCCTTAAGAGAACAGCAATGGCCGCCGATTTTAATTCAGGGCACACCCTTCAGACTCCCGTGTTAGCCAACATACAGCCGCAGCCGCTGGGAGGTGGACTTCCGCCAGGCCATTGAAGCACGATGCACCCAGGTCAGTCCCAAACAGAGTTTGTTCAATAGCAGCTTTAAGAGCCTTCGTGACTATCCCTATGGCTAGTCCATGCAGCGAAGCTTACCTACCGTATACGCGGCCAAGAATGCAGACGGCTCTGAGATTCCTCGTAACTAATTGCCCTTTACACAATCTGCAAACACTCTTCGAATATTTGAATATTTCGTAAGTTATCTGACAATCCATAATGATTAGGGAATAACTTACAATAATTCTTGCTTTTAAAGTAGGCTATATATGCTAGATTGAGTTGAGACCTGGGCTCCTCGCAGCTGGCGAGTTAATTACCTTGATTGCGTTGCTCCGCAGCCAAGCCATGGTATTCTGGGAATGTGAATCGTCGCGTTATCTTGTTGAAAATAATTCGAAAAGTCATGAACCGGCAAAATGGCTTGTTTAGGAGTTGTAATGTAATTTTCTGAGTTAATCCTAGGACTTTGGCGGTTCTTTTTCCCTGCGATATCTGAGCCAACAAGTCAGTCGGAGACACAGTGAGAAGCAATTCAACAACTTCAAGCCTAATCCGATCTATTTAGACATTGGTTTGCGCCGATGTGCCTGTATCCTTTCAATTATCCTTCCGTACTTGCAATGAGCCGATCGGTGTTAGGCACTGTTACTAGTTCTCGACGACCGACACGCGTCTTGGCGCCTGAGGCGGGGTTGAATTATCGATCTCGTCACGCCGAATTCCCGCGCGGCCTTTCGCATTGACGCAAAGGGATTTTGCTGTAGAAATTCTAGGCATTTGGCGACGCCTTCCTCTTTTCTTGGGGCGTTTTGGTAATAATTGCGGTCTGTAGAGCGTTGCGAAGCTACGTAGTATTGTCTCCCGACTGGTAAGAAATCCCTTTTCTACTTCCAAGTAAAACCAAACATGAGAATAGGAAGGCCTGGCTACCACTCACTCTAAGTCCCTAATCCTCTCCGCTTTCACGGTCACTCTGCTCCCTACAGTGTCACTCCGTTAACGCACTCCATGCGTGTTACTCACTCTGCTCGTCAAAGTGACTTCCAGTCTATTTTCCAAATAACTTCCTCTGGATTCAAATCTGATTTAGGTCATGACCCAACTCAATCAGGCTAATTTTCGCCCGAAGTCATTACTCTGTACTATCGCTCTCTTGCTCGAATCAATCTGTAAACAAGTGCTTTCAACGACTTTGAACGTCGGTCGCCCTGGCTCCCTTGGGTCTTCCTTCGCTCTCGCTCCGGAACAACCCACGCACTATGACTACAACCTGAACATGCCCTCCGGGGGATACTAAGAATTGGTATCACTGGGTGGTGGCACGCGTTAGTGTACAGCACCTACAATAGGGGCTGTTGTGGGCGTGTGGCACGTGAATAGAAAACCATTGCGCTGTCTCATCATGCTCATGCCAGCTCTTGCCGAGTTGGCTAGTTATGGGTCAACAAGTTCCAGGGTATACGTTGCCTCTCCTTCCTGCAAGGTCTCCACCACGCTATCAATATGAGATGGTTGTCAATAGGCACTGCTTACATTTTCCTGGCTGGTCTATTTTCTTACCAGAGGCGGGGACGATTTGTGTCTTCAATTCGGTCAACCTGGCGACATAGCAAATAGACCTGAGGATAATTTCTGTCTCTAGTTCCGCCAACTTGAGGTCCTCCTAATATACTTCGGCTCTACCTCCCGTCATGTTGGGTCAAGTCATTGGCTCGGTCTCTCGGTATCATCGTTTCTCCCACCATAAACGGTTACGCACCTTTTCAGCCACACATGAGCAATTTCTGGGTTGTCAATTACTTGAAAACATGTTGCAAAAGTCACAGGTGTCCCGGTGTACGATTCGCTGCAACACCGACCATTACATGGTTTTCCTTTATCAAGAACCCATATGTAAAAGACCAGTCTTTTGAAGGCCGATTTTGTTGAGGAAATCGACCTCTACATCTTGCATCTTAAATAAATGGCCTGATTCACCCTTTTACGGCAATAGTGCGCACGAAAACGCTGCTGGTATATGTACACAGTCGTCAGCAACCAGCCGGTGTTACAGTGACAGACTCAACTACTTCGCTATCCCTTTCATAACTATTGCAAGTCGTAAGAAATTAGTCCGATGGGTGATTATTTTTATCAACTGAAATGATTCCACACGTCGAATTTCCACATAGAGAAGCTTTTTTTTAGTATTAATGAAATGTCAGCGCTAGAGTCCTAGACCACGATCGATGCTTGTAAACTCGACTTGCCGAGCTGCTCGAGCATAGGGGTGACTAGTGCCTCTACAGTGAACATCAGGCAGGTTATCTGCGGCCTAGCCCACTGCTGTCCGTAACGAGTAATTCCCGGCTGACCT
The DNA here is from genome assembly GCA_900169235.1 of Zarea fungicola. Taxonomy (NCBI): domain Eukaryota; kingdom Fungi; phylum Ascomycota; class Sordariomycetes; order Hypocreales; family Cordycipitaceae; genus Zarea; species Zarea fungicola. The sequence goes on along the minus strand of FWCC01000290.1, from coordinate 5,723 downwards.
CAAGAGCCCGGCGGAACTCGCTGGAGCTAATACGCTCCATTGGCTTCTGAAGTGCGATCACCTGGTGTTAATTTTTTGTAAACGAGATTGACGACTAGGGCGCCCTTCCTCTACTGCCTGTTTTGGGCATCACCCAATAGTTTGGTCAGCGGCGTCAGACAAATGTATGCTACTTTTAAGTCCAATATTTTCAATTGAATAGGATTTTGTGGACAAATTTAAACTGTGTGTCAAAATTATGAGGCCTGTGAAGGGCGTTAACTCTTCCCGTGGCATGGCGTTGCTACCAGTTCTTGTGCAAAAATGTTGCTAGTTTCCAAAATTGCCAGCCGCGCGGAAGCTCTCTCCTTTGTAGTAAAGCCAGATAGGCAGTGGAAGCCCGACTACAACACTTAAGCCTCCCAGCAGGGAAAAAGTGCCCCGCAGTCCCATTGCAGAAATCATCTGTGGAGTAAATAGAGGAATGGAGAAGGCGAGTAGCGATCGGGTGAGGGCTGAGGCGGCAAGGGCTGATGCCGCATGGCGAAGTGCATCGATGGTGTACAGCTGAAGCGGCAGTAGAATTGATATCAGTCCAAAGCCAAAGATGGACGACCCTAGGATCGGCATTATCCAATGCACGCCGGCAGTTGCTGACCAACCGAACCAGAACAGGCCAACGGGGACCGCAACAGATCCAAGAAGCATGCCAGGAATTCGAAATTCTGGTTTGTGAACGCCATCATTATTTCTTACGAGCTATAACGAGAAAGTAAATATTAAAAACGCGTGAGGGCTGCTGACCGGTAGACTGAAGGAACTTACCCTATGGTATACAGTGTTACCGAGCCACCCGCTGACAACGGTAGCGAGGAGTTCGCCTAGCCCACCTCCAATATAGCTCAGGCCTATAGTACCGGGGCTGAATTCGTAGATATCGCCAAAGATGGTGGGGAATATCGTGAAGAAAACATTCAGTACCGCATAAACACTGTAGAAGGTTTCAGAAACAAGTGTATGGAGGGGTCAAAGTCATTACTCACAAGGCACCGTAGAGACTGATGAGAAGACAAACAGGGCTTTTAAACAGAAGAATGATTGGCATGAATAGCATTTTTCTATCAGGGGTCGTTTTCTTGGTGAAAGAAGCGCTCTGATCCGTGTCCGATATGTTTGACTCATGGTCGGTGCTCGGCTTCAAAAACCACATTTTCATAGGATTCCTTCGGCGCTTGGCTTGAATGATATTGTGATGTGTTTCGGGAAGGAAGAACAGCCCCAAACAAAATCCGACAGCAACAAGGCATGATGCAAGTACAAAGCAATATTTGACACCGACGGTCTGTGTGAGATATCCACCAATTACTGGCCCAGTAGGCGGGCCTATGAGGAGTCCGAAGCCGTAAATGGCGTTTGCTGGCGCGCGGTCGATCAACTCATACATATCAGCGATGACGGCTCCAGCAATCGAGATGGGCGTTGATGCACCGATTCCTGCGAGAAAACGAAAAGCGATGAGCTCCGATACGGACCGGCTGAAAATGCACCCAATACTGAAGGCCACAAATATCAAGCCGGAAATATTCAGAATCCTTCTTCTCCCGTACATCTCTGAAAGAGGGCCAAACGCCAATGGCCCGAATGCCCAGCCCAGTAGATATACCGTGAGAACGAGAGCTTGGACACTGTCTGAGCTAATGTCAAACTTTTTGGAGATTTCCGGGAGGCCTGGTGCAATGACAGAACTGGCAAATGGCCTGTGATAATCTGATTAGATGCAAGCTCTTTTTCCTCTAGACAAAACATACGAGGTGAAAGCTTGAAAAGAAACCAAACCTAAATTGACTGTTAACTTTTTGCCCTGTAAGTAGATACAGCGAAGGACATACAGAGGGTGCAAAGCTTTCTAGACCTGCTCCAGTTGCGCGGGTTTTGCGCAATATCTACCCAACCTGGACCGGAAGGTTTGTCGTGCTGCGTGGACTGAACCACTGCTTCTGCGGGCGCCACATCCATTCCTTTTCGATCTAACGATAGAGTTGTCCAACTTGAGATTGAATTAAAACAGCAACTTCAAGTGTTCTCAGAGCAGCTGGAGAAGGCGTGGGATGTCACTGAATTAAATACTCGTAATCCCATGTACCCGTAACAAATGTTTACCCCAACTAACCGCATGTAGAAAGTCGTCATAACTATATCTCGCCGTGCCACTAAATTAATGCTGGCTAATTAACTATGGGTTCAAAACACTTTCGCGCTGAGATTAGCTTTGTCGGCACTAACTTTCTTTGGTTTACTCTACTGTTCCGCCTCTTCAATTCTCCACGGTGGTGGTTGGCTGCCGGGGAGTGTGCTTGGCCGCAATGGCGTGTGTCAATGAAACTGACACGGGGCATTGCAGCTGTCTTGAAATGGTACCAGACAAATTCCCATCCATTAATCATCAACCAGGCGAATGAATGGTAACGCCGAGCTGCATCTATGTACATTTGTCAGCAGGAGTCCGCCATGACTCAAATGAAATATCCCTCCGCAGAGAAGATTGAGACCCATCGACAGCTGCGCTCAAATACCAGTGCGTCTTGAATGCCAGCCAAGTCATCAGAATGAAATAGTTTCCGAAATCCATCAATACTTTAATCTTAAGCTATAAACGGCCTTGTCATAGACTACATCTGAAAGCCTTGGAGTGTCAACGAGCGATGCCAAAAATGGAATAATTCCTTTGCTTTGCGTTGCTGCAGAACACAGGGAGTGTACGCCGATACAAGATACATTGCAAAAGTACACTGAAGTGCAACATTGAATGATGTTGAAGTTCTTGAGAGTAAAAGCTCGGCATATGATATAACGGCGGCGCCCATCTCTTCACCCTCCCTCATGTTTCCGTAATCTCTACGTTGCATTCTACCGAGGGTGTCGATCATCGATTCCACGGAGTGTTCTGATCCACTTTTTAGGGCAGTGTGAGCTTTGGAATCACGCGTTATTGTGTTTACCGGTTGTTCGGATTGCATGATAGAAAGTGTGCCCGTCATATCAGGTTTCTTGATGGTTGCAGATGGACACTGAGTGAGGAGGGAATCAATTAGATGATCGAGATGTGACTTCTGTCGCGCTGAAAACGGCGTATGCAGCCACTCTGGCTGGCCAAGAAGAGATTTTTCATGGGTGACCATCGTAATATATGTCTGCAATGTAAGCAGCTGTCAACTGCCCTAGTGAGGTAGAAAAGCTACTCACCATGATGAACCGCAAGTGCCAAAAAACCTCAAAGAAGGGAGAATTCACACAATTCTCTGGTCCAAGAAGACTGAGCAGATATAGACATCCACGGGCATGTCCAAACCATGAATGTAACGATGAGGGTACGATCATCTCGAATTCAAGTAGCGAAACAGCCATAATCAATGGCCATAGCAGCAGCTTTTTGGAAGGATGCTGTACTGTGAGAGCTAGAGGTAATAGGCTCATACGCTGTTTATCGATTCCTCTTTGGTAGTCGTGCAAGACACGGGGTTGAATTTGCTTAGTGCCAGTGCTTATGGACCTGCAAGCATGGGACAGTGCGCATAACGGCGAAAGGATTGCACCCGAAATTCAGATGGAAACCGTAACCGCGCTAGTTCGAAGAACCAAGGATTTGGCGTCCACGGTGATAGATGGAAGGAGCCAATGTCAACAGCTAGACGACAAAGTACCGTATCGCTATGGTTATGCTTGGCAATAGCAGCATTCTGTTGTATGATGGGAACGGCTTGTTGATCGTCAGTCAACTACCTCAAGGGGCCTGACTGTCAGGTTTAACTACTCACAAGCAACTGCGTGAATAAAAATTGCACCAGAGTTCGACCCTGGACATGGCTTTTTTGACCGCTCACATCGTGTGCAGGATGGGACTTTGTTGTCGCACTGGGGCTACGCATTAGAGGCCGCTGCCTTATCACCGGGAGAGCGAATCTATGACAACCTTTTTTTTCTTTTGCTTACATGGAGCACAGCCATGGATTCGAGTGGATCCAAGCTGCATGGCGTTCGTTTAGGCGCTGCCTGCAGTGCACTTATGATGGAGGATTGGCGTACTCATTGTCCGGTGTTGCGGGTTAATAAACAAGTCTTCACAATGATGTATGGAACAGGGTTGTAGCTTTATGATGCAAGGCCGTTGTCACCGCCGGTTTAGTCAGAAAATGAAGCGGGGACAGTTCGGCTTTTCGCCAGCTTGAATCCGGCTGGAAAAGCTGTGGGCTAACTAATAATAATAAGCTTTTTGCAGTTCTGCATCCAGTTAGATTACCGCCCCAGCTGTGCATGACAAAGTGAGCGACTCAAGCGAGCAGCGGCAGAGGTTGCGCATTTATAATATACACGAGATGTATGATCTATAGAGAGAGAATACTTCCTTACCTCTCCTGAAACTGCAGTGCGTATCCCGAATCCTCCGACAAAAACGACTGGTTGCGCATACACCACTTGGTGCATCAGCTGCCTCGCATCTAGCATCAACAAGATCATCTACATTCAAAATGGTTGGCAAATATCGCAAGATTATCAAAGCCACGTTTCTAGTGACGAAAACCCTGCATTCACGGATGAAGAGTTTAGGGAATACTACATAAACAAGCACATGCCACTAGCAGCTGGACATTGCCAGAAGCATGGTGTTCTTGAGTACAACGTGGTAGGTTTCGACACCAAGCGCAAAGGGCGGGACCGATCCTAACCATAAAACCAGCAATTTAACACTTGCTCGGATGTAAAAGTTGTCGGAGATCTACTCGGCCCGGCTGCAGCTACAATCGACTGCGATGCCATTACTACCTTCATTTTTCCAGATCTTGAATCACTCCGAGGTGCGTTTGCTGATCCGGACTATGCAGCAACGCTTCAACCAGATGAGCAGCGCTTTACAAACGGTACCAAAGCTTGGTTGGCTATCAGCGACGAGTATATGCTCGTTTCCGGTGGCATGACATTGGCCTAGACAACTTGATGGTCGTTCGAGTTTACAACAGATCTGGCGATGCTGGGCAACGGTACTATGAAATCAATGAATAAAACGTGGACGGCAGGGCCTGTGGTTCAGTGTGTGACAGATCCAAAAAGAAGTCTAAGAGTTAAACGACGGAACGGACAGCAGATAAACTTTTCTAGCAATGTACGGTGCGAGTCGCCTCTCTGTGTGCCGGCCAAACTCCGAATTTCGAGAGTACTATGTTACGTGAAGAAAAATACTACCAGTCATAGACAAATTATCTCTCTCTAATTTAGGTCGTGGGAAGCCATATTTCAGTACTCCAAGTTCAGCTTGTGGAGCCCAACCCGTCTGGTCCTTCGTGCTGGTATTCCATGCCTCCCTTGACCAAGTCAGTCACGTCAGGTATCGCGTTTATCATCCAGAACTGTGTACCACTCGGCTTGGCCAACGCGAGTGCAGTTTCTTGGCAGTCGACGAGCCACTTTTCGTCCATTGTTCCAAGAAATAAGTCCACTGTGCTGGTATAGTCGTCAGACCGCCAAACCAGCGAACTGCCGCAGGTGGAGCAAAAATTTCGATGGCGGCGAGCTGAAGACGTAAACTCTCTGTAAGAAGCAAATTCCTCAAACCGAGGACTTATTTGCGACGGTTGAACAATTATGAAGGATCCAACAAGGGACGATGTCCATTTACGGCACATTGTACCTGGTGGGAAGGGCAATGTCAGCAATGGAGCTTGAACAAGGTGTCGGATAACGCAGCCTCT
>FWCC01000373.1:0-31848 GCA_900169235.1 Zarea fungicola | reverse complement strand
GGAAGGCGCGACGCGGTGGTCACGGCGGTGGGGTGGTCACCGTGGTGGGGAGCACCCACTACGCAGTGGTGGGTGCTGGCACAGGTAGCTGATTTATTAGTGGGTTTTTAGACCGCTTGATGGTTAGAAGCTACAATCTAGATGCGATGAACGATAATCCGGCGAAACCCAAAGTATGGTCACTCTCCTCAGCGTAATCTCTAAATGCTAAGGAGAGACAATGTAGAACAATGGCTTTAAATTAACAGGCACTGCCAGAGGTTGAGCGCAGCTCAGAGCTTAATTCCGCCCGACGCTTTAGCTGTCAAATCATGCCAAGACATGCAAGTGAGTCGCTGTAAGTGGTCACCCTCATATCACAACGAAACGTGGCATTGCTCGTTGTATCACTTTTATTAATGAAGTAAATTAGTTAAAGCATTTGTACGTTCCTGATTGTTGGTTATGTATAGTTTCGAAGTGGAAAGTGACATTATCATACATTTCTTGGTTAAAGGACGTATTCGAGCTTGTCACGAGTGGCCTTTCGCTTGTGCTATTATTATTATCTTCGGCGGCGTGGAGCAGCACTCTAAGCTTCAATTGCCTCTCAGTTACATCGCCTGGTCAATCGTCTGTATGTGGTTCTCGCCATAAAGCGACATCCGCGAACCTTTCTGATGGCGGAAGCTCGACCAAGCGCCTTCTTATATCCCGCCACTCTCCATCAGGAGATTTTGATAAAAGAGCTACACTGGTGATGTTGTTGACACTATATCGTTGAAATTCTAACAGATCTCTGCCGTCTCAGTCGTATGTGCAGCGTTTTATGTCTGTAGAGGTATATACAGATGGCTGTCTGCCTTTGGTGTTGTGGATGGTCAAAGAAAAGGAGAAATTGACTGGTGCGGTGTTCAAATTTTCATTATTTGTTGTCGCCTGGCCGAAGAGGAATGGTCGTGCCACATTTGATGTTGAAACTGGCGCTGCGCTGTAGCGGGCTTCACAAAGAGACTTCAGTGACAGGCGGGGACGAGTTTTCCACGTCAGTTCGCAAATTGCCGGTGTCAGTCGATGATGAAGTGCAATCATGAACCTGAAGATGAGTGATATTTTCTGACTGTGGCGCCTCAGGCTTAGCTATGTCGTCAAAATTTTTCTGTTTGTGTTGCGACAGATCGATATGTGGCAGCAATAGGTTGTTCGTTACTGGGGAGAGCCTCTCCCTCCGACAACTGTTTCGAATCTTCCAGAACCCTCTCAATGTCCCTATTAAGGTCACCTAGGTCCTGCTACAAGAGCTCGTGTAGACGATGGAGAGCAGGCGGATGAGCACCTGCGCCTTTCGGGTAAAATGAGGGCATAACGTGGAAATCCTGGCTGTGTCGCCTCTATTACGAATGAAAGGGCAGTGGATGGGGGGAAGCAAAGAAAACATGTCTGGTGCAGGCGGGTGGCGGTTCTGACTAGTTAGTGTTTGTTTTTATGCTCACTTACATACAGTTGTAGACCCTCTTGCCAAGGGTTAAGAGTGCCCAGCAGCGCGGGAGTAACCTTATCATTTTTGATGTTCAAATATGGCTCACATTGGCGAGGGGCTGAAAGTTGAGGCCTTCTCCAAGTATTCTTTCGAGCCATGTTTCTCTGCGGCAGAGGCCTTGTTAGATGCATCCTATCGTGCGACGCAAGCGACGGCTGCACTACGCTCCCCACCTCATTCTCTCACGTTAATTATGCAGGGGAAACTGCAGGAATATGTCCTTGTCCTCCTAAAAATACATAAAGCATTCTTCACCCGCTTCCACAGTTTCGCTACATTTAGTTTTGGGATTAACTGCTGAGTAGAATGAGCGATTGGACTTCAGTGGCACTGGCATAATTTCCATGTTCAAAGCAGTCTTGGTAAGGGGCTGAGAGATGATTCCACCCTTTCATCGACTCGTTAAGCCCTCTCCCTCAATCGATGACCATCGTAGATACCGCGCTCGCCATCAATGTTGATGAGCTCTTCTCCGAGGTAAGGAAAGTTCGATTGCTTGCCTGATTTGCTGATCGAATTCGAAATCTTGGCCTTTGATTGGTTGATTCCATCGTCAAGTCAGCACTCACTCCATTGGGTATAGCCTAACCAAGTGAGCCGCCATATAACCACGTCGCCCCTGAGAATGGCTTGAAATTTACAACTGCATTTGTCAACGGCGCGATACCCAACAAATAGATTTCAACAGCGCTATTTCAGCCTGCCCTCTTCTTCTTCTGAGTTCATCTCTTCAAAACGGCATAATGGTCTCAGGGGCGGACGCTCACTATAATGTCAAAGGCCTCGTTGCCCTCATTACAGGCGGCGGCACTGGTTCGTAGTCCCCTTCATGCGTACTGAAATGTGCTAACTCTTGAAATAGGCATCGGCCTAATGATGACCAAAGCGCTCGCTCAAAACGGTGCTGCAAAGATATACATCGCCGCCCGACGTATTGAGCCACTGCAGGAAGCAGCCTCTGCTATCGGCGAGAATGTAATCCCCATCCAATGTGATGTTACAAGCAAGGCAGACCTTGAACGCGCTGTGCAAACCGTAAACGGTGATGCTGGTTATCTGAACCTCCTCATCTGTAACTCTGGCGTTACTGGTCCTGGCGGTGATATGACTGGCAAAAAGGTCTCCGTTGAGGAATTTTCAGCGCGGCACATGAGCTTCGCCATCGATGACTATATGAATCCTTTTACAGTTAACGTTGCAGGCGTCTGGTTTACCACGATGGCGTTCCTGCCGCTTCTCGATGCTGGCAATAAGGCTGGAAACGTTTCGCAGACTTCACAGGTCCTGGTGATAGGCTCCATCGCTGGATTAGTCAAGACTGGAGGCGCGGGATGGGCGTATGGACAGTCCAAGGCCGCTAGCATCCATGCCTCCAAGCAACTCGCTACGCTATTACCTCGTTGGAATATGCGAGCTAACTGCATTACTCCGGGTTGTAAGTCGATTTGTACAGACGAGAAAAGAGTGCTGTGCTGACCATGTGAAGTTTTTCAAAGCGATCTAGCAGCGCCTGGGATGGAGAATTGGAAGCGTCCGGATGGCACATATGGAGACATTCCAAAGCGCGTTATTCCACTAGGTAGACTGGGCTACGATGACGAAATCGGCGGCACGGTTTTGTATCTAGCGTCAAAAGCTGGTGCGTATACAAACGGATCCGTAATTTTGGTTGATGGTGCTACTCTAAGCCGCTTCCCCTCCGTTCTGTAAGCTGTTAAGGTTAATAAACATGAATACACATATGGATCTGTCCCTCGCTTCGAGCAATCCTCTCCTAATGAGTCTCCCTGTCGGCCAACTCATAGGCCTAGCAGCCTGTAACTTGCAACGACAGTTTAAGGCCATGTTTCTGGCCGTTTCAGGTATTTACAAAGTACCAGTATCACCTGGCACAAATCGGCACCTATCTGGCGATCATTGAACATAGTTCTCCGATGTCACATCATAAGATGCGAAAGAACTCAGGTTTAAACCTGGACGAGCGTCAACGGTTAAAGAAATCAGAGAACAAATAAAAAAGAGGAAAAGTTTTAAAGCGAATAAAAAATTTGCCTTGTTTTTGTTATCAATATATGCGGAGTGAATTTCGTCGCATGCATGCTCGAACGCAGACATGTATCAATTCATTATGAAAAACGAGTACGTCCCAGATTCAAATCGCAACCAAATGGAATTGAAAAGCTTGCCTTAATCCATTCATAAAAAGGTTGTCAAAGAGAGAAGAAGAAGGGAAATTTTCGAAAATTCTTTGGCATAAATTTTGCCTCAAAATCATGCCGGGGGCGGGCAAACTCATTCAGTGATCGTCACTGGTCTTCCACATTTCCATGTTGGCCATGAGAATCCCCATAATCGCGCTGGTTTCCTTGTCCTCAGGAGCATCTTCAAATTGCTCTGCAGCACTGGCCACCTCGCTCTCTATCATGCCAATCGCATATTCCTTCTTGTTCATGTAATCATGATAAAACACCGCGGCATTGACAATGACACTCAGACAATGCGGGTTGCCTCCATCAAATTTGCCCGGTGCAAATTTCACAGCTGCCTGTTGGTAAAATGCGGCTTAGCGAAGCTCCTTTCAGGTTCGTCTTTCAACCACTTCAACTTACGTTGTAGGCTTCATTAGCTGCTTCAAGCCTGGCGGCCCGTCTTTCCCCTGCGGCACATTCAGCAATATAGCGATTGTAGTCACCGGTCCTGTATTTGAGTTAGCAATAAATCTTTTCCCATTTAATAGGCCTTTTTCAAACATTTTGAGGCAGAAGACACGGGTCTCATCAGTAGTCGCGTTCAGGGTAATGTTGTTCTTGACAAGACCAATCACTTCGTCGCAGAGGGCTTCGAGTTCCTGTTCAATTTCTGCCCGGCATTTTGCAATCATTTCAGCATGGCCTCCATCACTCTTCTTGTCTTCATCTTGTTCGTGGGTCCGAACGATGCGCCAGGAAGCGCGGAGAGCATGTTCCAGCTTGCTATACGCAAAGCTCATCAATTTCTGTTCCTCCGCATTCAGTTCCACCCCGGTCTCGATGATCGTCTTGATGTAATCCTTCGTCTGCCCGTATCGCCCGGCTTGGCCACTGAGTCGTGCCAGGAAGACATTTTATTGCGGGCGATAAGCATTGGCCAGTCTTGGTTGATGTTGGTACACACTGTTCACGATCCTGTAACAGACCAGAGATTGGCATTTTGCTCGTAGGGTTAATGTTTTACATACTTACAGTTGAGCTCATAATTTTTAAAATGTGCTTACTTGTTCGTCGACTTGTTAGTCTCACTCGCTTATTATGTTACAGCACCAGAGATGGTATTCTGTATGTAGCTATTCAGGACCTTTTGAAGTTTAGCAAATCAGATGACCGGCATTATTTTTCCTATACGAATTATACGATCCTCTGCCGCCAACGATCCAACTAATTTCCAAACCGTTACTCATCGAGGCGCAGCAGTGCGGGGAAGCTGTCAGAGTTGACTCACAGCTTCAGCCTGATGCAGCGTTTAGCTGACTGGTACGTGAAGTTAAGCTAACTAGGGGAAAGGTCCCATAGTAGCTAGTTTTCTACTAGTTACCCTTTCCTCTCGTCTAGATTGACACCATTAGTCTCTGCAAGGCAAGTTTATTATTATCAGCGATGGGATATGTACAAAGTATAAAATAACCCACGGCAATGGTCGCTGCTACTGAAGGCTTGAAAAGGAAGACTGGGGGTACTGGTTATCTGCAGTTTTAGACAGTATAATAATTTAAGATGTGACGATGTATTGGTGTGGCCCAAATCCAACTAATGGCTTTCGTCTAGGCTGCGAAAATAATGGCGGCAAGACTGTATAGCTTCATGATGCTCGTCAATTCGTTAAACAATCTTCTCCGTCCTGGCATCCTTGCTCCATATAATGCAAGCCGCCATCAGTTTTATGCTAGGCGCGCTTAGGGACTTATTCCAGATATCGGAGTATTCTTCGAGGTACAGTTTTGTACAACCTTTTGTGTCAGGACCTCTAATCAATTGGTTCCGACAAGAGAAGCTGACAAGCAAGCCGACAGTCGGTAAGTAGATCAATCAGCTGATTGTGAGCTCAACAACTAGCTCGGGGGGAACCAATTCGTAGCTTGAATACATATAATTCTGGGAATAGCTGATAAGTAACAGCTTTCTCGTATATTATCAGGGGTCAACCCGGAGGCTAGGTATTGACGAGAGCATCTAGCAGCACGGTCGAGTATGAGAATAGATAAACCAATGATCAACTAAAAAGGTGCGCTTCGTTCCAAAAGAGTCGGGCTGGTTGTAAATCATCAGTTCGTCTACTCATTATTTCACATTTTTGTCCGTATTTTAAGCACTTCCATTTTCAGGTATACCACGATACTATTTTGAAACTTCAACTCCGCCGTCCTCGGCCTCACTAGGATCCTCGCTGTTGCTCGGGCCGCTGCATTCCCTGCCGCCGACCCTGAGGAAACCGGCTTTGAGCATTTCATCTTCGAATCGCTCAAAACTCGAGTTGTCTGCAATGAGATTAATGCGCTCCTCTGCATCACCTCCACGACGAGCAAGTGCGGCCTCCACGTCGCCTACACCAACGGCTAAACACGCGAATCGGTGCAGTCGGAGTCTGGTGGTCTCCTTAGCTGCGCGTGGAAAATTGACTAGCTAGCACACCGAGGGCCATCACTTTTGGGCCTCACTCGACTTTTCTGTTTCTGGCAAACCTGGCAGGCTCGTCGGTTACAACGCGATGGGTTGTCAGATGGCGTCAACCTTTGCGGTAGATGAGCAGAACTATTTGAATGCGTGCTGCAAGGGCATTTTAGGAGTGGTAAAACGTTCTGGGGTAATTTGGGTACTGAGCTTTATAAGGGCACGTTTCGTTTCCAGTGTCCCATTACTTATTTGAGTGTGAATGCAAGCATCTGGCTGGCCGATTCTCTCTTTAAAACGCCCAGCTTCCGATAAAAAACGATAGAGAGGTTTAGTGAGCTTCATCTTATTGCCCAAGGACCACACAGCTTTTTATGTCTGATTGCCTGGAGACACGTGCCATGTCTACAGTCTGAATGTAGTAAGTTATGCCAGCGTGGTTAAGTACTTTTAGAGCCAGATGGGTCTGTTTAAGTGCCTCACTGAATATGTTCTGAGATAGGTTGGCCGCATGCTTCGATTGAACTTGGTGAACTGATCAGTATACCAGCCAAATTATCAAGCGATCATATTCCAGTATATGCAGTACCAGCCATTAGACAATGGCGTAGGCTTCTTTAAATTGGTTTCCAATCCACAAATATTCAATTATTATACACCAACTATCCTTGGAGCTGTAGTCCCATACCTATTCCCACTATTCCACAAGCAATAGCTGCTACAGTCAGCCACGAACTCTCAATTCCCAATGGAAGACGGAAGCCAAGACGCAGAACTGCCGATAGAACACCAAACAATACACAACCAAGAATAAAATATAACTGAAGCATTAGAGAAACATTTTGCAGACCCCAAACCTTCTTAAAATATACACCTCCTGCCTCTACAAGTTCCTCGTCCTCTATCTCAAGGGCTGCGCTGGTTTTCGCCGGAAGCTGTCGCAAAGCCTCCACTGAGTCTGGCACTATTTCATCTTCTGGTAAAAGAGTAGGGATCCTATCAGAGAATTTCGACGCAGGTGAGCTTTTCCTCTGCGTCGGAGCAGCCACAAACGCAACAGTTGAATTATACAATCGGCTTGAATCGTCCATGACATACAACGCTTCAATTTCGTTTCCATTGACCATTTCAAGGCTACTCTCATGGGATCCTGCATTTGGTGGAGATTGAATGACAAGTTTGTTCGTGTTCTCCAACGTCTTGAGTAAGCTACGGCTGCTCTCCTCTTCTCCATCCTCAGTAGCCCCGGAACGGAGTGTTTGCCCTTGATAATTTCTAGAACCAGTGTCCAGAGCGACTGTTTTGCGAAGCAGCTCTGCCACATCGTGATGTTGTTGCTGTAATGCCCAGCCTAGCGGCGTCTGGTCATTCCAATCCTTCTCATCAGGGGTAGAACTTTGAGCAGGAAGCAGTGTCTCATTTTCTTGTCGCCCGTCTGCCTGAACATTTGCCTGTGATTGAAAATCGACATCAGACCCTCTTTGAACCAGGACCTTGACGGCCTCCAAGTTGCCCCAGAATGCCGCTTCATGCAGGGCGGTTTGACCACCACCATAGCGATAACCTATGTCATCACCGGGGTCGATAGTTACTAGTGAATTGATATCTGCACCATAGTCAAGAAGTAAAGTAATCATTTCACCGCTTTTACAGAATCTGGCAGCTTGGTGAATGGGCCGCCAAGCAAAGCCTGGAATTCCATGAACATCAGCCCCGCCATCAAGCAGTCTCTCTGCGAACTTTACCCGACTCATGGTGCAAGCAAAATTAAGCGGAGATATTGCTAGTGGGTTTCTACTTGGGTGGTCTCGTTCATGCGCCTGAAGCATTGGCACAAAGTCTTGAAGGTCAAAAAAAGCGGCAATATGCAAGCTTGTGACGTTGCCGGGAAGCGACCCAACAAATCTGTCTCTGTCTGTAAGCTCCTCAATGCGACTTTTTAATATGAGATCGGAAAGTCTAAAGTCTTGCTGTAGAAACGCTTGAGCTTGGAGTTGCACGTCGCTTTGAGATTCCATGGCCGTCTCGAGATAGATTCCCCAATTCAACGATGCGTACTGGAGAAAAGGAAATTTCAGATACATATCATCGAGCACGGCATCTCCTTCCAAACGATTTTGAAACGACTTGAATGAAAGATACGTCAACATTCGAGACGTTATTTTTCCGTGTATCTTTGGAGCCCAGGCATGATACGACCGTTTCAGGTACTCCTCGGTTGTATAGTGCGCAAGACGGATGGTATCGTTTTTTGGGTCAATGACAATTAACCCAGCGCAAATAGATGTAATGTCAAGCAAAAGTTCATTGCCTTCGTCGTATTCCACATTGCCGGGTTCGATAGCGAGAGCGGTTCTCAGTTCGCTGACAGAGAGAGGCCTCGTTGCGAATGCGATCCAGAAGAGAACGTCAATGGCACTCTCGGCATACTGCTGTTCTCTTTTGATTCGCTCCATTGCTTCGAAATAAACTTTATCTAATTCTGCAGGCAGTTTTTGAATTGTCAAATAGAATGAGTTGACCTTCTCTGCGGCATGCGACAAAGCGTCCATGTAGAGCCTAGCGAGCAGGAACATGTTTTTACACTTTGGAATCACGTTTTCGAGAATAATGTTGTCGAGATCCGAAATCTTGGTACGCAGCTTTTCGAAAGGCGGAGTCTGTGCCCTTGCTTTTACGTATACAAGTAGGTCATCTTTCTGTGCAATTAGTTCAAACTGAGGGTCAACTTTGAATAAGTTGCCAATACTTCGTGAATAACGAGAGGTAGCGAGAATGTTGCATATTTTGGATCCTTGGAGGGTTTTGAGAATCTGCAACAGCCTCGTGCAAGTATGGTCAGGAAGCTCGTCTACGCCATCGACGAGAATAAATGTCTGAGAGCTATTCTCAATAGCTTCTTTGAGTATGGCTATGACATCGCCAAGTCTTTTCTCTGTTATTGGTGTCGATCCATCGTGGTGGTCTTTCCATAGCCTTCGCACACCGGCAGTGTGTTCAACATTAGGGTTGACAAGTTGTCTCCACAGTCCCATGAGGATATTAACGAGACTCTTTGTTTCTTCTTTCTTATAATCGCAGTATGCGCATGCAACCTCAATACCGGTGTTGCCGTTTGCACGTTCGCGGAGCCATGTGACTGCAACTGATCTAAATACCAGTAAGGACTCTGATAGCCAGGCCTACTTTTTGTCTCCCGACAAGCAAGAACAAACATACAGAAGCGCCGTTTTTCCAGCACCGGCTAATTACAGATCATTAAATCAGCTAGGCTGTCAGTAATCAAGTAGATTCAAAGGTCTCATACCTATACCGCGACACCACAGCGTCGCCCCGGGCGTCTTCGTCCAGTTTTGGAATATCTTGTGATTGACGAACCACTGTCCTGTATTCTCTTGTACGTTGTCGAAGACTTGATTCTGAGCGGTCATAAACATGATTGGTGATAGCCAGTCGCTTATCCTCTGCACTTCCTTTTCTGTAGCGACGTTAGTTTAGGTAAAGTTCAAAGCAGCGCTCTTTGTAGGGGAGAAGTGGGCGGGTATTACTGTCTTTGTCTGTTTCAAGCTCTTTAACTGCGGCTTGCACAATTTTAATATTTTCATTTACTGAATGTTGATCAGAACTGTCTCTAGTCAACTCGCAAGTAAAAACTAACTTGATGTCATAATATCCAGCGCTCGTGGTGTCTTTTGGAGCTGCTTTCCTGGTACATATTCCAAGAGTTCCTTTGCATAAGCTGCTGCAGTAGCGGAGGCGTATCGCTGCCATGCATCATTTTTATGGGAGTCAGCATAATCGCAAATTCCCCTGATTATAAGGCACGGAAAGTGGTGCATCAAGCCAGCAGCTTCCATTTCGACACAGATGCAGTCCTTCCCAGCTATAACTGCAATTCTATCCCGGGTGGTGGCATCTTTGATCAGTGTATTGCCTGAAGCAATCCGCCCATAATGAATTTCTGGGTCAAGCGACTCTCTTTTATTGCGCTTGATTTCCTGGCAAGAATCACATTCATCGCATGTATGATCACCACCATGATTATATGTAGAGTGGAAGAGTCGATCGTTTTCTGCTCCTTGATGAATGTACCCCTTCTTCATCTTCGGATTAACCGTCCACATTGTCTCGAGATGGTCTGGGATTTTGGATGAGGTAATCTCATGCTGTGCTTGGAGGCTAGTCAAAGCATTAAGGAGGACCAGGGGAGGTTTGTCAAGTGCGCCTTTTCGTTCCCATTGGTCGAACTTGGCTTTCCCGAGGTCATACTGGATAACGCCTCCACTACTGCTGTCCGGCTTGCTGACAACCACATCACCGAGGCGAATATCAAAGTCAGGTTGAACCACCCCACCACCAATTCCCACAAGTAAACCAATTCTGATTTGTGGCAATGATGCGAGTAAGCTCGAAGCCGTCGCTGATGCGGATGTTGTTCCATAAATGCCAGCCGGGAGCGACGCGATGACAATATTGTGCTTGTTCATATGGCCCCACGTATACGAGTTCATGTCGGCTGGATGCTGTTCGAAGTCAAGAGGCTCTTCATGGCACTCATCGAGCATGGCCTTGGCAGCGGCATACTCAATGGGGAGTGGAGCAATCCACCCAATAGTATACGCGTCTGAACTTGCCAGCGTAATCATGGCCAGGCCTTGACTTTTTAGATGGTAAAAGGGGGTTTAAATGAGGCCCGAGTAACGTTTGAGCATTACGAGAAGAATCAGAGGTCTTAAATAAAGGTAAAACGCTGGATTAAAGAAAGAAAGCGAATGGTCAGCTGGAGCATGCGGGCATTGGAGGGGTAGGCAACTCGCAGTGAAGCAACATGACTGACTGTAGTCATTGCGTCTGATTGGATAATTCAGCGTGCATGAGACTCGCTCATGCGGAAGAAGAAGTGGATTTCACTGCCAATATTGATGCAGAGGTCGGGCAAACTCTCGGTCTTTCGTGAACTTCATGCATGAGGACGCCGTCTTGGCTGCAGGACGTCTGCCATCGCTTTTCGTGGCGATTGACATTCTGTAGAGTAGCTTCCCCCCCCTCTTGTCCCTTGTTAAGAAATAGTACCTGGCTCAGACACCAAAATAAACCACCTAAGAATAGTTAATATCCTCTATGCGAAGCTTGTCATGAGGGAACAATGAAATACCATATATGTGTCCTGGATTGCCAGCTTCGCTTTCCTTGGAGGTGGCCAATTTTCAGGCTTCTCGGAATCATCGAAAGCTAACTTAACCGTTTCTGTATCAATATAAGGAAGTTGCATTTTTCCCAACACCATGACCGGGGTCAAGTTTCGTGTAACCTTGAGCGCTGCTCCGCGGGGGAAGCTCCTGAAATGATTATGCTCGGCCGGTGGCTGAAGCAATGCAGTGACGTCCAGCTCATTTTAAAAGCAGACACAAAAATGACATGTAATAAACGAATAGAAAATACAGGAATAAAGTATTCAAATCACTCGTATGAGGCGAGGGGCAAAGCGGCAGGAAGACTGGCGAGTATTAATGTGGTGGAGGGTGATTTCTTTCAAGTGCTGGGGGCACCATTCAGATCACCTTCAGTTGCCTCCTATAAGAGAGACCGAAAGCCATTTGGTTTTAGCTTAGCAACACGGCTATCTTTCCTGTTTCAATATATTGTAGAAGAAAGAATTTTTCCAGAACAAGAGGCAAACACGAATGTTCTCACTCTGAAATATATCGCGTGGCCGGAGCACCTTGTTTAGGTTTGGTGCATACTTTAACGCAGCATGTTTATTAATTATTAGCGCCAGCACGCAGATCAAGGTGTGTGTGCTGAAGATGTTGAACAGCAGCCGCATAAGTGACTCGTCAAAAGTATGACGGCATCGTGACATGCGCCTGCCGTCATAGCTTCGGCGGGAAAGTACGTTGCTCAATGCATGCTTCGACAAGCTCGCAGCCGGACAAACTGGATAAAATAGCAATGGTATGCAGCTTCGCCTTTACTAATGCTTGCAAATATTGATGTTTTAGATAATACAGTAGTTATTAGTTTACATATTGTACGTATGGTAAATCGTCTCAATGGAGTAGGAGCATCAGACAGACTTCAGGGGCGGAGTTCATCAGGGCTGGATAATTGGTTGGAAGGCGCTGTAGGGGGAGTGGTTGAGCGGACACTTCACCTCCCTAGCCAGGTCTGCCACGACACTGTCGAATCGACCAAGCCGAACACACGCCGGTGATGGCGGAGAAGCTCGCTCCATCTGATCCAGACATGTACCTATGCCATTCGTTGCTTGACCAACGTCTAGGGATGGTCGATACTGTCTGCTGCAAGTCTTGGCGCGAGCCACGGCAGCGAATTTTGGCCGCTGTAGAGTGTGGTTCAAATGCTTTGAGTTACAGGGAGAAGAGTGAGAAGGGTACTCGTTGTTGTTTCCAAGTCGTGGTCGTCTCTCCATGTAAATGGGACACGGGTAAAGGGTCAGATGTCAAGGTTTTCGACCATTCATTTATATCCTTTCCTCCAGTAAAGCGCTGGGAACCCCGACCCTGGCGAGGTCGTGCCAATGTAGAACCGGTGATTACATTGGCGCCTTTGATACTAGAAGATACTGAGGGGTATAAGAGTACTGAGCATGGATCTGGTCATTTCTGGTAATACGCACCACGCGGGGTAGTAGTCAGTCTTGGCTTGAGTGGACTAGAGACAGCTGAATTGGGAATGGCAAGGGGTAGCCCGACAGCCGAGAATGCAACGTGGTTGAATTGCAGCCTCAAGCAGTCATCTTATTCTTACATATTAAAGCAGAAGTAAGAAGAAATCAGACGATTCACCAAAATGCCGTACATCTTTGCCTCTTACATATCCAATGGCCAGACACCCAAATATGATTTCAGAGGGCGGTGTTGACCTTTTGGTGGGTGGCGCCACGTCGAAGAGAGCATCATCTCGTCGTGGAATTACGTTGGCAGTATGTCGAAATACACTCTCTCCTTTACAGTAGTAATGAAAAGGAAAAGGGGATTGTATATGTGCGAGAACCTTTTCAGCCGCGTTTACTTGTTTTCACTTATTTCTCTGCCTTTCCTGCCGCGTAACAATGGCAAAGTGGTTACATGCCGAACTCCGTCCTGTCCACGAATAGGGGCAGAATTATTCTACCTTGCATAGGCTGTATGCAATGCGCCACTATTGAACGACACCATTGCACACGGTACCCACATCTGGATAGCCCTACCGGGGGCCATTGGGCTTTTTCGGCGTAACGTGTTCCGTCAAAAGTACTGTGTTCTCCGGTCAGCCTTACTCGTGCGCGGGAGAAGCCCACAAGGGGGAAAGAAGCTTGCGCGGCCGTCTCCATTATTTTATGGCGCATCCTTTCCGTGCTGGTTTGGGCTGGACTTTTCGTTGCTTGACAAGGTTATTAATCCGACGATGAAAAGAGGGTTGAAATGCGTCATGATCATCTCTTATTGTGTCAGCAATGAGTGAGTAAAGAGAGAGGTGGTACTGAAACCCGACGGCATAGGAAGAGTTATACAAATGAACAGGCATAAGAATAATGCGTGGTAATACCACCTCGGTTACATGGAGGCCGGCAAGGCGCACGCATCTTTAAATATTTATAAATGACATGGAGGGGTGGCTTCAGTTCAGGGTCTGGAACAGGCCACAGGGCTATAATAGCGCAGCCGCATGCACCTGAATACCCTCTTCTGGAGTTGTTGGCCCCGCTTCTTGAATCTGGGAAAAGAAATAATTAATAAAAAAGAAAAGGGAAACGCCATATACATCCATCAGTAGCCCAGGGGTGCCGGTGCTCTGGTTGGAGGGGTGAGCATTGGAGAGAAGATACCTGTCAGTACGCCGAAAAGAATAAACCAGCAAATAGGAATCGTATGCGAAAGACGGAAAGCGCACTTCGGCCTAGATTTGCCTAGTCTCGTGGCGGGGGCCCCGAAACGGAAGACTCAATGGGGCAGTCTAAATGCTTTCATTCTCACTCTCAGACACCAGGCAGGGTCCCCCGTCTCAATGTCACACGACAGGAGTAATTAAGGTATGTACATCAACTCGCTCATTGCTACCCTTTTGCCGTCAGTGATCCACCATTCTTCAGCCCTGATTGCGCGGCTTTTCCTTTCTTTTGGCAACGTGCGCCGAGTCGTACCGCTAAAAACACGCACACAGCCCTGTAGGGTGCAGGGACGACCAATCCCAGATGAGGCTGAGATTCGACAAAAGCGCCCCATAGTGGTAGGGCAGTAGCACTCAGACGTGGCCCGCTCAGATGAGCAGACGGCATTATAATATCCATATCGTTGACATATTTATTAGTATACAGAAATGGCCCATGACCCCTGGCGGCATGCGCTGGCCCGTTTGTAGTACCAATAATTGACCCATTCATCCTTCTAGACCCTCGTGCGCAGTGAATCCCTTTTTTCTTCTCAACAGTTACCAGTGTGCCTCTCACTTCATGCTTCGTCCTGCTAGACCTCTTTTTTCTTCTTTCCCTTTCAGTCATTCCTTTTTTACCTGGTTTTGAAGTGTTGCTGGCAATTTTCATCCGCAGTGTCTTTCCTGTCTGTTTGCGCAGGCAACAACTCCAACAACATCAACCACTGCTTTCCAGATTGGTGGTCCGCCTGCAAACCGAAACCACTACTACCACCAACACCACCAACACCACCACCACCCCTCACTCTCTCACAATGAACCGCCGACGCCGTTTCGTCTTCATCATCGTCCTCTTTTCCATCGCAGTCACCACCATATACAACTCCTATGAAGGCGTATTCAACCTTGTCCGCCTATTTCTGCCACACGCCGGCTACCCTCTGAACCAGGACCAGGTGCTGGCTCGATTCAAAGTACAGAAACAGCAGACCAAGCATGTCCCGCGCATCATTCACCAAGTCTTTCACAACTGGCAACACCACGGCAATGGCTCGGCCATGCTCCCGGAGTGGGAGTCGCAGCGGAAGTCCTGCATAGAGCAGAATCCCGACTGGGTGTACATGGTGCGTAGCAGACAACCTCACTTTGCTTGCATTTTACTAACGACGATTGTTTCGCTGTAGCTGTGGACGGAAAAGTCGTCGCGCGAGTTCCTCCAAGCCGAATTTCCTTGGTTTCTCAACACATACGACCGCTTCCGATACCCTATTCAAAGGGAACAAACCGTTCGATACTTTCTTTTGCGACACTACGGCGGCATCTACATTGATCTCGACCATGTAGGGACCAGAAATCCACCTCAATCATACCACCCATAACACCCAACTAACCAGCGTGTTTTCTTGTTAATAGGGCTGCGTCAAATCTCTCGAGAGCCTCCGAGCCTATCCAGTGATTGTCGCCGACCGACGACGCGGCGCTCTCAGCGACACCATTCTCGGCGGAGCACCCAACCAACCCTTTTGGGTGCAAATCACTGAAACCATACCCAAATACTCACATTTATATCTCGTTCCATTTCTGACCGTCCTGTACGGTACGGGGAGCTGGTTCATCACCGACACGTGGGACAAGTACCACCCGGGCCTGTTTGAGCCGTACAATCGGACGTTTGTGCCCCTGACCAGGCTCTCCATGCCGCAGTGGCGCGGTGCCCCCGAGTGGTCCATATTCACGAGCTACCGGGGCGGCACGGCAAAGACGTGGAGGATCGACTTATTTGTGTTTGCGGGCGAGCACTGGATCATTGCCATCATCAGCGGCGTTTTTGGCTGCCTTGTGGGCGTCTACCTGGGCTGGCGGATGTGGAAAAAGAGGTGCTCGAGACGGCGTAGGGTAGGGTATCGGCCTATATCCGAGAGCCGGGTATAAACCGTTGTTCTTGTGCTGGTTATTTTTTTTTGATTCATTTGCATATTAGCGAGGCGGGCACAACTCTTTTCTTTTGCTTTTATTTCAGCTATTTTAACACTGCATGTCCATGGCAAGTCTTCCTTGTGGATTGCTGCCGGACCCAAGTTTCTTGCCGTCAATTCTAGAGCCAGAGGTAAAACTCTTTGATATACAAAATTATTCGGAAGATTGCAAGTCTAATATGCAAAGTTAGTCGAGACATGTCGTTGCAAAAGCCGTTGCTAGTGTTGTTTTATTACCGTACGAGGTGGCTCGCACTAGAATAAGCTCTGCCGCCAAGATATCCAATCTCTAGCGTGCCGTCACACGTCTCCACCGCCGTGTCCGATCGCCGGCACCACAGGCACAGTCAGAATCTCCAACCACTCAAAACATCTTGGCGAGCTCCTTCAAGCTGTCAACTGTCTTGTCACAACACATTAACTGCTAGTTTGAATCTACGCACCCTCTTCACTCTCCTCCAATTCCTTTTTTTCTCTTCATACTGCGCAGATTATCACTCAATTGGCTTGGTCTCGGCCCTCCTCGCTCGTCCAAATAAAAGCTCCCAAAAAAACCCACCGACCTTCCCCAACAAATGAGTGCCTCACCCGCCTTTCGAGGTGTCGGCGCAGCACGCCGTCTGCTATTGCAGCAGCAGCAGCGCCAATACTCCTCATCATCTGCCGCCCCCAGGCATCTCATGTCCATTGCCGACCTCACGCCCACCGAGTTTGCCAACCTCGTGCGCAACGGCGCCGCGCGCAAGACGCAGGTAAAGAGCGGCCAAGCTCCCGCCACGCTGCGAGATGGCCTGGCCGGCCAGACGGTCGCCATGATGTTTAGCAAGCGCAGCACCCGCACCCGCGTGTCCACGGAGGCGGCCGTCACGATGCTGGGCGGTCATCCCATGTTTCTGGGCAAAGATGATATTCAATTGGGTGTATGTATTCATCCTTGCACCTAAAAAAAAACCCGTTCATTTTCTTTCATTGAGTCACTCATATTAACGCTTCGTAATCCGTATAGGTAAATGAGTCGCTATACGACACCTCCAAAGTCATCTCCTCCATGACCTCGTGCATGGTCGCCCGCGTCGGCCCGCACTCTGACGTCGCCGGCCTCGCCAAGGACTCGAGCGTGCCCGTCATCAACGCCCTGTCCGATGACTTTCACCCCTTGCAGACCATTGCCGACTTTCTCACCATGCACGAGGCCTTTCCCGCCTCCAACACATCTGGTGCGTCTCTCGGCCTGGAGGGTCTAAAAGTGGCGTGGGTGGGCGACTCCAACAACGTCCTCTTTGACCTGGCCATTGGCTGCGTCAAGATGGGCGTCGATATTGCTGTTGCGTCGCCCACGGGCTACGGCATCCCCGACGCCATGAAGGCCCTCATCAACGCGGCCGGGCAAGGGGTCGCGTCGCCGGGCAAGCTGACGGAGACGACGGTGCCTGAAGAGGCCATTCGCGGGGCCGATGTGCTGGTCACGGATACGTGGATCTCCATGGGCCAGGAGAGCGAGAAGAAGAAGCGTCTCGAGGCGTTTGCGGGCTACCAGATTACGAATGAGCTGGCGCAGCGCGGCGGTGCCAAGGAAGGGTGGAAGTTTATGCACTGCCTGCCGCGCCATCCGGAAGAGGTGGCCGATGAGGTGTTTTATAGCCCCAGGTCACTGGTGTTTCCCGAGGCGGAGAATCGTCTATGGGCTGCCATTGGTAAGTTGACCCTTTCTTTTTTTTATGTTCTTTTTTTTTTAAAAAAAAAAGAAAAGAAGAAGTGGTTTGATAATTTACTAACAACTTTCCACAGCTGTGATTGAAGGCTTGGTAGTCAACAAGGGAAAATTTTAAGCACGACATTAAGCAGAGTTCTTTCAACATATATAGAGGTCACCAGAGTAGCAAAAGCAAGACTTTGTAGTTTTGAAATATATCAAAAATTTGTATTGTAAACAAGATCCAGATATGAAACTAGTTGTGTCAAACAAAAAATAAGCTATGAAAATCCAACCGATTACGCCATTATCTGCCAACTGGGCCAGGCAACGCTGTTTTTATATAGACCTGCTCGCTGTTTTACTTTGCGCGACAGGGACTTTAACCAGGAGGCAGCTGGCTGGCGTCGACAATCTCGTCAGCCTCGAGAGTCAGCTGCTCCTCGTTGGGGCCCTTGAGGGGAGATCGGGGCAGGGCCATGAGGCCGGTACGGGCAGACTCGAGGATGCCGAAGGGAGCGACGAGCTTCAAGAAGGAGTCGATTCTGGAAGGTTTGGCAGAACTGTAACACGCCAAGTCAGCAAAAAAAAAAAAAGAAGAAGAAAAAAGGAAACAAAAGGAACTAATCAGAATCTGGACAGGAAAAACTTACACTTCAACGATGCAGCTGACAGTACTAATATCAAGCACCTTGCCGCCAAACTGGTGGGTAAAGTAGGTAATCGTCTTGAGATGCTCGTGCTTGTGGCGGAGCGCCTCGGACGCCGCGAGCTTGCTGGGGTGAAAGTCGGCCGCTGCGCTCTCCTCCAGGCTCTGCTGGTTCTCGTGGACCAGGTCCGAGTCGGCGGCCGCGGCGTGGGCGTCGCCCGTCGTGATCTCGCGGTGGTGCGCCAGGAGCTCCTCAAAGTACTCGGGGCCGAGGATGTTGATCTTGGCGAGGAGCAGCTCGCGCTGAACAAGGGCGGCGCTCGAGTAGTCGAGCACGGCCCAGACGGGGACGAGGTCCTCGAGCTGGCGGCGGGCCTGCTCGACGACACCGTCCTGGCCCGTCAGCACAATGGTCATGCGCGAGAGGTCCTCGACCTCGGTGTTGCAGACGACGAGCGAGTCAATGTTGAAGCCGCGGGCGGCGAGAATGCCCGACAGGCGGGACAGAACGCCCGGCTCGTTCTGGACAAGGCAGTTGAGGATGTGACGCTTGGGGGGTGCCATGGACGGGGTGGGCGTCTCGTAGAGGATGTTGGAGACGGCGGCCTGGGCGGACCAGGAAGGGGGCGCCTCAGTGAGAGGGAGAGGCGCAGACCGGCGGCGGAGGGCCTTGTAGGCAATGGCAGAGGTCGACGAGGTGCTGGACGAGTTGTAGCGGACGGCGCTGGCAGAGAGGGTGCTGCGGGCGGAGGCTGCCCAGCGCAGCGGCGCTCCCAGGGATCGCAGCGAGGCCATTGTCTTTCCTATTTTTCAATATCGGTAGCGGGCTATAGAGAGACAAGAAAAGTGAAGAAGGAAAGAAGGAAATAAATGTGCTGCGGGAGGGATGCAGCAGGGATGGCCTGGATATGGCAGTTGGAGATGGAGAAGGAAGAGGTTCCCTGAGTCAAAAAGGCCACCAACGGAGACGCACGAGGAAAAAAGAATGGCGGCGAGCTATCGGAGTGGCTGGCGGAGCACCTGTCGAACCGGGATTAGACCAAGGCGCTGTGACTGGTTCCTGTAGCGGGTTGGTTGCCTGTTTTAGTGAATCTCCACGCTAAAAGCATTGAGAGCTGGAAAAAGATAGGGCAGACGGAATTCGAATCACTCAATGGCATTGTTTTCAATTCAATCTTTCTAGTTCATAACTATACAGAATACTTGTTTTAAATTATAGAAATATCTTTACCGTATAATTGTAGCGTCTGCATGGCTATCCCTGGGCAATGCTCGTTCTTCAGCCGACAGTACCCAGCCAATCTCATATCCTCCGACACCGCACTGCTCAGATGCTGGGGTACGGAAGTTTGGGGCAGATGCAGCTCCCCACACAACCACAAGCAAATTAAGCCGAACGACGCTGAGCAACCACCAGTGAGTACCAGCTTTCACGGAGGCTCTACTTATTCCGGTTCCGTCGCGAAGCGAACTGTGTCCATCATTGACGCCCATCATTGATTACCTACAACAAAAAAGGAAGACTTGTTGCACTCCCAAGAGCCTGATTGTTTGTCACGGCAAAATCCCCAGTGAAATTAGCTGACGGATCCGATTTTTTTGTTCTTGCTGCGATTCTAGCCCTTTGCGCATTCTGCATCTCGTTTTTCTGCACTATTTTTTCGGTCGGAAACTTGCATCAAGGCACAACCACATAACACGGCTATACAATTACGCCTCGAACCAACCAACCAAACCATGGCCGACACAGAGCCGCGCAAGCGATCGCGCTTCGATCAAAAGGAGCCAGAACCAAAGAGATCTTCGCGATTTGATCGCCGGTCCCGCTCCCCGTCGAACCGAGCCTCCGAGACTAGAGAGCGCAGTCCTCTTGGAAACGGAGAGAGCACCGTCGATCCAGCCGCCGCTGCCGGTACGTTGCATGCGCCTTGTCGCATTAGCCTCCTGCTATCCGCACGAGGTGCCTCCCTTCTACAAAGTCCCAGAACTAACTTGTTTGTTCTCTCTAGCTGCCGCCGCTGCCAAGATCAACGCGCAGCTCCAGGCTCGCAAGGGCATCCAACACGTCGACGTTCCGCCCATCCTCGGCGCCAGCACTGATGGCTCGTCCGAAAATGCGTCCTCTGCGCCCAAGGGTAGCAAGGATGCCCCTAGCGGCCCTGGCGCCCCTGGTGAGATGTACGTTTCGGACGGTGACTACATTCAGGATATCGAGGTCAACGATTTGCGGAACCGTTATATGCTTATGAAGGCGCAAACTCAACAGGCGGTTAGTACCCATCATAATGATCCTACCGCAATCCCATTGATGCTTTGCTGACTTTTTTTTCTCCTCTTTAGATTCAAAAAGAAACTGGGGCTGGTAATTCAAATGTGCCGACTATTTGGCTGTTTTCCTACTAACTATCTTAGATCTTACTGTGCGTGGCAAATATTACCCCAACAAGAGCATGGCTACGGCTGCTGTAAGTGCCCCCGTATTCACGGCTCCAATACAAATGATTAATTTTCTAGGAACCCCCTCTGTATCTTCACATTACAGCCAGAACAAAGGAGGTTCTGGAGGCTGCCGTCGCCAAGGTCAATGAGCTGATTGAGCAAGAGCTTCCCCAACTTGTTGATGAGCGCCGCTTCAAACGCCGCGAAAGAGAACCAGAAGCCGAAAATCCAGAACGCCAACGCACCAAATGGCCCGAGGAGAGCGTCCCAGTCGGTCTTGAGCCTATCCCGGGTTTCAACCTGCGGGCGCAAATTGTCGGTGCTGGTGGCTCCTATGTTAAGCACATTCAGCAAGAAACCGGTTGTCGTGTTCAGATAAAGGGCCGCGGCTCAGGTTATATTGAAAGAGATACTAACCAAGAAAGTGACGAGGATATGTTTCTCTACGTTGCGTATGTGTTTTCTTCTTCTTCTTCTTCTTTTTACCGTCTTATAGCAACGAGTCAGCTACTTACAGAGTGCACAGGGGTCCCGATGCTATGATGGTAGAAAAAGCCAAGGAGCTCTGCCAGGACTTGATCGCAAACGTCCGTGAGCAATATGAAGACTTCAAGAGCCGCCCTCCTCGGAGCCACGGTGACCGTGGTGGTTACGGCGATCGCGGCTATGGTGGTGACCGTGGTGGCTATGGAGGCGGTGATCGACGAGGTGGTTACAATGATCGCGGTGGTGATCATTATAGCAGCCGCGGCAACGGAGATTCGTACAACAGCAACAGATACAACTCGGACGGCGGTGCCAGAAACGCCGCCGCCGCTACCAGTACTGACAGTTCGGCTAACCCTGATTACAACGCACAATATGCCCAGTATTATGCCCAGGCTGCTGCTAACGGTCAAGATCCCTATGCCGCATACGGTGGATATGCAAAGTGAGAATCTTTTGACTCTACTCTACTATAGAACATGCCTGCTAACGAGATATTAGTTACGTCGCCTGGTATCAACAATACTATGCCCAGTACCAGGGCGGCGCTGCGCAATCACCAACTCAGGCTCCTGGAGCAGCATCACCGCCGCCTCCCCCGAGCGACGCAGCTCCCCCGCCACCACCGCCGTCAAGCGCTGCTCCTCCTCCGCCTCCCCCTTCTGCATCACCCCCAGGAGCTCCTGGCAGTTACAGTGCTGTTAGTAGAAGCCCGTAGAGTGTTATTGCATTAGAGTATGTGACTAACTGATTGGGCATTACAGGTTCCTCCTCCACCCGGTTTGTAAAAGGACGTAAGCATATTAAAAACAAAACGACAAAAAAGGTTGCTCTTGGCTGTTTAAAAATATTTTACTATTATTCTTTGGCACACTGACTCGCAATGTTTTGCGTGGCATTGACTTTTAGGGTCATAGGCCAACCAAGACGTATTGTCGTTTCGTTTCGTTTCGTTTCTTCCATTGGACTTTTTAGGCAAGGAGGGAAAAAGAAAGAAGAACCGTTCGTCGATGAGCCGCGAAGCTCATATTCTAAGTATTATTTCGTGGCGAGGACAAACTAATGCCAAAAATGCAACAGTGCGCTGCAAAAACAAATTTATACTGAATTTAAACAGGCTTAAAGGCTTCCAAGCAATAGCTTGACAAGCATGATTTTTTCCGTATTTGCTAATCTTGGCAGATTTCCATGTTGCCCGTCCAGCTACCGGCTGGCTATTGTGCGTGACTCTTTTGATCGTTGTATAAACTAACCAGCCCCGTAGCATTATAGGTGTCTTGAATTCCATTTCGTAAAACATACTTCTACTATTAGCTTCATTCGTTTCTAAATAGCTTCAATACGAAATACCTGCAAAGATACGTTTCATTTTGATGGTAGCTATAGAATTAGAGCTTCAAGCTTGTGAAGCTGTCACTGTGACCCACCCCCACTCCCAGCAATAAGCTGTCCCACCGACGTCGTAACAAGTTCCAACAAGCAATAAAGCTCTCCCTTTCACACAACCAAACAGGCGCGCACCCGCACACCCAACCGCAAGGCAAGCTGGGCCCGCGCGGAATTTCATAATTGCCAGTCATGAGTCACCAAAGATATCTATCCCACGATCCAATCAAGGAACCACATTCCGTCTCTGTAAAAGTCCTACGGTATGTGTCCTGTCCTCTTTTTGCGCCATTCCACCTCGCCAAGGGAACGCTGTGCTAACAATGAAGCTCTTCTTCTGCACGGCAATAAACCAGACTATCATGCCCGTCTCTTGTCTCACAATATCCCATTGAGCCGCCATTTAAATCCCCGTCCGCGACGACCACACCATCCACAACGCACCACCTCCCAGGCTCACTTGCGTACCGCCCCGATGCCGAGACGACGACAAATCCAGCCCCATTCCTGCTCAGCCCGATTTTAAACCTGCCTGTGTCTTTTGGGTCTGCGTACGTCGGGGAGACGTTTAGCTGCACCCTGTGCGCCAACAATGATCTTCCCAGCGGCGGCGGCGGCGGCCCGGCCGATGGCGGTGGCAGTGGCGGTAATAAACAGATTCGCGACGTGCGCATCGAAGCAGAGATGAAGACGCCAGGCCTTGGCAAGGTGCAAAAACTGGCACTCGGTCCGATACAAAGTACTGATGACAATGCCGCGGCGTCAAAACCAGTACCCTCCACTACGAAGAAAGACGACGACGACGACCAAGACGAAAATGATGGCGGCGGCGGTGCGGTAGCAGCAGAAGACCTGCCGCCGGGCGCAACGCTGCAGAGAATCGTGTCGTTTGACTTGAAGGAGGAAGGGAACCACGTGCTCGCCGTGACGGTGAGCTACTACGAGGCGACGGAGACGAGCGGGCGCACGAGGACGTTTCGGAAGCTGTACCAGTTTATATGCAAAGCGTCGCTGATTGTGCGCACCAAAGTCGGCGTCTTGCAGACAACAAAATCACGGGCAGATCCAGATCCGGCGGCGGCGGGTACGGCGCCGCTGAGGCGATGGCTTTTGGAGGCACAGCTGGAAAACTGCAGCGACGACACGATGCAGCTCGATCGCGTGGTCATGGAACTTGAGCCGGGCCTGTCGTACCGCGACTGCAATTGGACGGGGGCGCCAGCTGCGGCGACGCTGGCTGGGGGAGGGGGTGCGCGGGTTGAGAAGCCCGTGCTGCATCCTGGGGAGGTGGAGCAGGTGTGTTTTGTGGTCGAGGCGACGTCGAGGCAGAAGCAATTGGCAGATGGTGTCGCCGAGGAGGACGTGGTGGATGTGCTTGCGCGGGCGACGGAGGCGAGTGCGGGAGGAGGGCCGGACGGGAGGATCCTGTTTGGCGTCTTGGGGATTGGATGGCGTGGAGAGATGGGAAATAAAGGGTTCCTGTCAACGGGAAAGTTGGGCACGAGGGCAGTGCGTTGACGCAAGGCGTAAAGGAGGTTGGATAGATACAAATTACCATGTAAAATGACACACTGTATATATAAACGAGTGGTCTTGACCTAGACGGTGACCAGGTGCGGATTGTCGCTGATTTGTGCACCCATCTGCGTAAGAGTCGATGTGTTGAGGACGTGAGCAAGACAAGAAATTTCTCAGAAATAGATGAATTCTATTTTTTTTTAATAAATCTTCTTTGTTCTTGTCTATTTCCCACTCCATTTTCTACTTCGCTTACGCACCACGGCCTTGCGATATCTGGGCAGCGCATAACCTCGAAGAAGATGCAGGGCTCCGCTCCAATTACACCTTACCAAAAAATCATTTGGTTATTTTAGCACAATGTTCAGCTATAGCTGAATATAAGTACCGTGGCGGAATCAAGCCTCTTGTTGAATCTGTATTAACTGGCTGCGCCACCAGAAGTCTTGGCATAAGGCAGCACACTAAGCTACCAACTGTTGGTTATTCGACCCAATGTCTAGGTCATGAGAATAGGGAACCGGGTCGCATTCTCCAATAATTATCTCATTCTAGGCACGGAATTGATGTTTATTCACTCTCTAATACCCCCCTCACATACTAGTATTACAAGTTGCTAAATATCATCTTCACATATGGCAAACCAGGGAAATCCACTTTACAATCCACTCAATGTATCCGAATCTGAAATCCGCCTTTTGAGGGTTGACAACGATCCAGGGCAACCCATTTCTTGCCGGCTCGAGACGGTATCCCTCTCCAAAGCACCGCCATACACGGCTTTGTCATACGTCTGGGGTGATGAGAATGTCACAGAGACAATATCGCTTGACGGCCAGGATGTTCCCGTTACTACCAATTTGGCTGCAGCGCTCCGGTGCGTCAAGAGCCACTGGAGCAACGCCTTCTCCGACAGGAACAGCGCCACGTTTCGCATCTGGATAGACGCCCTCTGCATCAACCAGAACGACGTCGGTGAGAAAGGCCAGCAGGTGCAGCTCATGGGGTCTCTCTACTCTACTGCCGAGTTCGTTATTGCGTGGTTGGGAACCGGAACAGATCAAACAATCTTGGGACTCGAATCTCTTGAGAAACTGGGTGCAACATTTTGCCATCTATTCGACCCTGCCGATAATGTCATAGACGCAAGCGTTAGTATTCCGTTGATCCTCGATTTGTTTTCAACTTTGCAGGAGTTCTGCTGCGTGGATGATCCGGATCAGGAGGCCTTCTACCTGCGAAACAAGGCGTTTGCTTCAATGAAGTCGCTGCTCAATCTACCGTACTGGGACCGTGCATGGATTCTGCAAGAAGCCGTCCTCGCTAAAAGGATGCTCCTCTGCTGCGCAGGAAAATCAGTCGACATGGCGTCTGCCGAGCAATTATACCAGATTACTCGAAAGGTCTCGTCAAACAAAAAACATGCTAGGCCGAGCTTCCTCGCGTCTGACGTGTGGGAGGGTTACTTCACTGGACTGCAAACCTGGCGCGAATTCGCGAGAATTCATCATCAAAAGCAAATGAAGCTTGGTTGTGCAAGATCGCCCACTGTCACAGTTTTTCGAGCACTAGACTCGTTCTTCACATCATTACTACTCAAAGCGACAAACCCAAAGGATCACATATACGCCTTTCTAGGTCTGACTGAGATGGATATTATTCCAGATTACGCAAAGTCGACACCAACACATGTTGCATACATCGACTACGCCCGTGCATGGATTGGCTTGCTGTCGCGCCAGCAGAACCTGGCCGAACTGCAAAAATACAGGGCATGTCATCTGATATTCCTGGAGGCAGCCGGCGTGGGCTACATGGCGTATCCGCAGTCGCTCCCTACTTGGGTGCCAAACTACCCGGATATTGATGATGGGAAATTTCTGCAGCCGGATCAAGCTCGAGCGAATGCGGGCATCTCCGAAGATATCATTAGAGATGTCCAGATAGACGGGGCGCATCTCACTGTTCACGGAATTACGCTGCAACATATTGAAGAAACATATGAATTTCCGTGTGAGGATTCCGTCGATGCACCTCTTCTCTTCTTAAAGTTCATCGGCGTCTTTTGCGACAAGTATTCATCCTACATTACTGGTATTCCACCGCTTCAGGCAGTCATGAGAGTTTTCATGCAAGATCGTTCGTCTCTGCCTGTTTCGCAACTATTCGAGCATTTCATCAGTTATTTGTCCAAGGCGGCTAATACAGCCTACACGAAGCAGGACAAAGTTTCCAACGAATGGGCTCCGTATCATCGAGCAACTGCGGAGCTATTCGGTGTGGAAGAGGACCAGATGTACGGTTGGCTTGCTGACAACTTCTTTACTGAATCTGAGCTTCAAACGATGCGCAGGGGATCGATTGTGCTGATTATTGAGCAAGCCTTACTGAGCCGTCAATTTTCGCAAACCCAGGGGCAGCAGGCTCTAAAATTGTCTTATGCTTATCGTTTTTTTACAACAAGAGATGGCTATCTCGGCCTCTGTCCAAAATATTCTGAGCTGGATGACGTGATTTGCGTACTGGCCGGAAACGGGCTGCCCATTGTCTTGAGGAAGAAAGGCACTCATTATCTCCATGTTGGTACCTGTTTCATTCTTGGATTCATGGACGGCGAAGCGGCTGAGCTCTTGCAGGACGGAGAGTTGAAGATGGAGAGATTCGAAATTCACTGATCAGGATCTACGACTACTTTTGAATGGCAAATATCAAAAAAAAAAAAAAAAAATTTAATCACACGTATTCGTAAATGTACTATATAGGGTATGAAGAATTCAGTTCATCGCTGACTGGCCGACGGCATCTCCAGCCAGCCTCATGCTATATACATATTCGCTGCAACGAAACAGTCTCACATTATAATCATTGCAAAGCACGACTTCACACTCAAGTCCTATCCCCCTACTGCATACCTTTCCTGGTTTATTCCACAGTTCATCTAGTTCGCAATCTTGCAGGTGAAGTCAAATGCCTTGGCAAGAAGACCTCCAACGGCAGGAATAGCCTGGAGTGCTGCGCTCTCCAGCTTACCGACAATACCACAGTCGCCTGGACCCTGTTTCTGAGAGCTGGTGTCGATGGTTGCAGTCATCTGGCACTGAATACTGCCACCCTGATCCCTGATGACGACCTGGAAAAAGGTGAACTGAGTTGCAATCAGATTATCGTTCGCGGAGGAGCCACTCCCATCAACTCCGAGGCCATGAAGCGTTTTGGATTGAACCGACGTCAGAAGGGCCTTCATGTAATCTCGCTGGTTGGTATTCTGGTAGCTTCCGGTGAGGGAGATGCTAGTTTGGCCGTGCTGGTTGAAGTGGTTGTAAGGGAACGACCGTTTGTTGGTCGGGTCGCATCCGGTATCGCCACAGGCCAGCGCAATTCCCTCGGTGAATAGTGAACCCACGTTTTGCGACACGCCCACTTCTTTGCTGCCCACTGTGATGCTGACGTGGGAGGTGGCAAACGGATTGTCAAACTCGGCCTGGCTGAAGCACAGAACGCTGTTTCCGGGCTGAGAGTCGCAGCCGTCTGGGGCCGTTACGCTCAGCACAAAGTTTTTGCATGAAAAGTCGGAGTAGATGTTGCATTTGAAACCATCAGAAAATTGCACGAATTTGCCCGATTTGAAGCTGACAGCTGTGCAGCCGCTGCTCTCGACCCCGTTACCAGAGTTGCTGTTGATATTCTGAATGACTTTGTCGGGTTTCAAGGAGTTCTGATTGCAGCTGGGTCCATCGTATACCTGAAAGGTAATGCCGGCATCTGCAGCTGCTAAGCCGACTAGAAGACTGATTGGGGCGAATCTCATGGCTGTGGGTTGTATTAGGAAAATGATAGAGGTTGTTCTAGATTAGATTGAGCGCTGAATTTACAACTGAAATGGAAGGTGGAAAAGAGAATGGATTCATAGTACGGTGCGGTAATCAGCCGGCTTTATAGTGTGAATTAGAGTTCAATTAAAGTGATATCCCGCTTAACATTTGCAATCTAATAATTATCATTATTTTGAGTTAGATGCTGAATTAAATGTGGCGTCACTCAACTGTGGGGTTGTACTGTTCCTATATTTGTTTTTCAATGGGAGAAGCGGAATAGTGACAAAGCATAATGATCTGGAAGAGACTTTATTAGTTCAGCTAGCACCGCCACAAGTTTCAACAGGCTATCCGGCTGATCGGACTATTCTGATGGGTCGGCTTACATCCATCTCAGGTTCCCAAATCGTATAGAAGACAGCGAGGGCGGTGTGGAGATGGTAATGGTTTATTGTTGGCCATGTCAGCCGCGAGTGGACTGCACTGGAGCAATTGCCTGCCCCTTTTTCGACCAGACAATTTTGCAGAGGCAGCCCTATGAGATAACACCGAAGTGTTGCAGTTTTGTAAGTGGGTATTGTCCGGGTAAGAGAATTGTTACCGAAATCCCTAGATTGCTCTATTTTAAGCTTGTGTAGACTCTGATCCACCTAGCGAGTCAAGACAGCTACCCAATATTTGTGCTTCTCGTCCAGTTAAATATTTGCTTAGCAATCGGGCAGTGCGGTCTATATTAATTTGTGCTGCAGGACCAAGGTCACTGGCGTTCTATAGGACTAGGCACTGATTTGCCACGGCTCAGACACAGAATAGCAGGGAAAGAGTTATAACCCTCTTTACCTACCCGTCCAGAAAAGGCAAAGGGTTCCAGCGAGTGGGCTCACGAGGCTAAATAGTGTGTAATACCAGACTCGGAGTCCATATGCTAGTGGTCAGGGCTTCTGAGCCCTCAGCCTTGTACTTTGTGGCCAACAGGTCTGGGAGACCGTCTAAGCTTCAACTTGGCGCACAGAGGGTGCAGCTAACCTGCCCATGGCTCTAATGGGCAACCCCATCCGCAAGTTTGATTGGATATAAGGTGGCACTGGGGGAGGAAAAAAAGTCGGGTGCGATTATGGAACTATTCGGAACTGTTTTTGGGTTATGTGGAGGTTTTTGGGTTACTCCGGCCGCATGAAGTGTCCATGAGGCACAACGAGTCGTACGTTTTGGATAATCAAAGCACCTGATCAAGGAACTGAACTGCCTTTACACCGAATCAGCTTTCACAGTCGGTTGTAACCGTAATCAAAAACAGTTTAGCGTTGGCGGTGGTGACTGGGGGCCTTGCATATTTGCTAACGTGAGGCCTCAACCAGACCAGTGTTTTTAGTGTTTTATTTTCAGGGCTTGGGCATTTCATGAAAATTCCTTGAAACTATTGCAAGTTTCTAAAATTATAAGCTCATTCTCCAGATCAAATAAAAGCTAAATTCGTTCTTTGCATCACAAAGAGAAACCCACAATCGCAAGCCTCGCCAATATCTTTCCTGCTACTGCCAGGGTGGTACAAGAATCGTAGGCATTCGTTGTTAGATACTGGCAGTTGCTACATCTCAGTGAAACATCGGTAGATAGTTTCCGTCCCAAGATACATTCGCTGGCTCGTTATTCATCTCAAAGGCAGTGTGGAGAGAGTTGTCAAAGTAGAATTGCATGTCTCCCCACAACGCGTCAGTCGGTGGGTATTCAATCTGACTCGAACAGCCCGGCAGTGGCGGGTGAATATATGATGACGGTGACATAGCTCCAAATGCTGTGTCTATGGTGGAGTCGAGGATGATTGATCTTGGTTGCGAGTAACAACTTGCGCCAACAAGGTAGGACGATGCTGATTCAGTATTGAGAAGGCTGCTTGGGGCATCGCGCAGAACCCAACCTGTTTGATCATTTATGGGTAGCACGTTTATATTTTGCAGGTCTTGCGAAAAACTCTCTGCTGAGGATATCGTCATACTGCCCTGCAGTCCTTCCATTCTAGCTATTGGCGAGTCTGTCTGAAGCGAGCAAGGCGATGGGTGCGGCGACTGGGCAACTAGTTCTAGCTGCTGCTGCTGGGTTTTCTGCCGTGCCTTTTTTGTCTTGGTGAGGCTTACAATCTGCTTAAATTGAAGCGCTCGTTCCTTTTGCAATGGTCCATTATCCATCCAGCTCGGCTTTACCCCATAGCCATGGCATTCAAGCTGCAGCGACGCACAGGCAGCGCAAAAAGGCCGGCGTTCGTCGCATTTCTTTCGACGAGCACGGCATGTCCAACATCCGTGTAGGCTTCGCGCCGCTATAGATGAAAAGAGTTAATTGAGTTAATTGAAACACTTTTTGTACTATTAACATGCGTCGAAACTGACATACCCGGTTTGCCGAATGGGGACATGCCTGTGGAACTTTGCACACAAGAGGAGAAGCTCTGCAACAAAAATACCATTTGGTACAAGACAAGCGAGAAATCCAAAAGCGAGTAAGCTGGCTCAAGTTTTTATATCTGCATAAATTAAACGGAATGGATAGTACTATGCGAGATGACACGCAACGCAACGGGTTGAAGCGAGCGAATGGAAGATGTTCCTGTGGGAGGCGCAGAACTGTTGGTGGCTGTTGAAGAACGGCTAGTGCTAAGAATAGAAGTACAGTACACGTAACTTCTAGAGAAGGAACTGCAATTGTTTGTTTAGGTGGAGGCGGGCTTTCTAATTTAAAGCAGATTTAGTTAGACTGAAACTGAAATTTAAGATCTTTTGTTGCGCTCATCCTTTCCCCCCTCCACTGAAGCAGAACAAGGACACCATGCGTCCCGTCAACCCAGTTTTGGTTAGTAGACTAAGTGTGGCAAAGTGTCTAGATTTGATTTTACATGCAAATGAGCACAGAAAGGCTTGATGATCAAGTCCATGAGCTAGTTGTCCCTGCCGTGATTGCCGGCCGGAGAAGAGCAGAGTTACATCGTTCTACCAACCTCCGGTCAACGCCAAACTACGATAAGTGAAAACCCGATGAGATGAGTCGGCCAGTGACCCGCAATACGCCAGCAGCAACTAATAAAAGCGGATTGTAGTTATCACGCCTGTCAGCCACCAACGGTGAGGGGGAAGAAAACCTGCTGCCTGGCCTATACATAAAACGAAAGATGCCGGGGTTGGTGGCGTTGCATTGCTTGCAAAGTCCCGATTTCCCCTCTTGGGCCGATTGTGTGGTGATTGAGCCGATTGGGAGGCTTGGGGTGTTCTGGGCTACTCGTGTCATGTTCGTTGATATTATTTTTTTCTTCTCTTTCCACGTCCCGATTACCGCTCTTGTATTCGAGTACCATCGGGAAATCATGCGGTGACTCTATCGTTCTCTATGTTAGCGCATCTTAACAAGAAACACCAGCTGTTGGCAGATTCAAGCATCCCGGAGTCAGCTTCTCTAGCTTGCGTGGAATGTCAATCATATTGTTCCTTCATGGTTTAGTTCGAGCGAAGCCCGCCATTTCTAATCATTTACATCAACAAAAAGGATGCTGGATACAGAGGCCTGCAAGATAGGTAGCATACATCCCTGCACTTGTAGCTGTGCCTTTTCCTACGTTTTGAAATACTCCGTAGCGTACTTCGAAGATACAAGATTGGTTACCCAACCTGGCCTAACCACGATTGTTAGCTCCATCAGCCGTTGCCGTTCCGGCTCCCCCCATTGAGTTTAGGACACGGTCCAAGCACAGCAGAAACTAGTTCGTCGGTCAGCTACGGCTATCTTGAAACGGCTTATTAGTTACATGTAGTAGAAGCTCAAAAATATTTCGAACATGCCATGTACTTGTGCCACGCCCCC
>FWCC01000498.1:0-16064 GCA_900169235.1 Zarea fungicola | reverse complement strand
TTCCTGTTCTGCGTGACAGTTATCTACTAACCCAAACTCTCGCTCAATCGACCGAGCTCTCCGGTTGCAGAAGAGCGGAGGGTAAGCACCCTAATAATGAATCTAACGCGATTGCGCCAAAGTCCACCTTGTAATTAGCTACGTTAGTGCCAATGCCTTTTTGTGACTCCTGGACACCTACCTGTGGAGGCGACTCGCATGCGACTTACCTCCTCGCTGTCGCTCTTCATTGCCCCGAACGTCGCTGGCCATCAATACCAACACCCATACCAAACCACATACCAACACCCACATATTTCGTCACCCGTAACATATCCGGGGACAGCTCGTTTCCTTGTCTCATATCCGGTGTTGAGTAACCCGAGCTGTGATGCTCAGCAGTGCACAACTTGCCGACCTCTCGCCTTCAGCTGACCAGCTGGCGCCCGAGCCCGACAGTGACTTCCAGAGTGACGGCGACGACCAGGACGTTGGGCGCGGCGCAAAGAGAAAGCGACCGCTCTCTGTCTCGTAAGTAATTACCGGCATGTCCTTCTCCACAGTTTCTGTTCCATTATCGAGGTTCCACACCGGCTGCAGTAATAAGTGTAACCAACCGAGTGTCGGCTCCCATGTCGGCCTCTCCGTGTCGCCAAGCCTTGCGCGGAAATAAAAATAAATCTGACGCTAATCTCATCTCCCCCAGATGCGAACTTTGCAAGCAAAGAAAGGTATCTCCCATTCTCCTTGGCGAGCTTACTGTGCCTAATGCCTATTAGGTCAAATGCGATCGCGGTCAGCCCGCCTGTGGCTGGTGTAGCCGCAATGGAGCAGCCTGCGAATACAAGGAACGCAAAAAGCCTGGATTAAGAGCCGGGTACGGCAGAGAACTGGAACAACGCCTTGATTCCCTCGAGGCTGTTCTGGTTTCTCACACGAAAATCTTGCAGAGTTTCGGACACGCCGTACCCAGCAGCGGCAGCCTTGCAAGTGAGCAAGACACGCAGAGTGAACATGTACAGTTGTTCCAGCCACCGCAGGATCAGATAAACATGACACAAGTTGAACCGGGCTCCTTCATCCCAAAACAGTCGTCATTTACTCCGAGCTCCCAAAATGCCGAGTTTCCTGTCCATCAGACACCCATTGTCCATGATGGGTTTCAGCAAGCACCGCTGCCCAACATGGCGACGGCGTCACAGCCAGGTGTTGTCGGCCAGGACTATTACCAGCCAGGACCACAAGGAGCAGACCAGGATCTTCCACCATATGATCTCCTATATGCCCTTGTGGATCTGTACTTTAAAAACGTCAATACCTGGTGTCCAATTCTGCACAGGAAAACCACACTAGATGGCCTTTTTGGCCCCTCCACTCTGCATGAAACCGATCGCATACTACTTCATGCCATAGTGGCCACGACGATGCGATACTCTACAGACGCGAGACTTACGGAAGAGCGGCGGAGAATCTATCACAGGATATCCAAAGACAAGGTTCTTCTCTACGGCATGGAGAATTCATCTGTCAAATCTCTGCAGGCTCTTGTCATTCTGGCATTGGACTTGTGTGGAAGCAGTAATGGTCCACCCGGCTGGAACATCATGGCGCTGATTACTCGGTCAGTCGTCCAACTCGGGCTTGCCGTCGAGACGACTTCTGCCATGGTGTCACCGAATTTTACTTCGATATATACCTTGCGAGCAATGATTCTACCCGAGCCAAAGGATTTCATCGAAGAAGAGTCTCGGCGTCGCCTATTTTGGATGATATATCTGCTGGATCGATATGCCACCATAGCCACAGCCTTTGAATTTGCGTTAGATGATCGAGAGATTGACAGAAGCCTTCCCTGCCGCGATGACCTCTGGATGGCCAATCGCAAGGTTGAAACGAGAGGTTTCAAGTGTGAAAATAGCCAAGCGGCTGCACCACATGTTGACTTGAATACGACTGAAAATTTGGGGGCCTTTTCATATTATATTGAGATATTAGGCATCCTTTCCAGCATCCACAAGTTCTTGAAGCAGCCAGTTGACATTGGCGTGCTTGAAGATGTCGAGCGTTGGCAGCTGCGCTATAAAGAACTGGACAACATGCTCATAGCCTGGAAGTATGGCCTTCCAGTTGAGTTCAGCAACATGTCCAAGATATTTCAGCCAGGCAGTCGCAACCTGAGCTGTACATGGGTCATGCTTCATGCGACCTACCACACAACCGTCATAAGGCTGCATTCCTCGGCGGCATATCCAACGACAAGGTCCCCTATATTTACGCCGTCTTACAACGCCTCGCAGAGGTGTCTTGGCGCCGTTGAGAATATTGCTGCGTTGGCCGAGTTCGCCACGACCAATGGATACATACCTCGGCTCGGGCCACCGTTTGCGTTTAGTGTTTGGGTATCTGCGCGTCTGCTTCTGGTGCATGGCTCAACAGTAGAACGCAAGCTATCGCCGCAAATTTCTTTTTTTGTCGATGCATTGAGAACAATGGGAGCGTATTGGCCTGTCGCTGAGAGATATTGCAACTTGCTTCAACGAGTACTCGATGAGCACAGAGATAGCGAGCAAAAAGGTGACGGTGTCACACCCAAGTCGGTGAGGATTTTGGCCGACATGAGGCGCACTGCATTCGACTTGGATTTTCTCATCTCCCGCCAGCCTCGTCACGGCACAACCACCATGAGTCGCCTGCCAAGCGTTACACCAGCAAGAACCCCTGCAGCAAATGACTTGGAATATCTCGACGTGTTTGATTTCTTTAATGTTCCTCGCCTTCCTTCTGCCGGGGACGGACTAAACATTGTTGATACTGGTCAGCCTGAGCTGCAAGCGCCGAATACAATGAATCAGCAGAGTGTGATGGCGACAGACTTTAACATTACAAACTTTATGATGGATGTCAATAGTGATTGGTTCAAACAGGAAGGTGGACGTTCCTCGTACGTCTAAAGGGCAATGTAACTGTATGTACAATAATCTGTTTATAGCTTCATGGCCATGCCATATGGAAGAAATAATTGTATCTGTACCTCCAGATTACTCCTTGCACACCACTGCCTTACACGGATTCCCCTCCAACATGGTCTTGATACGTAAATCTGTCTGGAGGACTCGATAGGAAATACCCGCGCGGTGTCGATAAACCTGTGAAATGTCTTGCACTCGAGATTCCAGCATGGGCGGCGCACTGCTCGTTGATGGAAAGGCAGCCCACCGCACAAACTATTGCTCAACAGCAGTACGCGCTCTTTTTGGCGTCACTCTGAATTAATTCAAGCTCGCACTCCGAGACTTGACCGTCGAGACGACCTCCCGCTTATCCCGCTTGACACTCTCCATGCGCAATGCAGCAGCTGGAATCTATAGAGTTCCTACAAGCTGACCCTGCGGCCACCGTGGTCACTTTGCATCTGAGCCAATGGATTTGCTTTTCCTTATTAGAATCAGACTTCTCTAATTTATGACAATTTCTCTAAATGCCTTGGTTGTCTTGAGTGTAGTTGCACAACTCAGATTGGTAGCTCCACGTGATTCTTTGGTTGTCACCGTAGCAGTGGAGCTGGCCCGCATTGTGCCTGGCTTGCGCAATCGCTGACCCTGCATCGGCGTGCATCTTGAATTGCGGCGACAACAACAACAAGTGCAATACGTACGCAGTGCATTTATTGACACGACATTACGACACCACTCAAGGATTCAGGCGATGACGACACCGGCGGCGCCCGAGGACCAGGCGCGCCTCCTGGAGGATGCGTTGGTGGCAGTTCGACAACAGACGTCATTGATGCGAAAGTGCCTAGACACACCGGGGAAGCTGATGGATGCATTAAAGTGCTGGTAAGTGTAGCCAATGTGTGGTACGGCAGGGTGTGCTAACATGGCAGCTCCACGCTTGTTTCGGAACTCCGGACGAGCAGCCTAGGCCCGAAGCAATACTACGAGCTGTACATGTCCGTCTTTGATGCGATGCGATACCTGTCGGTGCACCTGCGGGAGAATCACCCGGTGAACCACCTGGCGGATCTGTACGAGCTGGTGCAGTATGCGGGCAACATTGTGCCGCGGCTGTACCTGATGGTGACGGTGGGGACGGCGTACATGGCGATTGAGGACGCACCGGTCAAGGAGCTGATGAAGGACATGATGGACATGAGCCGGGGCGTGCAGCACCCGATACGGGGCCTGTTCCTGCGGTACTATCTGTCTGGGCAGGCTAGGGATCACCTTCCGACGACGGACAGCGACGGCGCGCAAGGCAACCTGGGCGATTCCATCAACTTCATCCTGACCAACTTTGTGGAGATGAACAAGCTGTGGGTGCGGCTGCAGCACCAGGGGCACTCGCGAGAGCGGGACCAGCGGATCCGGGAGCGCAAGGAGCTGCAGCTGCTGGTGGGCAGCAACATTGTGCGTCTAAGCCAGCTGGTGGACCTGGAGACGTACAAGTCGACGATTCTGGGGCCGCTCCTGGAGCAGGTTGTGCAGTGCCGCGATGTGTTGGCACAGGAGTATCTGTTGGAGGTGATTACGCAAGTGTTTCCGGACGAGTATCATTTGCACACGCTGGACCAGTTTCTCGGGGCCGTGTCGCGGCTCAACCCTCATGTCAATGTCAAGTCGATAGTCATTGGGCTGATGGACAGGCTGTCCGAGTTTGCGGAGCGGGAGGCGGGTGAGAAGACGGACCAGGGCGATTTGGAGGCGGAGGCTCTTGCCAAGCTGCTGGCCAGACTGGGGGGACCATCAGAGGCAGAGGCGCCAACAGAGGCAGAGCCGCCAACAGAGGCAGAGGCGCCAACAGAGGCAGAGACGGACGCGGAAGCGGCGGCAGAGGCACCGGCAGATGCAGAGAATGAGGCAGCGGTTGCAGAGGCGCCAGCAGAGGCAGTGGCAGAGGCAGCACAGCCAGACGTCCAGCTGTACCAAGTCTTCTTTGCCCAGGTCAAGAACCTCGTCGAGGCC
This sequence comes from Zarea fungicola, assembly GCA_900169235.1. Lineage (NCBI taxonomy): Eukaryota > Fungi > Ascomycota > Sordariomycetes > Hypocreales > Cordycipitaceae > Zarea > Zarea fungicola. The sequence goes on along the minus strand of FWCC01000498.1, from coordinate 11,121 downwards.
CAACACCTGCCCATCCCAGACATTATTGCTCTGCTCGTGTCGCTGCAAAACCTGGCGCTCAACAACTACCCCGACCGTCTAGACTTTGTCAATGAGATTCTGGCGTACGCCACGGCCAAGACGCGGGAGCACATGAACAATGCCGACCTTCACTCGGCGCCGGCGCAGCAGAGTCTCCTGGCGCTTCTCCAAGCACCGCTGGAACGCTACGTCTCCATCTTCACAGCCCTTTCCCTCCCGACCTATGTGCCGCTGTTCCAGGCACAGTCGTACCCCACCCGCCGGGCTGTGGCTGGAAACATTATCCGCACGCTGCTCAAGACGCAGACAAAGGTTGTCAAGACGGAGCAGCTGGAAAATGTGCTAGAGATTCTGTCTGTCCTCATCAAGGAGGGGAACCAGGGCCACCCGACAGCCCAGCGGCGCACCGTCGAGACGGACGAGACGATGCAGGAACAGGGCTGGTTGGCGAGAATGGTCCATCTACTGCATGCACAAGACAACGATACACAGCTGAAGCTGCTGCAAATGACGAAAAAGGCGTTTGCCGACGGCGGCGACCGCATCCGCACAACAACGCCACCGCTCATTACGGCGTGCTTGAGGCTGGCGCGCAAGTTCAAGAGCAGAGAGGGACTAGACGACAACTGGGAGACGCAAAGCAATGCACTGTTCAAGTTTGTGCATTCGGCGCTGAGCACTCTTTACACGCGGGTCAACGGCGCTGGTGCGTCCGAGATGGCCCTGAGGCTGTTTTGTGCGGCTGGCCAGGCTGCCGACATGACGGGATTCGAAGAGGCTGCGTACGAGTTTTACGCGCAGGCCTTTACCGTGTATGAAGAGGCCGTTTCCGACTCCAAGGCACAGTTCCAGGCGGTTTGCGTGATTGCGTCATCGCTGCACCAGACGCGCCACTTTGGCAAGGAGAATTACGATACGCTCATTACAAAATGCGCGCAGCACGGCAGCAAGCTGTTGCGCAAGCCGGACCAGTGCCGCGCGGTGTATCTAGCCAGCCACCTGTGGTGGGCGACGCCTGTCCCGGCAAACAGGGAGACAGAAGAGTCTGATGTGAGTACGAAATCATAATGGTAACTGCAACAGTTGTAGCTAACAGATGTAGCTGTACCGAGATGGCAAGCGTGTGTTGGAATGCTTGCAGCGGGCGCTGCGTGTGGCAGACTCTTGCATGGAGACGGCGACATCAATTGAGCTGTTTGTAGAGATTTTGGATCGTTACGTGTACTATTTCGACCAGCAAAACGAATCGGTGAGTTGCCCATGCCCGTGCTTGTGCCGTCCCGCTAACAAAATAGGTGACGACGAAATATCTCAACGGACTCATCGAACTGATCCACTCCAACTTGGCGGGCAATCAGCAGGAATCGGCGTCCATTGAGACGAGCAAAAAGCACTTCCACCAGACATTGGAAAACATTCGAAGCAGGCAATACGAGGGGGTGGTTTTGTATCCGAGTTAGCGAGGGATGATGACAGACAGTGACAGACAGCGACAGACAGCGACAGACAGCGACAGACAGCGACAGTCAGCGACAGTCAGCGACAGTGGCCACAGACGTAGATAAATTAGCATGTACTGAATATTGTATTGACAAATATTAACCTGCACAGTTTCACTGCAAATTACACTCCCTACACTGCCTGCACAGCCGAGCCTGCGCCAAGAGACCAGTCAAGCTGTCCAGTGATGTGGTCTGTAAATACGGGGCGCCATGGCTGGTGGCTGTAGTGCAATATCACCGCTAAACGTAATCACCCAGGTCGCAGGCTCGACATGTCATTTCCGGTCATCTATCATTCCTAATACAGTAGTTTCATCTTGCTCTTCTTACTCTCTTTGCTCTATTTTCTTTGTACATCTTTGCTGCTCTGCTGTTCGATTCTACTCGACTTTCCACGCCGTCTACTTGCCCTTCCACGGCTCCCACTCCTCCAGACGTCTACGTATGCTGTTTCAGCCAGGGGCACGATAACTGTCTTGGCGACACGTCAACCATCCGACACCACATGTGCATCGACCATCACCATGCCTTCGGAAAAGGCGCCGTTTTACGATCCCACGCCGCCGACTTACGATGAGGCATTGGCTGGCAGCAGCCGCGGCTGGGTGCCGCCGCCGCGGGACAACGCTGACCAGCGCGGCGCTTCGGAAACGGAACAGCAGTCACTTCTCAGACAGCCTGGAAGTGCAGGCGAGTCGTCGCGCCGAGCCGACGGCTACCACCCGCCGACGGTGGAAACAGACGACGAGGACAGCCTGTGGGACAGCGACCACTCGACTGAGGAGGAACAGGTGCGGCGCGAGATTGAGGAGATGGACATGGAGGAGCCTCAAGCCACTGGCTCGACATGGCGAAAGCGGCTACGGATTCCCTCGCTAAGTTCCTGGAAGTGGTCGTGGCGACCGAGATTACCGCGGCTGCGCATCCAGCTCCCCTCGAGACCGGCCGACGAAAACGAATCGAGCACGAATACCGAGCAGGAGACAGCCGAGGCGGCCCGCTCTGGATTCGCCAGCAGATTCAACTTTGAAGCCCTCCAGGTCCCCAAGGTCAACACCATGTTTCTGGTCCTCACCTTTGCCAGGATCCTGGCGCTCTTCATCATCCTGGGCTTCTTCTGGTTCCTATTCACCAGCGGCCTATTTACAGGCCTCAACTCTCCGCTGACCAGCGGTATGCGATTCAACGCCGAGGACCTGCGCAACTTCCTACAGCAGCGAGTCGAGCCGATGCGCATGCGAGCGTCGGTCCAGCACTACTCTGGCTACGCCCACCTTGCCGGCACGGAGGGCGACTATGCAGCCGCCATGGACATGTACGCCATGTTTAGCAAGGCTGGCCTCGACAAGGTCACAGTGGACGAGTATTTTGTATATATTAATTACCCGCGCGAGGATGGGCGGGCCGTGCAAATCATGGACGAGAGCGGCAACGCAAAGTGGTCGGCCAAGCTGGAAGAGGAAGAGCTCCACCATGAAACGGCTGGCCGCCAAACCTTTGCCTTTCACGCGCATTCCAAGTCGGGGGATGTAAAAGGCCCGCTCGTCTACGCCAACTATGGCTCCAGGGCTGACTACGAAAAGCTGAGGGCGGACGGTGTCAAGACGCAGGGCGCCATTGCGCTGGTGCGACGGGGGGGAACGGAAAAGAGCTCGGCGCTCAAGGTCAAGCTGGCAGAAATGTCTGGCTTTGCTGGCTGCCTGATATATAGCGACCCCGGCGACAATGGCTTTTCCAGGGGTCATGTTGCTCCCAAGGGTCGGTTCATGCCTACAGACGGCGTGCAGCGCGACTCGGTGAGCCTGAGCAACTGGATCGTGGGCGATGTGCTCACGCCGCAATGGGCCAGCGAGGAGCCGTCGCCGAGGGTCAAGGTGAACGATGCGGTTGGGCTGGTACAGATTCCCAGTCTGCCACTGGCTTGGCGGGATGCCCAGGTTCTCTTGCAAAACTTAAAGGGCCATGGCAAGGCGGTAGATGCCGACTGGGTCGGGGCTGTGCCCGATGTCGACGAATGGTGGACCGGCGATGCGGGCTCGCCCATTGTGCGCCTGCAAAATGAGCAGGACGAGGTGGAAAAGCAAAAGATTTGGAACGTGTACGCTCGCATCCAGGGCATGGAAACAGCGTCAAAGTCGATCATACTGGGCAACCACCGCGACTCGATGGGCTTTGGCGCGACGAATCCGCACACCGGCACGGCTGTCATGATTGAGCTGGCGCGCATATTTGGCGACTTGGTCGACAGGGGTTGGAAGCCGCTGCGCACCATTGAGTTCATGTCGTGGGATGCGTCCGAGTACAATTTCATTGGCTCCACCGAGTTTGTTGAAAACAACCTCGATCGACTGAAGCGAGACGCATATGCGTACATTGACCTGAGCGAGGCCGTTTCTGGGAGCACCTTTACGGCGGCCGGATCTCCGGTGCTGGAAAAGACACTGATGCATGCATTGAACCGCGTCTTGGATCCCATGGCCAACGAGACGCTCAAGACGCTGTGGGAGCGGGGAAACAGCCAGCTGATGGATCTGAGCACCGGGGCAGAGCCTAGTGACTACATCCCATTCCAGCACATTGCTGGGACGAGCTCCATTACCTTGAAGTTCTCTGGGGAGCCGTATCCCTCACGCTCGAGCTACGATACCTTTGACCTGGTCGATCAGGTCATTGACCCGGGGTTCGTGTACCACGGCCTTTTGGGCCAAGTCGTTGGCCTGCTTGTGCTCGACCTGTCTGACCGCGCCGTTCTTCCGTTCAACATGAAGAATTACGGCGTGAAGCTCCAGACGTGGTTGAAGAATCTCGAAAACTGGACAAACAACCGTCTGGCGGGTCTACAGGGCGACCGGGCACCAAAAGCCGGCGAGTCCCCGTCGTTTCAGGAGCTCAAGGATGCCGCCGCCATGGTGCAGCACAATGCCGAAAACTTTGAGCGGTGGGAGCTGGAGTGGGACGCGGCCGTGCTTGCGAGCAACGGCTGGGAGTCGAATGAGTATGGCGTGGCGAGGACGCTGTACAATGACAAGATGGCACAGTTTGAGACGGCACTTCTCGATCCCAAATTTGGTGGAGGTGTAAGTTTCCCCTCCGGCTCTTCTCTTATCAGGACAAATAAACTAACTCGTCTAGATCCCCAACCGAACACAATTCAGACATGTTGTGTTTGGCCCGCCATTATACTCCACAAACGACGAGGCCTTGTTTCCGGCTATTCGTGACCTCATCGAGGCCGGCGAGTGGCCGGCGGCCAAGGACGTCATGGCAAGGACGGCGAGTTTATTGCGGCATGCAGGATCACTGCTATCCATGTCGGATACCGGGGCGTAGTTGGCGTACGGTTGGCATTGAATGGAGTTGGACTCTTTATACACTTACATTTATTACATTGTTCATTTAGCTTGACCGTTTGATTTATGTTTACAATTCACGTAATTATGTAATTCAGACTGATGTAATTCAGACTGATGTATAATTAATTGTCATTATGTAAACGCTTTATGTAATGTAATCTATATCTATGAAACAGCTACCACTTGAGAACTCCCTGTGGAAAAAACTCGTCTATCAGATCCATGTAATACGGCTTGAGCTCGTCGACGCTCGGCACATCGTCGCTCTTGCTATATAGATCATATGGGTTGAAAGCCTGCACAGCCTTCATCATGTCCCAGTCCTTGTCGCACATGAGCTCGCGGTAGGCGCCCTCGCGGTGCCAGGGATAGAAGGAGTGGTAGCGGATCATGGCGAGCGCCTCGTCGGGCAGCAGGGACTGGTCGCGGACGACATGGTACAGGTACTCGTCATGCCCCCAGCTGAGCATGACGTTGTCGAGGCCACAGCCCTCGCTGTAGATGCCGAGCTTTGTCGAGTAGATGGGGTCGCGAGAGTCTGGGTTGGCGGCAAATGTGGAATCGGCGAGCACGATGCGCTTGTCAAAGCCGCAGCCCACAGGAAAGGTGTCGCCGACAACGTCCCACTGGCCCTGGGTGCCGAGCTCCTCAAAGAAGAGCATGAGTTTGCCGAGATCGTGGATCAGGCCGGTGACTTGCATCCAGCGCGGCTTGCCGTCGCGGCGGATGGCTTCGGCAGACTGAAGGAGGTGCTCGATTTGGGAGAGGGACGTGTCTGGGTCCGACTCGTCAATGAGTGTGTTGAGCTTCTCCATGGCTTCCCAGATGGTCATCTCCGGGCGGACGCGAGAGGCAGAGTGGAAGCGGTTGCGGGCGGCGAGGTTGTAGGCCACTGTCTGCTTGGCGTGCTGCTCGCGGTAAAAGTTCTTGACGCGGTCGCAGGCTGTTTCGTATTGGCGGAAGCCAGCCTTGTCCTTGTCCGAGTCAAACTTGGACTCTGTGTCATATTTAATGGTGTTGACGTCGTCGATGGCGTCCGACATGTCTTCGAGCTGCTGCCCGATGGGGAGTGCCTTTGTGGGCAGGGGAGCAAGACTCTCCTGGATAGCCGTTGGAGCCATTGTGAGGTAGGATGTGAGATGTACAATGTGAGGTAGGACGTGATGTGATGGCAACGGATTGCAATAGTTCCGGCAAGTGTCCACCAATATCCAACAAGACAATCTGATGAAAGGTTGAAAGCACTCCAACAAAGAACAGAGATGTGTCGTTTATGTATTCGATTCGTGCTCACATCACTCTCACTTTGCTCACTCTGCTCCATAAAACAACCCCTCGTTCGCTTGAATCACCCAACTAGGGAATTTACGTCACGCCAGTCATGACATTTAAATCCACTGTAGATGGAAGAGACATGGAGCCAGTTAATGTGGGCTTTATGAATTTTCCCGGCGAGCACTTCTGAAAAGGGAGATTTGATCATGACTAGCGCCGACGGTTGCCTCGAAGGACTGTGAGAGTCTTCCCCGGATTTTGGCAGGCTGCTAGTGCCGGCGAGCGTTTCCGAAAAGGGCAATTTTTAGTTGGTGGCTTCGGGCCGACAAACCGATTTCATTATCTAAATGCTATAGCTTCGCATCGTCTTTTGCTTGAGCAGCCAATTTGGAACTGAATTTCGGATAGATAATCTGCCATTTGATTCCCTGTTTGTTTCTTCATCTGTGCTGGAATCCTCAACAACCCACTCGTGCTGACGAATGTCTCTTTCGGCACTTGGGCACCCGTGTCGCGCAGCCATCGAAACATGTTGCGCGTGGCAGACTCGGAAATATCGACCTCGCGGTTGAGCCTGTCGTATGAAACGGCGGAATTGCTGGTGAACAAGAGGTCTAGTGGAGGCATGTCCACGCTGGCTGTGGCATCCTGTGCCGCCGAGGTGCTGCAATCCCAGAGCCACTCTACGTAACGTAGGCCATGTTGTGCGTGCAGGAGCTATGAATCTGCACCTCTAGCACACAGTCTTTGAGGGCAATCTCCCCAAATGGTGCAAAGGGAATGGGTAGCAAGGCCGGCCAATTTATCAATCTCGACATGGCACGCCTCGTTGGAAGAAGCAGTGCAGCGGCAAACGCGCGTAGCTTTGATCAAGGACTCCGTGTCTGCCCACATACTCCAGGATATAAGATGTGGCCGTTGTGGAGGACACGGAGCGTGTCGTTTGAGTGAATATGCGTCGTCGCTGTCAAAGCAAATAGTGATACCGGCTGACTGCAGGCAAACGGCCCATGGTGATTCGAGATTCCGCCCGTTGTGTGGAATAAACGCCGTCCATCCGGCGTCAGGAGCAAGCACAGCAGACCACCATCGAATGCCTTCAGGCGTTGCATCGCCAACGTAACAAGTCGAGCCGCCCTCGGACAAGTGTCGCGGAATTACCATGGCAACACTGTCAGTGTACTGTATGGAAGCGTCTGGGATAATTTCTGCCCATCTCGCAGAGAGCACATATGCCCAGGTGAGTGTGAGAATTGGCAAATGACTGCCATGATTGTTTAGGAAACTTTCGTAGCTGCCCACATGGTGGGGATGAGCATGTGAGCGTCCACTGCTTCTTTTTAAACAAGGGTGCCAGGTCGCATGAGCCATCCGCGGTCTCCCATTTCAATGTCCCAGATGAAGTCAACGTGTTGTTTGAGCTTCCATCAATCTCCATTTGGGGGATGAAAATGGGTGGTGAGGAAATGCATTCTCTATACCGACAGGCTTGCTTCGAGAGGTTTGGTGACGGCCGTATCGAAAACACTGCGCCAGTGTTGAAAACCTGCTTCATACATTGCCTTGAAGCCATTTCCGTCTGGTCGAACAGAGTCCTGCATTGATGCCGTGATGAAAAGTCTTTCTGGGCCAACGATGGAGTCGATTTACACCCTCACATTTATTCCTTCGAATGCAGGTGGAGTAGGAGAGGTGTGAATCGTAGCCAACCACAAGCAGCAAATGTGACAAGTAATCAGCAAACCAGCATCAATCAATACGCAGTGACAGCAAGAACCCTAAAGCGATATAGACCAAAAGTAACAAAGAAACGGAAGGAAACAGAAAACAGAAAAACACCAATCAATTAGCTACGTCAACAAGCAAGGGCATTTGCAAGTCTCCACGCATAAATTCCAACAAGGTCGTCTCAATCGAGGCGGAAAAGGCCGCGAATACTAGTGCTTCGCTCGTCGTTGGCTGCACCATCGGTCCAATGCTTGCCTCAATCTCCATCTTGTCCACCGACGCCCGCGCTTCCGCAAGCTGCCTCGCCCACTCCAAACACTCATTTCGTGTCGCATACAAGAGACGGAGATCCGACGTGCTCAATTCCCGTGGGCCGTCCCATGGCTGTCGTGGCCGTCCGCCCTGCAGAATGATGCGTAGATGGCGCAGCCTGGGTGCACTGCTCAAAAACTCGCACATTGATTTCCAAAACGAGTCATCAGTCGCAGAGGCAAAGGGGCGCGCCTTGTGCACGGTGATGGAGCGCAGAGCCTGCAATGTCGGAACGGACAGGTCTCCCAGAAACGGGACGACGGCTTCAATGTCGCTGCCAAAATGGAACGCACAACTTCCGTACAGGTAACCGGCCACTTCGTGGTATAGGCGGCGGTTAACGGCCATTATGGCAGTCTCCATGGGGCCGTGGTTCTTCGTTTCATACGTCGTCCTGTACAGCGCACGCTGAAATCCTCGTTCCTGGACATGGTACGTGGAGCGTCGAACAGACAGCGGCTCAGCGTTTCGCGACTTTGGTCTGTTGCCAATGACAATCTTGTTCTCGTCTGGTCCCTGCAACAGGGTCTCATAGATCATGAGGCGAATCTCTTTGGGTAGCCTGAAAAAGACTGCTTCACCAATACCATCAGCCATTGCCACGGAATAATTTGCATGTAGAGGTCAAAAACTCGGGAAGCGTCTGACCGTTTATCAGGTCCCTGGACATGAATCGCGACCTGAGCCGACTTGGCCAATCAATGGCGTTTGTACGGCGCTAGAAGAACATGACAGTTCGACAAACTTGCTTTCTTGGGATGGCGCAAAGGCTGGCGGCCCGCTTTCAGGTACCTGGATGGCATGCAAATGATGAAGGCGCATGACGTTTGGAGGAAACGAGGATTGTCGCTGGATGCCAGTTGCCATGATACGCCGCGCCAGCCTAGTTGAATGAGGGGCGTAGCCGAGTGTCGGGCTAGCAAAATACAACTGTAGCCTCAATTCTGTAACCATCAACTCCATTGTTTTGAATAGACAACAATCGGGTCAAGTGCTTAAAAGCAATATTCGCAATGCCTGCCTTCAACATTCGTCCAGCCATAGTCGACGACGGCGACTTCATCATTGGCGCATTCGACTCTGTAATCCCCGTCCTCATTGCAGCAGGCAACGAGGGACAATGGGGCACGGAGCTGTTCTCCGCCAAAGAAGGTTTCTCGGACTCGGTGCGCGAGGATTTGATCCAATCTGAGAATGTCCGGGTGACGGGGGAAGGCGAGCGCATCCGCACATTTATTGCAGAGGCTGACAAGACGCCGGTTGCCTTTATCACGATCCGGGAGAGGCACTTTTCGCAGCATATAGCCTCACTGGATGCGCTCAGAAAAAACGTAGAGGAGGCAGAGGGTCTACCGGGCGGCTATTCGTACATTGATGTGCTAATCGCGGACCAACGGGTTTCGTCGAGCCTGCGCAGAGGAGCCGGAGCGGCGCTGGTCGACCACGTCAAGCAGCACACCAGAGAAATGGGGGCCAGGGATGTGTATGTCGACTGCTGGTCAGGCGGTGATGGAAAGTTGGTAGAGTAAGTACCATGCACGGCAGAACTTTACACTGCAGATTTATGCTAACAGATGTAGGTATTACCATGGCATTCAGTTCCGATCAATCGCGCCCATAGAATTCAGGAGAAAAAATGGCAGCATATGGACTGGCGTTCTGATGCACTTGCAAATACAAGGGAGATGCGACTCTGTGTCATGAACTGCCGTGTATTATCTGTTTTGAAGCTACAAAATCCTACATTCCTACAGCCAGCAGTAGCTAGTTCTTTTGCATGGTGTTGAATTCACCGACAGAGACGAGCTTTCCAATAATGTCGTACTTTTCATTGAACCGGGCCTCCCAGCCATCCAAGGACTCGACCTGGTCCGACGTTAGGTCTGCCAGCTTGTCCAACGGCCCATCCAGGTCCGCCGTAAGCATGTCCTCGTCGAAACTGCCAAATGCCAGGCCACGGCTCGCGTCACGGCCGGCAAAGTTGGCATAGGGACCACCCGGCCCGTAAAAGTTGCGACCGCTCGTCACGTCAAAGACGCGGCCGCGGACGGCAAGGTAGACGGGGTTGCCGTTCTCGCCATTGAGGGGCAAGAGGGTACGCGGGGTATAGGTGCGGAACACGACGGGCGGCGGCGGCTTGGGAAGCTCATGCCTCGTAGGTGCGCGGAAGATTGTGTAGACGGTGTAGAGTACGGCCGAGACGAGGATCAAGTTGAGCGGCGTGAAGAGGGAGTCGCTGTCGGAGGTTGGTTAAAGCAAACAAGCGTTCGGAATGGGACGCGTACCTGGCCGGGACTTTGGCCGCCTCCTCAGTCATTCTTTGCTCAACATACTCCATATTGTTAGGCGCTGTGTGCAGCTGTCAAGTACAGGATTGCGCGGTTGTGTCGATAAACGTCATGTAGTTGCAGGTGGAATCGTGTCGACAAGCTTGGAGCGGGCAGCCGCTAACTGATGTCGTCAGATCGAATCGCTTATAAAGCCCGTTCGGGCCGAGGTGCGCACGGCTGACTGCAGCTAGAAACAACAGGATTGTGAAGAATGCATAATGATGCGACTGAATTACAATTCAAGCACAATGGATTAAATTAGTTCCTGAACCGCAAGTTGGTCGCCGCATCGAACTGATCTTGTGGCGTCGGATCTGTACCTTTGTTTGCCACTAACCGATGTCTCTGGACTGAGTGTTTGGCAGTGATACGGCCTGAATATAGTAGTCAACTCGATCGGCAGGCCAGTAGGCAAAGGGAGCCAAGTATTCAACGAGTCGAAATACCTCGACCAGCCGTGCAACGCTAGCATGTCGGGTGACTACTTCAAGGGTCCTTGGCCAGACATCTAAATGAGCCTGGAACAGCTAGCCGGAAAGTCACCGCTTTATTTTCGGTGGCAAGTCCCGGCAATTTATTACAGTGGGTCAAAAGTAATTC
>FWCC01000521.1:0-21205 GCA_900169235.1 Zarea fungicola | reverse complement strand
TAGGGGGGTGGTGGGCGTTACTATTTGGACCCGCGTCATTTTCACCACAACAGGAATCCACGCACCCCCATAAGCTCTAAATTGATGTAACGAGTCTGCAATTTTAAATATATGCTTCTAAATGTTTGATTACAAACAAAATGAACGGTAGATTTGGCAGAGTGACGTCCCATGACTGCCCTCCCCAAGCAAAATCATATCTTGACGCTCAATCTCCTATTCATTTTAAAATTAGACTCTATTAAAGCATTTATCTCTACTGCAAGGTAGGCAATGGATTTGCTATAGAGCTAGTGACAGTTCCTTACATGATCTACATGTGGCTTTTCAAGAAGCGGGATCAATTTTCGCTCATATTTCTCACGTGCTTTCCCCGGAATCTTTCTGCTTAATACATGCCCCCTCCACAGCTGTTTTTTCGTGAGTTGTACGCGGATTGCCTGATGGTCCGACTGTCCCACTTGTGAACAGTCCCTGCCCGCCTGTCGCTCAATCGGTTGCCTTGATGGCATCACTGAGTATGTCATGACTCGCAAAAGCAACGGAGTGGTTACGCAAGCCAGTCTCCAGTAACCGCGCGGTTCGCTCGCCCACAGCTAGCCTACATCGGACTAATAATGCCGCAACGGATGTGTTTACCGAGCCTCCACCTGTTACACAGTAGCGACACTAATACGGCAGTTGTGTGCCTGCGGAACTGCATCTTTGCTTCCGCTGCTACCATTCCGGCATTTGATTCCGATCAAATAAAAATTACTACGTATATACTTAACCCACCAGTGTCTGAAAAGGTTCAGGATAATGGCAACATCTTCGACCCACTCGAGCTTGGGTACATGATGTTGGCAGGCACGCCGCACCGTTAGTTGGGCTACTACGCGGGAACCCTTGTGGGAAATCATGTCAAACAGTGTTGCCAGCTGTTACCACTCTCCGTCACCGCTGGGTGAGCCGCGCCGCGTGGTTGAGGAGGACTTGGTCAGCCATACTGTATGGCTGATTGGGCCGACCTGCAAGGTGATTTGAAGCGTACCGGACACCCGAGCCCTCCGCTCGAGACGGCTTTGAGAATAAAACAGCATGATCAGTTAATCATGTCAGGAAAGCACTGACATGTTGGCAACTGGAACATAACAAAACGATACTTAACAGGGGTATCAGTTTTCCACTACATATCAAGAAACATGCAAGCAATCAGAAAGGCTTCCTTAGTTCTCTGTGAGAAACACGGGCTAGCCATTTCGCGCGGTAATTGCAGTGAAACTATCCAACACAGCTTGGAGCAGGTGGTGAGATATTCCCTAACGCAGTTTAGCATCTACATGAAAAGTCTGGAATCAACTTGTGGACAATTTCCGGCTTGGGAAATTGCCAGCTCGAAAAAAAAGGGCTCCATAATTGGTAGGGCGGCATAAGCACCGGCACAGTCTTCGTAATCGTCAGAGCGTAGTCTTCACAGGGAACTAGATGTCACAATGTAATCCAAGTAATACAAACCACAAACCAAATTCCGCAAACTCATCCACTATATGTGGATATCGGGGACATATCTGCGGAATTAACGGACTGGGCAACTGTAGAATCACCATGATGTCAGTTATAACAGCAAGAGTACAAATATTTGGAGCGAGAAATGACAATAAGGAAATTATTAAATGTACAGCGCTTCAGTTTATGGCGCCCAAGACGTTTTAATGGGTCGATTTGGTATCTGTAAGGTACCAGGCCAAGATTATTTCAAGGGTCATATTGTAAGACAGTTGTTGACGTTCATACAGAAGACGGACTCGTGTGTTGTGGGACACATCGGAAGCAGTCCCGCTCACAGGACTTCCAAAGGCGGAGCGGTGTGATTTAGTTGGCACCGTTGGAGGTGTGCCCGCCTAATTTTTAATGTCAGAACCAGAGCACCTCGGAAGCGAGCCTGCCTTACACAACATGCATTCCCAGCGGCTCTGAGACAATTTTACTGGCGCATCCGACGGCGTAGTCATTTCGAACCATGTCTCGGAAGTCATTCGCAAGCCGATGGAAGCACATCTGCTCCAAGGCTAGACGGCAGGAGATGATTAAAGATTTCACCCTATGATAAGTAGGAGCTTTCGTACCCAGCCATTTCCGGTACTCCGCCCCCCCCCCCCCCCCCCAGCGATAGAACCTTCGCCAACCTGTGATATGAAACATTAGTACGAACAGTGGGAAGGATAAAAACTCATTTCCCGGCTGTTTGATCGACTTGCCTCCGATCCACCAGCAGGGCAACTAGACATGACTAGACATGACAAGAGTGCAAAACAATAGTTGAAGTTCAAGGCTGAGCTGCGGTTGCACATTTGGGACTGTAGGCAAAAGTGGAAAAAAACACCCGGAAAATCCACCAGAAATAAAAGTCATGTATTATTATTATTATTTAAAACTAGTTATGATTATTTACAATAATAATGGTCTTTGTGGTCTAACAGCCCAGCCCCGAGACATTATCTACCATTAGAAATAGTATAGGTAAAGCATTCGCAAGTCTACAGTCTGTTTAGTACTAATTGACCTGGCCAGACAAAGTATCTAAATCCATTGCCACCCGCTGTAGACAACGATCCACCTAGGAAATTTCCAAACAGCTAAACGTTGCCAGGGGCCGTTAGAATATCAGCTAACACTTCTCTCACACAAACAAAGCGCGGGGTACTGCGATTCTGCTAACCGAATTGATGGCGAAAAGTCGGTTTGAGCAGCACTATATCGGTGCTGTCTAAAGTTATACTACTCCTGGATGGTAATTATTCTTATACTGAATTGCTTTTTCCCTCACGACTGCTTCCAACAGTAGATACAGCCGGGAACCACTAAGACGCTTCCTAGGGGCAACATCAGGGCTCGAAATGCGTAGAACTGGCAAGAATAATCTGCTTTAACCTAATATGCGCTCATGTTAATATTGATACTGAATGAGATTCAAGGCACGGATTTTCCAAGCAGAACTGAGTAGGGCATCCGGCACAGATACTACAGTTGCGATTGAAGGGAGTTGTACAGAGACTTGAAGACCATTTACCTTGTTGGAATTCGTTAAAATTGAATCCAAAAACAGCATGCATAGTATCATCACTATTCATGAGGTCGTCCCAAATCGCCAGATCTAAAGGCGTATCCCAGTATGTCAGTGGTTGCCCGTAATCAGAGTTGCTTGCTGTGTTTATATTTTTGGGCATCTCATTGCCCAATGGCATGGTCGCCGGATCTGCCGGTGCGCAAGCGTTAATGAGACGCTTTACTTCCGTCGACAATCGCTCAAAGGCAATGAGATGCGGTTGCACTGCAGACCATTCTTCAGAAATCTCATGTAACATTCGATTGCAGAGATCTATACATCGAGCTACACTGGCCGGCTCGGACGTTTGGCTGTTTCCCTCTGCAGTCATGAGGAGCAAAGGAATGTGCAACCCGCAGTACAGCAGCATAAATCCAGATCGAAGCATGTCTTGTACATGGGTCCTAAAATAATGACAAGCTTCTCAGTCCGAGTCATGTGGACCAATGATTGCCAGGCATGAGGATTGACCTACCACAGTGGCAAGACAATTTGTCTGTCTAGTAACGCTTGGTATTGATCCACTATGTCAATAGCTGAATACAGACAGTATCGCAGGTACTTGACCACCGGTTGCGAATTTTGGTTCCCGATGCAGGTTGTAAGTGCCAGCGCGGAGAAGATAAAGAGCCGCTCGCGATGGTAATTGACATTCATATATTCTGTAGTGTTGAATAAGCAGCAAGATAGCGGGATGGTGCTCTTCTCTGCATGGCGTCTCTGCCACTCCTCCAGCTCGGCGTGTAGTAGTTCGGCGGCGGCTTCTTTGGCAGGAAAGTCATGAGGGTTCCCTTCTCGGTCCACATATAATTTTGCACGGACCTTTGTCGATATTTTCCGCAGTTCGGCTTGTCTTATCAGTACAGCGACCTCGCTGTAAGTCGCAAATCCTTTGGCAGGTTCACAATGTATCCTGTCGAGGGAGATGTCCTCGGGCATCTATGATGCTGTTAGCGTAACTATATACTTGCAGAATTTACTTACCTCAACAGTAATCTCGGAGTCAGATATGACTACTGGTCTCCCAAGGTTACATGCTGCATAGCGTTCTTGGACATAACAGCACCAGAATAGTCTTCGTCTTAATTGAGCTAGAAAGGGATCAAGCTCTCGCAAGGGTTGCTTGTGGTATCCGAGTTGAATACAAGTCCGCATCGCCTGGCGCGAGAGCCTCCACTTGCTTCCGACTATGAACGTGTTATGTGAATATCGCTTGAATATAGAGGACCTGTGGTTATTGATGACTCACTACCTATGCCATGTAAATGCGCAAAGACGAGGAGAAGTAGTATATTCTGGATTTGGCCATCTCCAGGTGCTTCTGAGAGGACGTCTGCATGTCTAATTGCCGTCGCGTAGTATGCTGTTGCTATTGTCGAATCATTGGTTTCTTTTTTAAGCGTTGTAGCGATGGCAAATATCATAAACAATTGAAACATGTCGTTGTCATGTTCCGATTTTGAAAAGCGTCCAACTCGAGTGTCGTAAAGTCTTTCAATCTGTAGATACACTTGCTTCCGGCTTAGGAAAGGGGAAACTCTCTGAAATCCAATTTCAAAACTATAAAACGGAGATTAGCGACTTGTAGCATGCACCGGGGGGCGAGCTATCTTGAGGAGCTCACTATATGTCGCATAATCCACAGGCAACCGACAACGGTGGCAGTTCGCGCCTTTTCACTGGCATTGTACCCAATCCTTCCAAGATATGTGAGAATGGAGCATCAAAACTTAACCGAGAGCCACTAGGAAAGTGCATAGAGACCGCAGCAGCAACCAGGTTTCCCAGGCTACGCAGGGCTTGTCAGCTTCTTACTTTGACGTATCTGCTCAGGCCTTGGGATACTTACCTAAAAAGGCTACCATCTCCAGCGTTTTTGGCGTCTTTGCTGACTTGCTGTAAAGTTTCTGTCTGAGAGGTTGCGGTGAATGGTTCGTTGAAGGGATCTGGATTGAAAATACTAGGCAACCGCGGCAAATGTAAGCTCTCCGACTGGTGCCGAAGCCTGGCTTTTCGAGCGCAAAGACCATCAAGATAGCTGTATGCGGCATCAACAACTATAAGGCACCGACTGAAATAAGCGGTCATACCTGCGCTCGTACTGCTGGCCAGACTTCGGGTCAACCGCCATGCAGACTCCGTCCGCTTTCCGACAGTTGGCGCAAGCGCTCTGCTTAGTATCCCACTGCGCGGGAACAGCTTAGCTGGGATAGCTCACAAGTAAAGGTTTTACAAAATAAGTTTTGTGTCTTTTTTATGATGACTTACTTTTAGTTTTTTCGATCGACAGAGGAGGCAGGCGCCCATGGACCTGAGAAGTCGCTCCGAGGGATGTGAGCCCTGATGACTTTCCGGCCTTGACTGCATCGAATGGGTCCGTTTCTGTCATAGACAATAATGCTTGATTGTGGTCCGCCGAAACACTCCCGATGGAGCAGCATGGAAAGGATGCAAGGAGTGGAATTATGAGAAGCATTGAGAATGACGCCAGAGATGTATTTTTGTGGGACAGCAAAAAGAGAGCGTACTAGCTACCGGTTCTTATTCGTGATAAAGATGGTTAACTAATCAACGTACGTGTTTCTAATCACGATCTTACTCAATGATTCCTTCTTCAGTTATGGCGCCAACTTGATGATACTAAATAACTAGGTATAAAATTAGTTCTGGTCATGATATGTGTGCGGTGGGACGCATGTCGTCTCGCGCAGCGTGGGAATCATGCAGAGGCGGACTTACATAGTTGCAGATAAACGACATGGTAAATTAAGCAGCAGCCAAGGCTCTTTAGGATGCTCCCAAAAACCACCAGAACACTAACTAACTATCGTTAGCATGATTAATCCACTACACCCCGTAAAGGCCGCGTCAATGGCAAGGATGACTGCTCCGCGGAATGGGATTTAGTCCTTCGCATGTGGGCCATCATACGCCTTTGCGGACTAGGCCCCGAGGCTAGTTGCACTTGTTCGTCGCTCTGATTATTCACGAGGCCGTTACTAAACGGAGCTGATTATGCCATGTTTCTGTGCTTCGGAGAGTTGCTTGCCCCATTGCCAAACAATTATTTCCTGCACCTCTACGAAAATCCAACATTGCCATTATGGGATCTATCCACAATAAACTCGACATTGCCGATGAATATGACTATTCAGTTCCGGCGTCTGCCGCTGAAGTTTATGAGCGTGGTATACTTGCCAATCCGCTAATCGCCAAAGATCTCCCGGATGAAATTCGGAGCAGGCCAACTTCCATTACTTTCATAGGCTCGAACTCTCCGTCGATTCCTGTCAATTGGCGCTTTGCCGAGGCCGTGTCGTCTCTCAAAGCACTCGAGGCAGCCCTAACCGATGTCGTCCTCCAACGCCTGTATGGCCTCGGACCTCATCACGTTAAAATTAACACTGACCATGCCACTCTCTTTCTTTTCTCGACACTACTCTGGACTATTGACCCCGGCAAGGGTGGCGAAAACATCACCGCCAGCAATTTGCGGCAGGCGGATGAAAGGCTGTTCAAATACTTTCCCAATTGCGACAAGCATCGTATGAATGCCTCTATACACCGAAACCTTGCAACGAATATATATAAATGCAGCGATGGTCGTTTCTTCCAGTCTCATGGCTCCCTCAATCCGACACCAACTTTGTCCAACGTCGGCCTTCCGGCCGAATTAGAGGCAGAGAGCTACGAGCAAGGAGTCGCGAATGTCCAGGGGGCTTTCCACAAAATAGACAGCACGGCCCTCCAGAACCTGACAGATCAGTCAAGACAAGCTGGCACTATTTGCTACACAACAAAGGAATACCTTCAGTCTGAGCATGGGCGTGCAAACCAGCATGTCGGTCTCTGGGAAATCCACAATCGGCCAAATGCGGCACAAAGCCCATGTTGGTGGACGCCTCCGACCTCTGGAAGACAGCAGTCGAGGCCACTTTCCGGGCTCAAGGTGGTGGACCTGACGCGTATTATTGCTGGCCCAAGTATAACCCGCAGTCTCGCGGAGCTTGGGGCCAGCGTGATGCGATGCACGGCGCCTCACTTACCCGATGTCGTTTCCCTACAAGCAGACCTGAACTGGGGCAAATGGAACTGCAGCCTTGATCTTCGGACGGAAAGTGGTCGTGAAAAGCTAAAGGCGCTCATCTATGAGGCTGATGTAGTCGTTCAAGGCTATAGACCTGGTGCGTTGGACAAATTCGGATTCGGCCAAGAAGACATAGTCCGAATATTTGACAGCCGGGAGAGAGGCGGCGTCTATGTGCGAGAAAATTGTTACGGGTGGCATGGTCCCTGGAAAGATAGAAGCGGATGGCAACAAATCGCCGATGCGGTAAGTGAAACCCTCTGCCGAGTTCATTTGGCGAGTTGTTCCTAACTTCTTTCCCGGCATATGAAAACAGAACACGGGCCTGAGTCAATCTTTTGGCGAGGCAATGGGACACGGTGAACCAGTCACGCCACTTCTTCCACATAGTGACTACTGTACTGGTATCGCCGGTTCTTGTGCCATTCTCATTGCGCTGCTACGGCGGGCAGAGAGTGGCAGGTCCTACTGCGTTGATTTGGCTCTGAATTACTACAGCGCCTGGCTCATCCAGTCCGTGGGCACCTATCCCGCGAGTGTTTTTGACCGAGTTTGGGCGGAGCATGACCGGACGGCATACCAACACTGGCAAAACAATGGAGTTACTCTGCCACAAGTTCTCGCCCGCTTGAAGACTGGTCCGGCTGCAACGCGTCTCTTCAATCCAGATTTTTTTGAGGATAGACACGCGCCTCATATATTGGGTAACCGGACGGTTCGTTGCGTCAAGGGCGTCGCCGACTGGGCGGGCATCGTAACGCTAGGCTTCAACGTGGGCACAAGAGGCAATGGCGCAGATGCCGCGAGTTGGCCTGAAAATCTTATGCAAGAAGTCGTGTGATTCTGAAATCAGCAGCATGAACGGTCATCCTAAGACCACGCAGAGGTAGAAAATTGGTTGTCAGACAGTACAAAAGTTAGTATTCAAGGGAAACGACAGGTCGTACTACTTGGCGTTGAAAGCTTCGCGGGGCCCTTGAAACAGTATATAGTACATCTAGAAATAGCCGATCTTGCATGCAACTATTATTGGTTCTCTTTAGTCGCTACTACCAAGTAATCAACCTAGCAGTTCTATTTTAGTTACAGTTCCACACAGAAAGGCGCTTCCAACAAGACCACGACTATGTATCTAAATACAGGAAAACATGGAGAGTAAACGGAAAATTGGCTGCTAAGCGGAAAACTTCAACTTCAGCCCACGTTCACTTCACCTCGCATCAACAATCTTGCTGTGCTGTATATCGTGGCCGCTCGAACCTCCTCTCCAACAATGTCTGTTCCAATCTCAATCGTTCCACTTGGGTGCTCGATCAATACTCTTCCATCTGAGCTGAGTCTCCGTGTCATAGCGTAAGCAAGTGTTCCTTCAATCCTACACGCAACCGCAAGGCTGAGTGCTATTGTTAGGGGCATGGCCTTGTGTGCTTGCCCCATAGACATGACGATACACCTAATATTTGTTGTCCTCCCCAGGGCATCAGTGCCGGGAGGAAACAGAGCTATAATCTTTGGTACGCTTGCAATATCAGGATCTAATCCCATCCTCTCAGCAGCCTCACGACGGATTCTCTCGAGTAATGCTGTTGTAGGCTTCAGTTGGTCAAGCTCTGCGGGCGTGACTTCAGGGGCGATTCCCAAAGCCGCGCCATCCACGTAGACAGCTGGGTTGGCAACGTCAACTAGCGACGCCATGATGTTGTTGCCATTGAGGTCAACAACATGCATCGGGGTCACTCTGTCCCCCGTTGGAAAGACTACTCGTGTCTGGGTGCCCCCAGGCTTCAAGAACGACAGCGCAATCTCGGAACCTGTGCCCGGAACGCCATCCATGCGATATGGTCCTTGTTCCAGAAATCGTAACGGTTGTCCAGTCGTGGAAAATGTTGACATGATGATTTTTTTGGTGTTGGTGTTAAAGATCCGGATTGTAATGCGGTTTGATTTGTCGGGTAGCGGATCAACTCCTGATGATTGCAACATGCCCTGGTCCAGGGCGAACGGGCCAATAGCGGCGATCATATTGCCGCAATTGCTGGCGAAGTCCAGAGTTCCTTCTTTAATAACTATTTGGACAAATTCAAAATCCACATCAGCATCGTGTCGGACAGATGGCGAGACAACACAGATTTTTGATAGAGATGAGGCTCCGCCACCCATGCCGTTCAGTTGTCTACCAAATGGATCAGGGGAGCCCATGGCGCGAGCAAATAGTCCATGCCATTGTGACCGGTCTGCTGGAAGGTCTGATTTACGAAAGACAAGTGCGTTGCAAACACCTCCGCGCCAGAACCATGATCGAAGCACTGGCATAGCGAACAATGCCTGCCTCGGGGTACGTGAGAATAGGGCCGTTGGGGATTGATGCACGCACGTCGGCAATGGCTATTGGGCTGTTTAGAGTAAAAGAATATCTGTGCAATTGGGACAACCAATCAGGATATTCGCGTTTTACGGACGGGGACGGCGTCCGCTATTTGTCATGACTTGTACGTCTTGAGTGGCAAGCTACATGCGCACTCCAGCACCGGAGTGTAGTCCACCAACCGTCGGTCTTGGTACGATATTGCGGACTCAGCTCCGAGTGGCTGTAGATACGACCCGAACAGTCCTGTCAACTGTAGCGCTAGAGAACAAGTGGAACGCACCAGAAAAGCAAGGGCCACGCCATGCTCATAGTGACAAAGCTGATCTAGGGCTCTGCACAGGGCCTCTGGAGACCGGAATCATCCGAGAAACAGAGCCATTTAGCACTTTTCGTGCGTCCGGGCTTGCTAATCATGCTTCTGGAATTTTGGGCCCTCTTAAAGCCTTCTATTGGTTTCTGTTTTCACCGTCTTAGTGCAGTATCTGTCTCTAGAACATTAGCGTGACTCCCCACAACCACAATATCGCCTATGTAGCAAGAGTAGCATTCTAACGCTAGCTGCCTAGAGTACAAGTGGTGTCTCTCAAATGTCCATTAGTGTAACTAGTTACAATTGTCAACGACCTTCATCTCCCAAGCCAGCGGGTTGCGAGGACGAAAATGGTATGATTGTTGAGAGAAAGGGTATGGCTCAGTTACTGAACGACGTTCTGCAGAGATCGTTGAGCGGCAGTAGCCATGTTGTATAGGTTAGTTCGCTCGAGAAAGTCAATTTCCGGTGTCGGATTATTCGCGGGGGCGGTGATTAAAGCATAATATGCGCGCAACAACTCGGTATGATCCAAAAGACCGCTGAATCGACTCGATATTTGCGTCAGAATTTGAGATCCATGGAGAAGCGACTCAGCAAGTTGCGGTAGGCCAGCTGCTCTCTGGAGAGCCGGCAACTCATTCCAGAAAAGCACATTAATCAAATTCGCCTGGAAAATACTGAATCCGACTATCCACGGCCTTTTTATTAATGGCCATGGAGGCGGCGTTGTCTTCCTCAGGAATTGCGTCATGGTTTGGTGGCGGAGTTGCTGAAATCCATCTTGAGAATGCTTCCTCATGGTTTGAATGGATAGGTGGAAGACAACGAAGTTGACAAAAGCTGATTCCGAGCCGTGACCCTCCGGTCTAGAAATAGAAAATCGTTGATGCACTGCAAGACAATCTAGAGCGACCCTTTCATCCTCACTCTCTGAGAGGCTATGCGCCCACTTGTAGGGAACTGGAAGTGACGGCGCATCAGAATTCTCATCCAAAGGCTAAAAGCGATTTAAATACCACTGTACTGATCGTTTGCACAATATAATTATCCATACCTGCAGAGATATATCTGGATTTCCTATACTGTGTGGAAGTCCAAGTGATGAACTAATGGAGCTGTGAAAGATTTATCAATACTTGGCTCTGGCTGTGGGTATCCAGGTACTTACAAATCTAGCAGATAAGCTACTCGGAAGACAGTGTCGCTGGCCTTATCGGTGTGGTCCGCGAGTGAAGGGCTGCCACGTGATTGATGCAAGCCGAGTACTATACAGGTTTGCATGGCCAAGTCGACCAGCTGCCATGAGCTTCCGGTGGTTGGGTCGAGAAGCGAATATATTGTGTATAGCAATAGAATCTTGGCCGCTTCAAGTGTATCATCGTAAGCATAGCTCTCCTCATGGGCGAGGAGGAAATAGCTCGCAGAATCGTGGATGTTCAAAAAGTTAGATTCTAATGGCAATGCAGCGCCAATCGCCAAGACCAAATACGTTTCTATTCGCTCCTCACCAGCAAGGACATTCTTGCAATGCAGTTTTTGCAACCGCTTTCGGGTGACTTCCTTGTCTACCAAGGGAAATGCTGGGTGTACATGGAGAAAATAATTTTCCGCGTAGGCTGAGATGTGCCTGCTTATACGCTCGTCGCAGTCTTCTTCTTCCTCAAGAGGGGCCTGCGAAAGCCGTTGTGAAGCGGTAACAAGGCCCCTTTTTTCTGAAGGTTCTCGTGCTCCCCCGGGATTACTGTTGTCAATCTCCAATGCGCGATGCGTCATCTGACGAAGGCCATATTGCTCCCCGCCGTACAGCACAGTAGTCTCTGGATCTTTCAGGAAGGATAAATCGATTGTTTTGCTCCCCGGCGTATGGCTCTGGCCTGTGTTGCTGTCATTTGGTACACTTGAGTCTCGTAGTGAAGATTCTTGGCCGGGAGAAAACGACTGTCGCGAGCCTAGTCCTTCTGTTGCAGGGATCGCCTGCGCTATTTGCGATTCCAGTAGCGTCAACTCTTCTTTGAGTTCCTCGACAATACTATAAAGATGCATTAGCACACAATTTGCGATTTGGCGCAACTACTAGCAGGAGTGGCGTACCCTGGGCCATTTCGGGCAGAGTGTGGAAGTGTTAACAAGCATCTCAGATTGCGTCTGGTGCAATGGCCACACCGAGGAAGCTTCCGATCACACTATCAGAGGTTATTATCTGCTTATATTTCTGATATTTAATTGACTTTGCAAGCGTACTTTCCTCTTGCGCTGGCGACAGTTCTGGCATGCAAGCCCGGATCGGTCCACAGCGGCTGCGACATGAATTGTACTCATTGATGGAATTATAATCGTAATTATATACTATCTGTTTGTGTACATGACGGTGCTGATGTTGGGCGGTAGCATAATACCAATACTAGCAAATGTTGCAAGAATGCAACTTTGAGTGCAAATTGTAAGACATGCTACTATCGCGACCACGTACCCCGCAACATTCAGCTATTCGTTATATCGGGGTAGATATTATTGTGGAGGTATACATGCCAACACTCGCATTTCCGTACGCCTTCACATTAAGTTTAGCCACCACAGTTGGCGCGCATCCTAGTTCTCGGGGCAGAGGCCGCTCGGAATGCCCCCGCTCGGAACGGGGTCCGCAGCACTGTCGGTCGTAATGTTGAACAACCCGGTCACTTCAATAATAAAGTTGAATTGGAACCTTTCATATATCTAAAAACGACTGCCTATCTAGCAAGCCCACATCTGCACCAGAAATAACACACTAGTCTTACATTAGAGGGATCATCCTGCCGGAGCTGAAGCTCACAGTATCCGCTTCAAAGTTAATAATCGTCAGCATGGATTTGACTCAAAAACAAAACCTGGAGGACGACGAGAAGGGCGGATCATTTGAGGAGGCAGAGACGGCCATTTTATCTTCTATGGCTATTGCTGACCAAAAACGTGTGTTGAGAAAGGTGGATTGGCGCCTTGTGCCACTCCTCTCATTTTTATATCTGGTATCATTTATCGACAGGGGTAACTGTACGTACATTCACAGCGAGTGTTGCGGGAAATGCTAATCTTCTACAGTGGGCAATGCCAAAATTGCTGGAATGGCAAAGGATCTTGGCCTCTCCGGTATCCAATACAATTTGGCAGTGACCCTATTCTTCATTCCATATTCACTGCTCGAAGTTCCAAGCAACATAGTACTGAAAGTTACTCGGCCCTCCGTATGGATTTCTTCCATGATGTTCGCCTGGGGGTTGGTCATGTGTGTTGTTGACTATTTCCAACCAATGGCTTGAATTTGATTTGCTAACAAATATTTCCAGAACTTTGACAGGTATCGTCACAAGCTATTCCGGTCTACTCTGTGTCAGAATTTTTCTTGGCATTGCAGAGGTGAGAAACCCGTTTTATTTCGACTCAAGAAAAGCCATGATGCTAACCAGCAGTTTTCAGGCAGGTTTTTTCCCAGCTGGTATTGCTTTTCTCTCCTTTCGCTCCCTCCAGGCATCTCATTACTAACGAGCATAGCAACGTATTTACTCACTATTTGGTATACACGCTATGAGGTTCAGTCGAGAATGGCCTTCTTCTATGCTGCAGTATCATTAGCTGGCGCTTTCTCTGGACTGTTGGCCTATGCAATTCAGATGATGGATGGGGTGGCTGGATTGGCAGGATGGCGATGGTAAGAGTTCCCCCAAGCGGGTTTCAATGTTGACTAAGATTTGGCTTCTAGGATATTCATCTTGGAGGGAATCGTCACCGTGCTTTTATCAGCTGTTGTCTGGACCCTTCTTCCGGACAATCCGGGCACAGCTCGATTTTTATCCATAGAGGAACGCGAGTTTATAATCTTGAGACTAGAGCAAGACACGGGATCAGGTCGTGGCAGAGTAACCAATGCTGACAAAATCACAAGGAGAACCATTTGGGACGGTCTCACTGACTGGAAGGTGTGGTCATCAGTGGTATGCGTCTTGAAACCTACAAATAACTTCAAAATATTATCTGACCAATAATATCTCTAGTTTTTGTACTGGGCTACCAGCATTGGCTCTTACGGCTTTACCTATACGGTTCCTACCGTAATTCTAGAGCTTGGCTACACGGCAGCCAATGCTGTAAGAAAATTACCCGCATACTAGACGAATATTTACTAAAATTGAAGCAGCAACTATTGACTGTGCCTATATACATTGTGGCTATGATATTTACCGTTGCGAACGCTGTTTTATCAGACAAGTACCGTCAGAGAACACCTTTTATCCTTTTAGGAATTGCCGTAGGAATCATTGGATTTGTCGGTCTTCTGGCAATTCCGCACCCGCAATTACCTGGATTGACATACGGGATGCTGTTTATTGCCACAAGTGGCATTTACATGTCTCTTGTCCCTACAGTTTGCTTTGTTGGTAAGAGTTCGACCCTGTACTTTTCATCACAACTGTTTACTCATCTAAAGATTTCAGCCAACAATCTTGCGCCGTCTTCGAAAAGGGCTATTGGCATGGCTCATTTGATTTGCATGGGAAATCTTGGCGGCATAGCCGGCTCAAACATTTTCCTCGCCCAACAAGCGCCACATTATTGGACAGGATATGGCTTTATATTAGGAATCGACTGCGTTGCCTTCTTGGCCTGCTTAATGCTGCGATACAGGCTCAAAAAGATCAATTCCGAGCGAGACAAAATGACAGATGAACAAATTAGGCGACTGTATTCCGGTGTCGATTTGACAGAACTGGGAGATTGCAGTCCATATTTCAGGTATACCTTGTGATTTCTTCCATAGAGAGTCATTTCGTTTTGCGCTACTAGACATTGCCGAGAATATGAATCTGGTCTAGCGCAGCCGTCAAAGAAATTCAAGGCGGTTGTTGATCGTCAAACGCCAGCTTACTTGGACTGTCGACTCGTAATAACCGTCGATACCATCGATAGCCCTATTTAGCAAATTAAGTAACGCATTTCAGCCGCTGTCAAAGTTTAGAGAAATAAAATACTATATTGAATATATCTTGGGTATATCTGCGTCTTTTTTGTTTGTATTTTGTAGAATCAAGTGTCTGCACGTGTTGAGATTAAATCGTACCAGTAGGGGACAAAGTTCTCGAACGTCTTGAAACAAAAACTATTAGCTATTCTAAATCTTACCTTTCACCTAATTTTGCACCCCTAGCAATTCCTAACAGCCGGACAAGCGGAAAAGGATTAACTGGCAAAGTTATACCTGAATTATTTAGCATGGTATAAATAATTTCCATCCTTTAATCACGCCTTATTTTAGTTGACCAGACCTTATTCCTTGACCGATTCCCGCTTCCACACCCGATCTATCCAGACATCCACCCAAGGCATCCAATCCAAGATTCGAATCAAAATCCAAAACGTCCACTCCAACGCCCAATTCACCTCCTTCCACGTCCGATCCGATTCACCTCCTTCCACGCACGATTCAAGTTCTTCCACTCCCGATTCATCCTCTCCTCCACTCCAAGAAGAAATTGTTAAGAAACCTGCGTACCATTCGTCCTTTAGGACAAGCAAGAGTGATTCGGAGTCCATGTCAAGGTCATCAATGATGGAGAGCTTTTCCACCAGTGACAGGGGCGTTTCCCCATCAACATCAACCTCACGAGGGTCTGCACCTGCTACCACCAAGGTCTGCACGAGTTCAAGGTCCCAGCCTTGCACAGCGTAGTATAAAGCTGAGCGATCTGCTCGATCAGTCGCATTTACATCTGCACCTGTAACCTCCAGTAAGAAGCGCACGGTTTCGACTGACGCGCGTGCACGAACTGCCTTTATCAGTGCTGTCCTTCCACGTTCGTCCGTCACATCTGCAACGGGCTCCTCTGCCCACAGTTGTTCCAACTCCTTCAGGGATCCTCTCATGATGGTGTCCTTGAAAGTAGCAAGTCTCCACAATGTTTCATCGACCACCAGTTTGCCACCCGAGTACTTCAATAAATTTCGAAGTGCATGACTCCCGTTTGTAGCCGCCTTTTCAACTACCCAAGACGTGATGACGAATTTGCTTGGCTTCCATATCTGCAACACGCTTAAGAACTCATCTCCATTGAGAGATGAAGCTGCGGAAGCCAGAATCGGCTCCGTGATAGCGATTTGATCACCGAACGCATTAATTAGAGACGATAAGCTCTTCGCGGGCATCCAGTGGGACCCAAGTACGTCAAGCACCAATTCTTCTGTAGGCTGAAACCATGTGGGGGGAAAGCATTCAAGCATATTTGAAATTGTGGGAAAGTCGTTATCAAACCTGCAAGCCATTATATGCAGCGCGGCAGAGGCAATTGGGGGAACTTCATCACTCCTCAATCGTAGCAAAGTTTCGAATGTCTCTCGTGTTCGCACATAGGATAAGACGTCGACGGTGACTTCCACTTGGCCAGGCCGAGTTTCAAGCAGAAAGCGTAGCATGTCGTCAACAAAGTCCCACCTTGCAGCTGCCAGAATAACGCGCGGTGTAATGACCGCTTCAGCCTTGTACTTTTGCAAAATGAATTTCATAGCGCTCTTTCCAAATCTGATATTGTTGGCGGCAGCTTCAAGAAATTCCTCAGCCGCAATAGATAGTCCTGCACTGTACTGAAGAGCAACTTCCACAATTTCTGCTGTGCATTCCTCTACTGCAATTTTGAGAAGAGGACGATCCACAATACCGACGTATCCAACACGATCAAGAACGGCTCTAAAGCATTCAGGGATTTCATCGTCACTGTTTCCATGACACTCCATTGCGGACCGAATTAAGAGACGTTTTACACGATCGGTCAGGGGGGAGAGTCTTAGTAATGTATCAATAGTTGCCTTGCCCTCTGTAGACCCTAAAACCATTCTCTTTAGTAGGCTAACTTGAAGCTCTTCATCAGAGGTTATTGCTTCCTTTGCAAACTTCAAGATGACAAGAGGCATAGTGTAGCAATGTCGCTTGTTGAGAATGGCTGCCCGAAGAAGTTCCTTGACTTCACAATTATCCGGGCTGTGTTTGATAAATAATTCCAACGTTTCTGGTTCGTAGTGTTCTGCAACAACTTGCAATACCTCATGATTAATGTGAGAATTGGGTGTCTCGCTTTCCAGAACAAGTTGCCGTAGCGCTACTGCGGCACCTTCTACCTTGGAAAGGAGCTTCAGAACAGCTTCCTTCATGAACAGATATTCTCTTCTTTTCTGACAAACTATAAGAAACACCCTTTTTGCAACAGACGGGACTGAGAGGAGACCTGGTAAATTGTCCTCGCTCAAAGCATCTCCAAGCCTTGAATCATCAAGAAGGGCGAGAGTTAGCGCAACACACTCACTCCCACATTGAGCAATAACACTGTCAGATGCTGCCAGGAGTATTGCTTCGTGTGTACTGATGTTTACAAGGCTTGTCAGCATACAGTAAAATATGTCTTTAGAAGGTAAGATCGCCGCGGTGCTAAGTATCGTAAATGATCGAAAATCAGTGGAATCATTCCACGTTTGCTCCCTAAAATCATGTCGTAGGGAGTAATAATACTCTGAATTTTCCAACGGCGAGGCACCATTTGCCAGTAGTAGTTGCGTTAGTTCGAGGTCTTGTAGCATTGCCACTGCCATATCCATTGGGGTGGCGGCCCCTCCTGGAGACCTCTCATCGACCTTGACGCCCTTTGCGATGAGATACTTGGCAATCTCCCGTTGTTCACCAGCAATAGCTGAGTGCAAGGCTGAGCCATAGCCGCAACATAACTCGTTCATATCCGCACCATTTCCGATCAAATCTTCCACTAGGGGCTTTATTCCTACAAAGGACGCCACCGCCAGAGAGGACCAGCCCCGAAAAGAGTTATACACACGCCACCACCATGTCGGAGAGTATCGGAGATACCAGGGACCCCAAGTTCGACTGGCGGGAAGAAATGTATTACAGAGGTTTCGTGCTTGAGGCAAGTAGCTAGAGCTGGCAGCCTGGTCCATAGCTTTAAAGTGGCGCGGCCAATGACGTGCACTATAAAGGAGAAATTTGTATTTCTTCAATTCACCATCAAATGACGATAGGATTCTGGAGGTGAAGTCTGACAGCAGTAGATACTGCATACAGGACCGCGCGAGGACCGCATGAAGAGCTGCATTATCGCCAAACCTCCCTTCCCATTCCCCTCGGCCCTCTCCTCCTGTTTTCTTGACCAGAAACTCTCTTGCGGTTAAGTGGATAAAGGATAGACGATCATCATATACACTAATAATAAGTCCGCAAAAGTTTTTGACAGCAGTCTTGAAATCGTGTTGCCAGGACGCTGCGTCCAGTTGTGCACATGACTCAATGTCTGGCGCCGTGGCCAGGGTAAGCGCGTAGTTCGCTTCATCGAGTGTCAAAGGAGAATCTGCTGCAAGAATAATCTGTAGGAGCAAGTTTGTTTTCTCTTCGCTTTTGGTCTTGCTGAGGATCTTCTCATATGTTCCGGATAATTCGGACGGAATTTCGGACAGGAGTGCTTCGATATCCTGGTAGCGGCTGTATTCGCTTGGATCATCCTCAATCATTCCAAGCGTGAGATGAAGCCATAGATAAGTATGTGTTCCGCGAGACTTGAGACCTGCGGCTATTTTCTGAAGATCTGTCTCATTGAACTCGCTCGCAAAACTAGAGATTCTGGCATCGATGACAAGATTGATATCGTTGCTGATATCTTCGTATCTATCATCAGCATCAAAACGAAAGTACTTGATTGATTGTCGCGATCTAAACGACTTTTCAATATCGTCATATGGTCTGCTAGTTATGAAGAACTTGAGGTTGGCTGAACTTGAGAGCCTTTCATCGGCGTAGAGTCTTTCTAGGCAGCGAAGGAAATGCTTTCGGTCATCTTTGTTGCATTCATCTAGAGCATCTAGAACGCATATAAGATCACCTTTCGTATTCTGAGAAGTTTTGACCAGAATTTCCCAAAGTTTATCAAAACTTTCTGTCAAAGCCGTCCCCGCTTGTTTGAACGCAGGATATGATTGCGGGACGAGATTTTGATGTTTACTGAAGATCTGGTGTAGAATCGCAGACATGGCAGAACTCATGCGATTCCTCCTTGTGCCTTCATCCTTGAAAAAGAAATAAGCCAGAGTTGCATCCTCAGTGGCAATTGTAGCCAAAGAATTGACTTTCGTTGTATTGCTTTCCAGATGTCCATTTTTGATAAGGGAGCGTGTCAAGACAGACTTTCCACAGCCCGGTCCGGCCGTTACCCAAAACACCTCGGAGCTACTTGATTTGAGCCACTCTGCCAGACTCTCATCATTATAGAACCATTGACAGGTCCCTTGGACAGGTTCTGGGTTGAATTCCATTCCACCAAGATAGTCTGTTGCTCCAGATTCAAGAGTTCGTAGGAATTCCTCCTCTTTTCGTTTCTGATGTTCATCTCTGATGGTGTCGACAACATCCGCTCCTATTTGACATATGCGGTCCAGTTTCTCCATTTTTACTGCAAAATTTTGCTGGATTTCAGCCTGACGCAGGGGAACAATTTGTTCTTTGCATTTATTGCTGATTTCAAGGATTTCTTTTTCTCTGGTGGCTCAATCTGGCCCTGAGATCTTATCCCAGGCGCGCGACAGCTGCTTTTTGGATAAGTGACAGATGCAACGAATCTCGTACTCGAGTATTTTTAAGTAGACATCTGACAGAGGCTCTACCAGCTTTTGGTAGTGCATGGATGACGTGGACTGCAGATAAACGTCTTCGCAGTTCTTCCAATACAGCTGAATGTCAGCGATGGTTGCGAATCCTTTAATCATGGCAGTCTCTTTGGAGAAGCTTCCACTAACGAGCTGCGAATACTTTTAGCGACCTTTTTTGCTTGTGTATTCACAGTGCTTAACATACGGGTAAAAACACAGATACAGCAGACCAAGCCAGTGCCGCATAAGGTTGCGTGCTGACTGCTTGCTTGACGATGCCATCTGCGAAAGACAGAAGCTTGACCAGGTTCTCTAACTGGTCTCTGACTTTATAGTCCTTGCTTTTCACAGAAAACTTCCATTGTTTGTTTTGTCGCTCTTCCTGGAGTGCGGTTACAATGTCTCGAACAGCTTGTGGATTCGAAAGAGCTGCCTGCCGGCTTTCCAGCGTTGTCGCTTCATCCCTGCGAGCTCCGACGTGACATTCATAGTCTCTGACGAGTTCGGGCTCCTGCTTCAGCAGGGCAGCGTACGCCCGAAACCACAAGTCTTCTGATACTGTGTTGGTAGACGTTTCATCAAATGAGCTGGTGAGGGGCGACGGCTCTTGCGCACGGTCACCAGGCGGCTCATTAGGCGGCACGATAAATGGAGGGCTTTCATGCGGCTCGGGTGCCCCTGTGCTGGGCTCTTCAGCCGCAGTCAGGACAGCAGCAGGACTACCATAAGGCTCTGGCATGCGGCCATCATCTGGGGTGACACCTGGCGGGCTGGATGGCTCTCGCGACGCTGATGCCTCCTCAGGCCTGCTTCTTGCGTGTCTTGCAAAACGTCGGGGCGCTTTTTTCATCATGACATCTGCATTTTGTTCATGTTTTGCTCGAGATGAGGCTGTGACTACCCCCCGCCAGAAGACGGCGCCTAATGGCCACTCAGCTGCAGGAGCTGACTTAATCATGCATGAAAGCCAGTTATAGCGCCAACCGCAATTGTTTCAATGCAATCCTGTTATTTCCACACCGTCAGTGACACTGCTCTCGCTGCCAAGCACTATGCAGGCCTACGGTTGTGTATGCACTCGCCAACGCCGCGTGCAACAAGTAAGATACTCTAATGGCGAAACGTGTAACCTCTCTGGTAGAGATATTCAACACTCCGAATTCTCCCACAGCCATTAGACATAGGAGAATTCTTCTGCGTGAGGATTGTTAAAATGATTAAAACTGCAGCGCAGCACCATAAAGAAATCTACACTACTCTTGTAGTCGGCTGTAGCGAGTGACCAGTTGGTACTCGCATTACAGTTCTAAGAAGTAATTATCCTCAAAATTGATGCTCTCTTAGCCTTTATGCCTTAGCTTTTGCCAGATTTGGTGCAATAGAACGAGATATGAGTGGACTATAGGGTAGACTGTTTGGATTTAAAGGGATTGCAAGTGTTACGTGTTGGCCATTAAAAGGTGCCGTAAAGAGTTT
This sequence comes from Zarea fungicola, assembly GCA_900169235.1. Lineage (NCBI taxonomy): Eukaryota > Fungi > Ascomycota > Sordariomycetes > Hypocreales > Cordycipitaceae > Zarea > Zarea fungicola. Next base: position 207 of record FWCC01000521.1, on the reverse strand, counting down.
ATCTTGTTCCACCATAAAAAGATGGTGAATCCAAATACAGTCGTCCTCTTTGGAAATTTTTTTAAAGAAACTCTGATTCACTTGGAAGTTGCTTTAGTGGCAGCATTGGATTCCACACCTCCTTACTCCTCGATAACCAGCAGCCAAAATACCTTCTAGAAGGGCACACCTTTGCCATAATGCGATATACTTGTGCCACGCCCCCAC
>FWCC01000283.1:0-243069 GCA_900169235.1 Zarea fungicola | reverse complement strand
TGGGGGCGTGGCACAAGTAGACCGAAAATTAGCCCTGTCCGTTCGTTCTCAGCACCAGTCTGCCAACAACTCCGAACTGACACCGCCGAAGGCACCACCGAACAGACTAGTTAGGCGGTCGGCAGCTAATCGGTCGATTACTTGTTGAAAGCTTGAGCAAATGTTTTCTCAGACTCGGCTGAAGAGAGGACTCGAATGTATCTTAGCGTCCCTGCAGCAGCGTCCTTTCTCTAGTGCCGAGATTTGCCTAAACCAGAGCATTGGCACTGGCAGAGCGCGCCTTTGGATGTCTGAGCATCGGCGTGCGCACGTTATAATCGGATCGCTTGGCATCGCCGGTAAGTATTCCCCATCCCCTGGAGGAGGCCGCTAATTGGCAAAACTGGAGCCTGTGTAGCGTTTGTCGTCAGGCTGGCTGCCTCCCGTTGGTCTCATAAGTTTAGTAAACACTGGCACTGTTTTTGCTGGACCGGGCGCCGGACAAACCGTCCCTCTTGGCTTTTTCTTGGCGCTCTTAGAAGGGCTGAATAGTTAGTGGAGGGTAGCAGGGAGACCCTCGTCGTTTTGGTGTCTCGGAGCCGCTGGATCGGGCTGGACGGCACGTAGCTGTGGGGGCATGTGGACGGCAAAGTTTGAGCCACCTGTCAAGGAGGAAAAAGAAAGGACTTCCAAGGTAAGTTCTGCTTATGATTTCGTCGTTGTGGATGGAGATGATGGATACCAGTACATGTCTTTCGTTTGATGATAAATATTTGGCTTTGTGTTTGGCCCGTCCTTGTAACAAGTAACAGGTAATAAAAAGATACCCAGGTTGCCAAGAAAATTGACGGCGGTGGCGGCTGCCAACTGCCAGCTGCAGCGGCGGCCAACCGGCAGACAAAGGCAAACGCTCGCTGTGGCTTCGTCTAGAAGCAAATAGTTGGCCGCCTCCCCTCTTTTTCTTTTCCTCCATGCAGAAATTTCTGGTAATATGCATGCGGCACGTTATCATGCAATGTCACAAACACGCATAGGACAATCACAGGACACGCACAGGCACACGCCGATGATAATGATGATGATGATGAAATAGATGTCGGAGATGCTCGCACCGCAAACCACCACGTACCTTGAGTCGCCGCGCGGGCATTACCCATGTCAGCCAAAATTACGTCTCCGTTGCGGCTGGCAGCCATGATGATTCCTCGTCTCGATGAAACCCAGCCAGGGAGATGACACTGGCCGCAAGAGCGAGAGCCAGACCCGAAGGCTCACTAGGCAGCCCCACTGCTGCTGGCTTTCGTCGCCGCGAATGGCATAGGGGCGACACCTGAGAGTCATGCTGGGAACACTGGCACCTCAGAGGAGACGCCTTTGATGCGAAACTCAGAGTCAGTCTGGCCCACTACCTCGAAGAAGCGGACCTGTTCCCGCGAAGCAATGGCACCTGGACTCACCGACCAGGGAAACCAGAGCTTCACTGCCGGGATATGGCTGCTGCAAGACACGATATGACGACGACGCCTTCCCTCCATGGCCGGCACCAGGCGGGCACACAGGGACACCAACAGAAAAACGCACACACAACTGACCACTGGCCCGGCCTCTGAGTGGCTTCTCCTGGCGCAGAGCATCTCGGATAGTCGGCAGTGGACCCAATCGGCTCCTCCCGCCTAAAGACTCTGAACAGCATTCCTTGCTCCCCTCCTCTCGCGCCAGGTGCCGTTTATCCGTACTAGGCCCTGACTTGCACCACTCACACTCTGGCCACAAGTTCTGGGTGGCCCTACGCCGCGCAACTCTCGTCCTCCTCCTCCCCTTGCTCTCTCCGTGTCTTGCGGGGTCTCGGAACATGGCAGCTTTTTCGGGCGCGGCCCTGCCCAAGGGCTATTTTTCCCTCTGCATGAATCTCTTTGTTCTTATTCCGAGGCATCTGCTATTTAGCCGCTTTTTGCCCTTCGACCACGACTCGATTTTTCCACCCGAAACCAAATCACACAGAGCCATGGCCAGGGTTGCCTGACACCCACCCAACGGCACACGATTACAGGCCTCGCAACAGCGGTTCAAGATCACGCCGCCGCACCGAAATCAAAACAGTACACGTCGTCGCCGTTTTTACGGCCAATAACGCAAATTAATCCGATTATCGCTTTTGAACCTCACGACTTTTTTTTTGTGTCCCTCTTGGATTCTCGACAAGATGGACTCTGGCATGGAGCACCTGTCTGTCACAACGGCCAGTATTGGCCTGTTGGCCGTCGGTGGCAAGATCCTCGACATGCTGTGGGAGCTCAACACTGTCATCGGCTCCAGCACAACACTTATCAATGAAGCGCTGTTGGAATCAAAGCAGTGTCGATCCTCTGCCCACATCATGTACAAGACACTCTGTCTACTCGAATCCGCGCGATTACCTTTTCCGGAACGAAGCACATGGATCCAAGTAGACGATATCATTGTCACCATGGCCGACACTGTCTTAGCATTCTCCGAGCTGCAGGATATGTGTTACGCCATCGACAACCTCCTGTCGGCTTCAACTGATCACAAGGTTATTTGCCAGAAATTTGACCCCAAGCTTCGCAACCTTTGCGCTCGCATCCGCTGGCATAATCTGTCGATGACAATGGTGACCACTGTTCTTCAATGGTACGTAAAGTTGCTGCATTACTCTGGCGCCTTGAATACGACACTGTAAATTTGCTGACAGTTTGCCCATCCTCCAGCCCTGGTCCAGCCGACGCCGAAAATTCCCGCGCTGGTTTGGAGAAGCGCATTGCGCGGTTGCTCTCCTCCAACGCAGAACTCACCATCCGTATGCGTACCTTAATTGACGTCTTTGCTCACATTCGCGGACCGGCTGCGTCCCTTGTCAACTATCGCTTGGCATCGCAACGAGAGCCCACCGAAGACGATCTGGCAGGATCCACCAGCTCACGATCACCCCAAACGCAAACATGGTCGACGCTGTCTGGCTATACGTTGGCTGACCTGCCCATCATGTCCGTCATTCCGATTCCTGTCACCATAGGCGAACTACTCGACGGCGACAAATATTACACTTTTGAGTTTGCCCGCCGCGTGAGCCACGACTTGAGTGAACTCATGAAGGTGGAAGCCGGACAAGGCACAAGCAGGTCCCTGGGGTTTATCCTTGGCAAACCCGCAAACTTCACCCCACACCTCAACACTAGCAGCAACAGCGACAATAGCCGGGCTATATCAGAGCCAATAATACCTTCGGCAAACCCAACCGTCGTTGTAAATCAAGCTACTGTTCCTCAGCCACGGAAGAAGAAGCGGTGGAGGTGACTATTGCTGGGTCGGGGTGATTCTGCATCCTGCAAGTCAGTATAGGACTGGTGACAGAGACAGATATGTCGTCTTTTGCGCCGCGAAGGATAACGCAGCAATCGCCCCAAATGGTTGATGACCTTGCTGGGAGTAATTGGACCCGAGTCAATGCTCACAGCCGTCTGATACCAGGGCCCGCCCAATTAATTACACACCAAACTCGGAGTACAGCACGGATGCCAGCGAATTTTTCTTCTTTTTTTTTCTTTTCATCAAATCAGCGTATCGACTTTTCTGCGGGTGCAAATGAAATTTTTTGGTCTGGTGACTACATTCGTGTGTTGTACTTTTAAACTCGCATTTTCATTACGCAGGATTTTTATTGGGAGGGCGTTATGGTTGACTACAGTCTACAGCGGAGTTAGGAACTCGATGCTTGCAAAGCCAAGCCGAGTAAATGAATTTATTTGACCGATACAACGGTTACACTACCTACTTGAATCTTGTGCGTCTGTAATACTTTGTGAGAAGTATAGGTGAGACTTGGCGATTAGTTGTACTCGTGAACATTTGCTCAGCACTTTACGGACGGGTAGGGACGAGGCAAGCTGTTGATGCCGCACTGATGTGTCTTGTTTCGTTGCTTTCACTCGGCGTCCGCAACATGACAGGGTGTATAGTTAATTGCTTGCTCAGTGATACTGACCAAGGCTGAAACAGAATATACTCCAACACAAAGCGGCAACACGCGGTATTGTGAAGGACAACTCGTTCATTTCTTTATTTACGACATGAACATTTTCGATTCATGAGCATATGTACATTCAATGCAATAATCATTGCTAGTGTTAAAATGGGATTTTGGTTGATTATTGACACCTCAAAGTTTCCGTTTGCTGCTCCTCATCCACATTAGGGATGCATCTCCCCTCCCAGATCAAGAAAAAAAAACTTTATTGTGCCAATCAATGAATTAAAAGATTTCCCATTTGGGTATAATACTCCTTTCCCGAGAACCTCCTTCCAACATCACGATACCATCTTTGATTCGCGGCAAGTAATTTACAGAGCAAAGGCAGCGGCAGCAGCGAGGACGGCACCGACGCCAAAGGTGTTGAGGCTACCAGCGTTGGTACCAGGAGGCTTGGTGGCCGTGGCAGAAGCACCGCCGGACGAGGTGGCAGAGCCGGAGCCGGAGCCGCCGGTGGACGTGGCCGTGCTGGAGCCGCCGGTGGTGCTGCTGGTGCCGTTGCACTTGGCGGGGGCGACGGCCTCGGCGTAGGCGGAGCACTGGGGGGAGGCGGCCTCGGCGCAGTCGCTCTTGATGCAGATGGCCTGGGGCTGGGGGCCCTGGCCCTTGACGATCTCGACGGGGGCGGCGCAGCGCATGTTGAAGGCGTCGCCGAGGGCCTTGGCGACGATGTTGATGTCGTCGGTGGCGACGCCGAACGAGGCGGCGGCCATGCCGACCTGGGTGATGAAGTAGGTCATCTCGGCGTTGCCCAGGTTCATGAACTTGTGGACCTTGTACATGGACGGGTTGCCGCCGTAGGCGTCGAAGCCGGACATGCCCTGCATGGAGCAGCCGAGCAGGGTGCCGAAGAACTGGTACAGATGGGTGAGGAGGAAGCTGAAGGAACGAGTTGTCAGTTTTTGCTGGTTGGCAGATTGATATGCCCGAGTGAATACATACTACTGGTTCGACGATTTGTCGTTGGCGGGCATGTTCTTCATGAGAGGCTCAGCAGCGCCGCCGTCGAGAAAGTTGACGCAGGTAGCCTTGTCACCGCGGTTGGTGGAGGCGAGACCGCCGCTGAAGTAGGGAGCCAGATTGACAGCAGTGCCGTTGACATCACCCTTGGCCAGGATACCAGGAACCTTGACACCGACATTGGGCATAGTGTCTGAAGGCATTGTCAGCATTTGAAGACTCCTCATGATTCAACCCTTCACCGTAGGGTGAGACCAACTTACAGTTACCAATGACGACGGTGTTGACCAGAAGGGTCAGGAGAGTGGCCTGGTTCTCGGCAGTGTTGTTCTTGAGAAGAGCAGTGGTGTAGTAGTCGCAGATGGGAGTATCCGTGGGACGTCCGGCAGGCGCAGAAGATGTGCTGCTAGAGCTCTGGGCATTGGCGACGGTGGCCGCAGCGGCAATAGCAAGGGTAGAGAAACGCATCTTGATTAGTTGTATTAAGGTTTCGTGGATTGCTGAGATGCTTTTGTGTAACGGTTTTTGATGATCTTCGCACACAATGTTTCTGCTTGGGGAGGAGAATAAGAGGGGGAGGGCAAAAGGGAAAAACAGTGCGATGGATGGTTTATAAACCAGGAACTCGAGGACGGCACGAGTTTGTGAGCTCCCATGGCTCACAACAGGGATGAGCACACACCCCTCCTTTTCGACAATCTCTTTTCGTCTCAGTCGTCTCGTTCAGTTCAACTAGAGCAACCGCTAGAAAGCTTATAGCACCGAGTAACAACATTCATGGCGCACACTGGCGCCCAAGGCTAGCTCTCTCCCTTCCTGGTAATGGAGGTAGGCTGAACAGGTACACCCGTACCAAGTACAGGCAGGCATACACACCGTCTCCATCACTCTGCAGCTGGGGGAGTGTCTAAGACGCCAAAATCTACCGGGGGTGAGTGAAGGACGTGGGCTGCGTCCGCCGGGTAGGTGACAAGCCGTCCGATGAAGGCCGGGGTCTAACCTATTCAAACGTGGGACAGGTAAGATGACCCAAAGTTGAGTATGCGACAACAGCCGTGCCTGGCAGCTTCATATCGTACAGCAATTCGAGGCCGTATACTCCGTAATGCTACGAGACTTGGAAGTCACTCTATGCTGGACAAACTTCAGCATCGCTACTTCAAGGTAATTTCATTTAATCAATGCAATCAGCGGCGTTCATGAGGAACACAACCTGGGAAAGGTGAGCTGCATCCAAACCACCAAGCTGCCCAGACCTGGGATAGTTGAGTTTCCGACGGCCAATCAGACAAAGCCCATTATTTATTACGGAGCAATCGGGCTTGGCACTAACAACGACAGAAGAACGCAAATGCCGCCAGCCTTTTGTTTTTGCTTGTTAGGTAAATTGGGCAGTGGAACTCCCCAGACCGTGCGTGTTGGGCTGGCAGCTCTTGATCTGCTGCATACGTCGTTGATCGCTGCACGCACACCCCCTTCCATCTTAGCCTGAGGCGCACGCTAACAGCTCTTGGCTCCCACAGATCCCATGCAGGGGTGGTGAGTTGAATGAGCCTCTCATGACGGAGTGATTATTTTGCGGAGCGTCCTCGTTGGCCAGAAGAAAAAAAAGTATCGACTGGCTTTGACGCTATGTACTTGTTAGTTTTATTTTAGTTTTATTTTCACTCTCCTCTAATTACGAACAGTCAAAACCTAGCTCCCTTGTAAAGTAATTCCATTTCCAATGCCCTGTTCCGTCTGGGGCACATGTGGCACTCACAAGTCTTACACACACTTCTTTGAACCTGCAGCTTCTTCTTGTTTAATTCATCCGGCTCAAGTAAACAAACAAGCCAAGAAAGACAACAACGACCGTGATTCTTCTTTTCCCTCAATCATACAGTGAACAGGGATGTGAAAATGATTCCAAACCAATGTCGATTTGATTGGAGAGTCTTGCTGCCGTCGTGGAGCTCGACGCCCGGGACGCAAGTTATCCGGAGCCTGTTTGTTTTTTAGCTTGGCGCAGCTACCTGCATGCAGGGGAGAGGAATGAGTGTCGCCCAGGCGAAAAACTCCTAGGGCACCACGTCGGCTACTTGATCCCACAAGGCGAATTGTTTCAATGATTTTCCTTTGCTGCAGGGTTTAATTGACCTGGAGTTCCAGCTTCCTGGTAGTATTAACACTATTGAACGCCATAGCGATCTGCTTTCAGATACAAACTTACTTCCCTCGTCATGTCGAACCGCTCTACATCGCATGAGGCAGAGCTTTGCTTCTGTTCGTCATACATATTTTGATCAAGTCTCATGTAATTAATTACTCTGGAATTTTCTACGCATCATTAATCTAAATCCGCGCGGAGGATAGACTCCCAAGAATATTGAAACTAGTCAGGGCAAGTCATGACAGATGAGCTGCCTGTCTTCCCCAGACTAGGGATGGCTGCTTTTTTTACCAGCCAATCATCTTGAATGCGTTTGCAAGCTGCCCCAGACACTAAACCTTTCTGGAGGACGTTTCGCTCTGATGAGAAACAGAAACATTCGGCCGATCGCTGGTCAGGGAGGGTGAGGGCCTGGATCCTGGCATGCATGGTTTAATCTAGTTAGGCTCCTCGGCGGCCCAGCCAAACTGACAGGGATGCGTTCCTTTTATTTTATTTTATTCCCTGATTTGGGCTTGTTCCTTTTTTTTTTCTTCTTTTTTTTTTTTTTTGGTGCTCCCTCCCTCTAGGCCCCCTCTCGGATGTCAACGCCTCCGAACGGCTACCAACGCAACCGGTCACTGTTTGGTTAGCCTCAAATTAAAACCATGTACATACACGGGGGCGAGGCTAGCAGCTCTTCCACTGTGCGCGCAGCTTCACTCACCACGGATCACGTAAAATACATACTACCATCAAGTAGGAAGCTCGCGCGGTTCGTCGGTATATTCCGTCGTCAAGTCCGTTTTGCTTGTCTTTCGCTGCCATTTCCCGACAGGACGCCAGCATATAAACGGTCTTGTTTCAGCCTCAGTCGGCGGTTTATGTACAGCCATCTGTTCGCGTCGAGTCAATGAAGCGTCTAACTTTGCTCATGACGTATCGACACGCTTTGCTTTGATTATTCAGTGACATTGCTTGGCCCTTGGTCTGCCCTGATCTTCCAATACAGCGCCACTCATCACCCCTCGTTCTCTTTGTCTGCCAGTCATTGAAATTCATATATAAATTTGGAGTGATATCCTCCTGCAGTAAACGAATCGTACATGCTCTTCAGGTTCCAACTATCGTCCAGACTTCTCGTGCCGTGGCCCCGGTCGTGCGCCGCGACCAAGTCATTCCGATGGCTAGTTCGCTGTACATACGACGGGCGCCGCCACGCCACGCCCCAGAGTAGTGGTTGTAAGCACTTCCCCAAGCAAACTCAAATGCCAGCCTACGAGCCTTCTCTCTGGTAAGTCTCCTTCAGCTCGGGCTGGTAAGGTTCCGGACGAATAAGTCCGGCTTTTACTTGTGCCGAAGGTAGGTCTCGCAGCCCAATGATACCGCATGAGCAACCTGCATGCAGTAGCTCAAACGCAGATTGCCTGTAAGTAGGGGCAAGAGATTGTATTACTGCCATGGGAAAGGAACCCTCCAGCAGGCGAGCCTGAGTATTTTATCAAAAGACATTGCATTACAAAATGAAGCTGAGGGAGAGAGGCAGTACTCCATAGTGCATTCAACTAGCCTTGTCTCGAGCGGTCATCGCATTTTACTATTTTACTATTTTACTATCGCCACTCTCCCCTTCACAATTGTGTCTCTAGTCTCCCCCTGAAGTTCTAGAGTATGGATCAGAGTCGGCCACATGTATTTGAAGATGCGTTGCTCTAATTGGCTCTCTACCCAGAGGATATAGAGCGCGGGAACATGCCGTGTGGAGGTATAGCAAGTAGAGCCGACAAATCTGCTCACGAAACAACCCAATCTCTGACCCAATACAACTTTTGTGATTGTATACACAATAATTGAATACGGTGAAGCCTTTACCAACAAATATCGACCTTCAATTCTCTGGACATGGGCGACAATGACTTCAAAGTCGCAGGAGAGGAGCAACCGTCTGTGAACTACACGCGATCCTAACCGTTTGTCGAGAGCAGCTTCTCCAATTTTGTCCACCAGATCAAGAGTCAGGGGTAACCGCAAATGACAGGTCCGCGCAGTACACCCTCTCTGTGTCTAGTCAAAGTGCTCGGTGTGGAGAGTCAGCAGCCAGTCTCTACTAGCAGCTCACTGAGGCTTTGTATGCTCGTTGTGGTTCGTGGCCAGTAGTACAGAATCTGCCGGAGTCTTGGACAAGATGGAAAGTAATGGATGAGAATTGTTATAGAATCATAGATATTGCAGTGCGTGACCAGCCGATTATCACTCTCGCATCTTGTTGTATCTCGATAATGGCGTGAACGTGCTGATGGTCTGCATCGCAAAAAGTCAGTTTGATCGTGGGCGAGTATCATTCCGCAGCTACGTAAATAAGTACTTACTCTGACGACGCATATTAACCAACTACCACTTTTTGTTCTCTCTATCTGCAATTTTCACATTGCGCTCGTGGTGTATCCCTGCAACTCGCCGTTCTGTCGACCTATGGCAGATACTTCGTTTCTTTCACTGCTGAGTTTCTTCGAGTTGAATATAGTGCGTTTCTAGCACAGTTGTATTCCCCTTTTGATGTCAGAATGCTAGTCAGTATGGTCGTATGGCGCTGAAGCACCCTTCCGACCGTCATGTCCAAATTTTCAACGAGGTGCAAATCAACACTAACAAGGCATCAACCGTGGTCGAAAAATGCGCACTAGATGGGTTTTTTGTATTCCTTTCTCCTCTAATTTCAAATATAGTTTATGAAAATGATAAAGCAGAAACCGTTGAATCACAAGGTCCGCCAGTTGCTAGAACTGGGAGTAGGCCTGGGATGTAGGGTGGGTACCGTCTGCTCAGAATCGAAACACTGGTGCTGAGGGCGAGGAACGTCCAAGTCTTCAGCGACAAACGTGCCAGGTAAAAAATTCCGAGAATTTTTTGCCAGTTTTTGCCGGTTATATCACATGGGCGGTTTGATATCTCGTACCTACAGCTCCTTGTGGACGGATGCTTGTTGCGAAGTGTTCTTCATCTCTCTTGAATATTGAGAATAAAAGGCGGATGGCATATTCCAACGAGCTCCATTTGGCTTTCGTCACTCGAAACGAACCGAGAGCAAACGCGTTCTAAAGCGAACAAGCAAACGCGCGGCATCAGCTGAACAAGTCCCTAAAATTATTGTACTCTTATTCTGCCCTCAAATTCTTTCACTCCGAACATTTACCTTTTTGCTTCTGAATGTGTTTCTGTTTCATTTTATTCTTTCAACATAACTACAGCCCATGATCACGTTCGAATTTACTTGAAATCTTTCATCAATTCATCTACTTCTCTCGTTTACTGATTCTAAGCGCTCCGACCAAGTCCCAGCATATTGCATTTTCAAAATGGCATCGCGCAGACTTCGCTCTATCGCGAAGCCCAACTACCTTGTGGACCTGTCTGGGAGCGAATTCGAGGGAACAGATCATTCGGAAGATGAAACTCACCAGGCAGACAACGAAAACGGCGCCACAGAGGCCGTGGACGAACCCGACGCCATCATGGCGACAATAGAAGCAGATCCTGGCGACCAGATTACCACCGCAAGCGCAACTCACGACAACAAATCGACTTCCACGGTTCGAGGCAGTGGTGGCCGACAGAATCGCAAAACTCGGTCACCTAGTGTTAAATTACGAGGTTACAAAGCAGCCGGGAAAGCCATGGTCCAGGCGTTCTACGACGCCGGGCATACGTCGGTCCTAGATGCTGAGATGGACGAGGAACACCACCTCCATGCTCTCTATACCAAAGTCGTCCACCTGCTGGATGACAAATGCATACAGCTACGGGCACGCGGCACCGAAATTGTGCGTGCCGCCGAGGACGCGGCTGACAGGTTTACCGCGAAAAAAGCTGATTGGCAACTGAGCCTGCCTCTCAAAAGCGAAGTACTCGCCTGGAGCTTCATGTGGCGGGAGAAGGAGGTGGACAAGGATTTGGTGCTGGCCCTGATGCGGTGCAACTCGACGCACCTGCTGCAAGTTCTCGACGGCGCTGACGCGGGGTGCGAGCAAGGTGATGCAAAGAATGCAGGAGACGGAGGGCTGCTTCTTACAGACGATGAGACGTTGACTGGCGAACGGGGCATGCAGAATACTGGCGAAGAGGGGCAGCAGAGCCTCGACGATGCGACTTTGGATTCCGCAGCGAGCGAGATAGTAGAATGGTTAGAGCAAATAAATGAGACGCTTGAACATTTCAGCAAAGAGATGTCTGAATTCAAGGCTCTCATGGAAAACAGGGTTGCCATGGTTGAGATCAGGGCTGAGAGAGCTGAGGAGAGGGAAAAAATGTTACACATGAAGGCTAGGCAGGACAGGGAAGAAGTAGCTCTGATGCAAAATGACATGGCGGAGATGAAGTGCAGACTGCAGTTGGTTGAGATCATACGGGAAAGGTATTCATCCATCAGCAACGCGGTCGATGAGCTTACTGCCCTCCAGCCAAGTGAGGCAGAAACGAGGGCAACAGGCAGTACAGGATTGAAGCGCAAGCATAGTACATTCCGAGAAAGGCTCGGCTTATAGAGAGAATCTACTTAATCTAATCTACTCAATCTTCTTCTTCTTCTTCTTCTTCTTCTTCAGCTGATCTTCCTCTACTGGGGATTGCGGCACAGAATTCAACCGCCTTTCCTTCAAGAACGGCGATTCAACAGCCAGCCTAGTCGGTGACAGACTAGCCCCATCCATGGATCAAGTGTCGAGGCCATGTGCGAGAAGAGCCAAGAGCCTTGAGGACCCCTACAGCACCGCAGAACTGGCAATTAAAACCGCAATGTCCCATAATGGTATCCAATAGAAAATCAAGAAAAAAAAATAGCCAAGCAGGACAATAAAAACAGCATAAAGACAAAATTCACCTGAGCTACCTCACTATAATGCCACGCCTCGGCCAATGCAGGAATGAATCTATTGAAATCAACTCTATACAAAAGCACAAAACCATTACCGAAAAGACGCTACAACTCTGGAATATCAAATCTAATGTATATGTTTACATGATGAGTTCAGGCCCGCGGTACTTGAAGCGCGAGCCAAAAGAGTTGGCAGCGGCGGTGCTCTTTTGTCGCTCAGGGAAGCCCTCGAAAGAGCGAGCATAGGTGGCCACAGTGTGCGCAATGAGCTATAGCGCGTTAGCAAAAACGGGTTCATTCATTCATTCATGGCAAATAATAAAAACTCGGAATCGCTTACCTTTGTGTTGATTTCCCAGGCCGTCGTGTTGAGGTTGGTCAAGTCGTCGCCAATCTGGTGGTAGTTTTTATCGTACCACTCCCCCGCGATACCGCCAAACAGCGCCACCTCCTCGTCCGTCTTGATGCCCTCGGCGCCCGTGCTAAAGCCGCCGGCGGGGATGCCCGTCTCGATGAAGCCGACATAGTCGCTGCGGCCGTCAAACTCGGTAAAGGTGTAGTTGAGGCCGCGAGCCGTGTACCAGTCCACAAACAGGTCGCGCAGCTCCCCGGAGCCCGCGGGGTTGGCGTCGTTGCTCGAGTTGTAAATCTGGTAGGCGTAGTTGGGGCTGGCGAGCATGTCGAGGTCGACAAAGAGGCGCACCTTGTGGTTCTCGCGCGGCGACAGCGAGTAGGCGTAGTAGTTGGAGCCCAGGAGCCCTTCCTCCTCGGCGGACCACCAGGCGAAGCGGACGCAGTTGTTGACCTTGAACTTGGCGAGCTGGACGGCGATTTCCAGGACGGACAGGCTGCCGGAACCGTCGTCGTTGATGCCGGGGCCGGCTTCGACGCCGTCGCTGTGGCCGCCGAGCATGACGCAGTTGTCCGGGTCGCCGTCGCGGGTCTGGGCAATGACGTTTTTGGTGTGAATGGTTTCAATGGCGGCGTCAATGTAGGCAATGGCGTCGATGCGCTCGCCCTTGTTTAGCTTGTCAATGACGGGCTGGGCCTGGCTGCTCTTGAGGGAAAACGTGGCGACCTGACCGGGGAGGGGGTCGCCGAGGGTGCCGCTAAAGTCCTCGTCGTCGGTGTTGTAGATGATGGCGGCTTTGCCTCCGGCCTGGCCGGCCAGCTGGGACTTGAGGCCAAAGGCGCATTCGCCGCGCCGGATGAGAAGAACGCTGTCCTTGGCAGAGGAAGGGTAGTCGCCGGCGCTGCATCCATTGTTGGCGGCAAGGACTAGACGGCCATGGACTGGCTCGTTGTTCTTGGTGGGCGGCGTCCTGCTAAACGGCTTCGCGTCGGAGATGACGGTGTCGCCAATGACGAGGTGGGACTCGTAAACTGTGCTGGTCACGACGGGGAAGCTCTGTGTGGAGACGTCATAGTATTTCCCAAGGGATTTCAGGGTCTTGGTAATATATTTGAGAGTGCCACGGTGACCTGGCGCGATGATTATTAGTACAGGCGTAGCGGGACCAGCTTGCAGGTCGAGCATTCGAGAGCTTACCTTTGCTGCCAATGACACGCGTCGGGCGGTTAAAGTCTGGCTCGGAGAGCTTTGCAATGTCGTACAGCTTCTCAGCGCGTTTGTAGAGGGCATCGGCGTTGATGAGGTCCTGGAGGGCGTCTGACTCGACGAGGGGTCTCTTGGTGTGTTTAGAGAGCGGGTTCTGGGCAGCCGGGCCGGATGCGTGTACGCTGGCAGCGACGGCGGCCACGGCCAAGGCGAGACGAGCGATGGTGGGCATTTTAGGTTTTCTTCATGCGCTGCCCGGCGGGATTGAGGGGGTGGTGGGTGAATGGGGGAGGGAGACTCCGAGTTGCGATAAGACGTGCGAGATGCAAGTAAGAGTCGAGGCAGCTAATTATCCGAGACCGGGCGGAACCCGAGTGGCGTCACAGCTTGGCGGAATGGTGCAGCCCATTGCGGCAGCGGATCACGCGCAGCTCTTGCGGATGGACATGCACTATTGACTGGTTACTTAAACAATGGCTCTGCACTACTACAACGGAGTAGCGAAACCGGCTACGTCACAATAAAATGGTGAATACAGGGTGGTGAAGCTGGTAAAGCTAGTGAAGATAGCCGGGTCGGTACTTGCAGACAAAGAGTGAATTAAGAGCTGCCGGAGACATCCTGATCCCCCATGGCTCAGTTGGCTAGAGCGTTGTAAGTTTTTATTCATATCCTCATAGTGGATGCAAAGTAGCACATTACTAATCCACCCATCAGGGACTGTTAATCCAAAGGTCGGAAGTTCGAGCCTTCCTGGGGGAGGTAACATGTTGTGTTTCACAGCATACCTTCTTTCTTTTTTCTTTTTTGCCCGATTGATTTTGTTCTGTTTGTTTCTTCATTGTTGATGTTTTCTCTCTCTCATTTCTTTTAGCAGTCTACCATAAGAAAGCATCCTCACTGTGAGCACTCTTTGACACTTCAAACAGAGACAAATAAAATTTTCAAGGATTGTGCTAGATACATATTAAACTTATATTGCATCTAGTCTCTGGTTATCGCTTGTACCTTACATGTAACTGCAGACCGTCTTTCCTCCAGTATTCCTGACGGCCCTCTCTTTTGCTCAGTACCTCGCTGCTGGGTTGCATGAAACCTCGAGATCCTACCAGTTACTCGATATTGTTAACAAGAACGTAGCGGAATCGGGCCTTTCCTGCCTCCATGTCGACAATGGCCTGGTTAGCGTCCGACATGGGACGCACCTCGACCCATGGCTTAATATCCTTCTTGGTCGCAAACTCGAGCATCTCACGAATCTCCTTGGGACTGCCAAGAGCAGAGCCGGCCAAGTTGCGACGGCCGCCTAGGAGCGGGAAAATTGGGACAGGGATAGGCTCTTCGGGCGCACCGACCTGAACCAGTGTGCCGTCCAAGGCAAGCGCAGTGAGGTAGTCGCCCATGCGCATCTTGGACGAGGAGATGGTGGACAGAATGATGTCAAAACGGCGCGCATTGTGCACAGCCCAGCTCTCATCGTCCTCTGTGGCGATGTAGTCATCGCAGCCAAGAGCGATAGCCTCGTCACGCTTGGACTCCTTGCGCGAGATTCCAACGACCTCGTCCGCACCGAGCGCCTTGGCGAAAATGGCAGCAAAGTGGCCCAGGCCACCGACCCCGGCAATACCAACCTTTTTGCCCGGACCAACACCCCAGCGCGTCAACGGCGACCAGACAGTGCCACCAGCACAGAGCATCGGCGCGGCATACTCGGGCGCGAGTCCTTTAGGAATCTTAAAGACAAAGTGCGAAGGCGCTCGGTGGTACAGAGCATAGCCACCGTACGCCTTGTCGCCGTTGTAGTGCTGCGAGTTGTACGTGTTGACGAGGCCATTCACACAATAGGACTCCGCATTCGTCTTGCACGGCGCACATTCGTCGGCGCCGCGGCCAAGGCACGAGTCGGCCTGGGCACCGACGCCAACAATGTCGCCGACCTGGATGCCACCCTCAGTCTGGGAGCCAACGCGGATCGCAACACCGACGATTTCGTGGCCAACGACACAGGGGTAGGAGGTTGGACCCTTGAAGCGTTAAGCGTTAGCAACAAGGCACTTAAGAACGGCTAAATCTGTCATATTTTCTGTAATGCTCCAACGGATACAACGTACCCAACCAGAGCGTAGAGTGTGCAGATCAGATGCACAAACGCCAGAATGTGTAATCTTGATGTCGACATCGGTCTCTTCCCATTTCTTTGGCTGGAATTCTTTCCACACCATGTGGCCCTCGGCGGAGGATGCATCCTCGCCCACCCAACCTTCAAATTTGTAGTTGATTGACATTTCGATAATATCCGCTTAATTCTCCGAGTGTTCAAGTGAATCGGCGAGCAATCGTAAAACCGGGGAGTTGATGGTGAGATTTGA
The DNA here is from genome assembly GCA_900169235.1 of Zarea fungicola. Taxonomy (NCBI): domain Eukaryota; kingdom Fungi; phylum Ascomycota; class Sordariomycetes; order Hypocreales; family Cordycipitaceae; genus Zarea; species Zarea fungicola. The sequence continues at coordinate 227,154 of FWCC01000283.1, read as the reverse complement.
ATGTCTTTGAATCGCAATGAGTAGAATGGGAGTGAGATGAATAGTCCTTCAGCACACTCAGCACATACTCAAGCCATGCTTTTTATAAGTTTCTCTTCTCGACAGAAACAGACCTGTCCGTTCCATCTGCAAGGCTACTTCTTGCTGTATCAGCATTCGAATACATACGCGCCCGCCTAGTGCGATGATATCCTGGTCTTGCATCAAAACTTGTGTCATGATGAGCAAGCAACAGCTGACTTCATCACAGACATGGACCAAGCACAGACTTCATGCTGCAAAGGGCTCTGGATTCTCAAGTCCTGCCAATTGACGATTAGTGATCGAGTGTGGTGGGCCGCTCCAATCTAGTTGTCGAAACAGTCGGGTTCACGGCTAGCATACCGCCCTGTCTATTTTGGGAAAATGATACTCGAATTCGGGTTAGTGACCCACGTACTCGGGATGATGAGCTGACGCGATGCGGTGGTAAATTATTGTTCAGCACTTGGCACAGCTGGAGGTGGAATCGCGTGCGTGCTCCTCACAATGGACCATCTCCGCCATTTCGATACGCGATCCTTTCAATCAAGATTTAACCCATTATCCTAAATTTGGCCCACTTGGCTTATTTGAGCAGCTTGGGTAAAACGGATTAAAACAAAACACTCTATGGATTGTATATAATCGACTGCTCATCACTTCCAAGGCTGGGTCGATTTGCCCAGCCATGTAAGCTCGCTTATGCGCATGCCTGCTTCTCGTATCTACTGGTAGTAACCCACCAAGTTACCCCGACGCTGTCTTTGGTTGAAGGAAATATCCATGTCGCCCCTCCTTCAAGACTGCGTGAATGTCGCAGCACTGAATAGCAGCCGACATTCACCATGTCCGCTGCTGACTCTTTTTCTGCGGCTCAACTATCCTTCCGCCAGCCATCGCAAGGATTCAAGTAATGCCTCAATTTCCTCAATAGCTATTATGACGATTATTATTAATATTAATATTAGTACTTAATAAACCCTGGAAATGCGTATATAACTTGACGCTCCCCGACATTCTTCATTGAACTATACAAATTTCCATTAAAAACTGGAAACTACAACCAACTTTCGAAACAAGAAACTACCACAGCAATGGCTGCGTATAGTACCAAAGAAGCAGTTGCTGCTCTGGGCGATGTAGAGTATGTGACGAATTTTCCATAATTTTTAATACGCAGCTAATAGGCATCTTTAGCCCCGAGGTGGTCCAGGTATGTTGCATTGAGAGTTTGGCCCTGGGGTCCGCGAAACTAACAAAGTTCAGCATCTTGCCGGCGAGGGCTCAAAACACCCAATGCTGTCTATTCCTCTACCGAAACTGGTAGAGATGTCTCGCCAAAATGCGCTGCCTCTGCAGGCAGCGTCTAAAAACACTGTGAGCATCACAGTACCGATGAGAGATGGTTACCAGAACAGAGCTCTCGTCTTCGAGCCGCCCGCTTCATCCCTACCCAAGCCCTTGGTCGTGCTGATTCACGGTGGCGGATTCTGTCTAGGCGATAGCAGCCTCATGAGGACCCATGCCAGAGCAGTAAGCACATTGTACAACGCCGTTGTGGTTTGTATTTCCTACCGGCTGGCTCCGGAGTTCAAGTTTCCGGCCGCACCGCATGATGTTTGGGACAACCTGTGCTGGCTGTCCACCAAAGAAAATGCGGCATCGCTCGGAGTCGATTTGTCTACGGGCTTCATCGTCGGCGGCACGTCCGCCGGGGCGAGTCTGACTGCCGTCGTCGCTCAGAAATGGGTCACGCAGGCGGTATCCCCTTCCATGACTGGACTTTGGCTGAACATGCCGCATGTAATTGAGTCCAGCAATGTTCCCGAAAAGTACAAGGAACTATGGTTTTCTCGGGACCAGAATGCAGATTCATTTCTTCTCGACAAGACAGCTCGTGCATTCATCGACTCTACATATGAACCGGATATCAACTCACCCGAATACTCTCCTTTCAATGGCGAGAGCCCGCACCGCGGTCTCCCACCGGTTTATTTTCAAGTAAACGGAAACGACCCATTGAGAGATGATGGGCTGATATATGAGAAAGTGTTGCGAGACTGTGGGGTTGAGACTCGCATTGATGTGTACCCTGGCTTTCCTCATGGGTATGCTGATGTTTTCCCACAGTTGGACTCGTCCCGAAAGCGGAGGATAGATGCTTTGAAAGGATTTGGGTGGTTGTTGAGGAAAGAGGCGTCAGAAGAAGCATACGCAGAAGCTGATGAGGCTGCTCTGTGAGCATCCCAAGTGCACGACAAGAGGCGGGCTTGACCTACATGAATGGTATAACTTATCGAAATCTTTGTTGATAAATTTGAACTGGCTAGGGGACAAAGAAATGCCAGAAAATGTATCTTCTAGAGTAGGCACTCAAAAGAATGCAGTTTTGGGAAGTTGCCCATCGCAGGCGTCCATGAATTCGGGGAACAATCCCCAGTCCATTACACCAAATCTAGTAAAAGTTAGGCATTAATGCTAACGCAAGCATCAATGTTAAGGATAACTACTTTTTATAACTATAGTGCAAGTACCAACCGGTCCCTCATTACAATTCGGCCAGACGGCCTCATCGCACCGTGACCCAAGTATAGGGTAAATCGTCCTTGGGTACTAATGTCACAGCCACGACAAGCCAAATAGACCGCAGCTTGTTTGCGTCCAAGTGACTTCTCGTATCGACATATTTGCCAAGCCGCTATGTAGTGACTTAGCCTCTATTTCTCCTTGTACTAAATCGTCTCTGTCCGCGACTGTCCTACTGAGCTATCAGAGACCTGTATGTTGTCAGAATTTCCAAACTTGGATTTCTATACCAAATTCAAACAATGGACAAAGTATGGAGCGCTCCGCAAAAGATCGGCATTTAACCTTCAAACTCGATACCGCACCAATAGCAGCTGATTTTGCAGTTTCACTGCGGACGCAGTACAATGTTGGTGGCGGCGAACGCCCGCCGTTGTAGCGCCGGGCTTCCCCAGAATAACGCTTCTGCCTGCGAGGTTAGCAAGCCAGCCCAGCCACTCACGTACCATGACGCCCTCGGACAAGCTTTCTTCATGTGAAGCATTGCCATTTCAAATGAGCAAAAAGAGGAAGACGGCTGGAGCATGCCATAAAAAAACCACCGTCTCAATAGCCCATGAGCCACGTCTAACTGAGCAGTCCCTCATCAGTGGAGGAAACGACCGTAGATAGCCAAAGGCAAACGAGTGACTGGACTCCCGCTGGCGAAGCCCAAGAACAAAGCAAATGGCGGGGGCGGTTTTCGCCAGCTACACCATCACCACCCGCCCTCACCCGCGAGCGCCGTCGTTGCCCGCGTCATACCGCGCCGATGCCGTCGTCGCGGGGCCGTCCCGACTCGTGCGGCCGCAGCAGTTTGAGCTGCATCCGATGATGACGCCGGCCATCTGGCACAGCGGCAGCAGCAGGACCGCCGCAGCAGCGGTCCTGCCTCACCGCGGCGGCGAGTATGACGACGGCGATGACGGCGACGACGACCAAGTAGAGACGCCGCCGCCCGGGCAGCCGCGGCAGACATCGCGGCCGCGCGTGGTGCCCATCAGCAACGACATGGTCCTCGAGCAGGCGCTGCCCCGGGCGTCGCGACGGCACGGCCTGTCGCATGCGCTGGCGCGGAGCGTGTCGCTTAGCATTGCCATGGGCGGGCTGGTGACGGGCTTGTACTTGGCGATTCGGTGGCAGCAGAAGCGTAGTGTAGCTGCCGTGGCGATTGGAGCGGTATGTTGGATTTCTTTTCCCTTTTCCCCCCCCTTTTCTTCACTGGCTTCCATCTTTTTGTCGAAAACTCCCGAAAAAAAACCTTTTTTTTGTTTTTTTAAACTGACAAGGAATTGAAAGAATGGCGTTGCCATTGTTATAGATGCGTTTATGCTGGTGGACCTCATCAACACCGTCATGCCGCGCGTGTCACCGTATGCGATTGCGGGACTCGACATTGTCATGATGGCGGCGGCGCTGACGGCGGGCAGCTTTGTCGGCTTGTCCGATCGCGGCGACGACGAGGGCGACCCTGCGCCGTGGAGGCATGTCATGCTGGTGACGGCCGGGCTTACCTGGGCGACGGCGTAAGAGAAACAAGACTCGCGAGGAAAATCATGGAGTGCTAACGATATGTGTAGGGGAGTGCGGTTGATTTACATTATATGGAGCTACTTTGATTGCCAGCTCGCACGGAAAACGCGTGTCGAAATGCAGCGAAACCTCGAATAGAGCCGTCTTTTTCTGTTCTTCTGTTCTTCTTCTTCTTCATGTTTCTTCCGTGCGCGGCGTTTCGGTACATTGGGAGTTGGATACCCGGTTTGTTTGAGGAGCGTTGTCTATTGCTGGGAATGAGGAAGCAGTTACACCCAAGCAGTGATGGAATTTAACCAGTGGTATTATACCACTATCATTTACTTTTAATTGGTTTTCCTCCTTCACTTTTAATTGTTTTAGCAAACATAATTACATCAACACGTTCAAATCATCTCATTACGATTCTGGACTGGACTTGGATCATCCATGATGGTATCACTGATCGTAAATTCTATAAAATGGCTGTCCGTAACGTATCTGTCTGGGTATAAATCTTGCGGTTCTATCATATCCCGTACTTCCTATTCCATATTGCACACAAAATCCAAAACAAACCTCCTCAATTTCTGCTATACTCACCCGGTTCCAGCTCGGCCTCGGAACACCGTCTCGGCCCATTGACAGGATTGCACCGCGCCGACCTCCCTCCCGGCAGACGCACCGCATAGTCGCACCCCCATCGCGCACTCGGCCCGTACGTCGGAAAGTCCGTCGACACAATCTGCGCGCCCGACCGCAGCGCGTTATCGCGCATGACCGTATCGCACTTGCCCGGCAGGACGGTATCCAGGGGCGTGTCCGCGCGCGTGCGCACCCAGTAGTTGGCGGCGACGGCCCTTTGAATCTCGGCGACCTGGAGATCCGTGGTCGGGTCATTGTGCTTCTGAAAGGCGCAGTCCGGGTCCCCCGCGGCGGCATTGGTGAAAATTACCCGCCCTTCGAGGTTGGGCCGTCCCTGGATGTACGCCGTGCGCACGCGATGACGGGGCCCGTTGTCCATGACGAAGAAGACCCGGCCGCGGGCCGAGTCCAGATCGGGCCAGCCGTGCTCCAGGACGGAGGCCTCGAGGGTGGTGGTGTCGCGGCGCATGTCATCCGGCACAATCATCTGGGAAGGGGGAAACACGGAGCGAATCTCGGCGTCGAGCCAGTCGAGCAGGACTGTGTCGTTCCAGGGGATGACGCGGGCGCCGCCAATCATGCCGCCGATGGACTCGGCGGTCTTGAGCTCGAGCAGGATGGGGATGGGGACGGCGCGGGGGTGGTCGTCGACCCAGCGCTTGACGATCTGGAGGCACTGGACGACGCTGGCGCAGACGGTGCCGACGTCGAGGTCCGGGACGTGGAGGACCTTGGTGCTGTTGGTGGCGTAGGTGGGATCAGAGGGAAAGTCCATGCCGACGAGGCGCCTGATGAAGGGTTTGGCGTAGTTGCCGCCGTTGGGGTCAGCTAGAAGGTCGAGTCTGTTTGTTGCTGTTAGTTATGATGCTAAAAGCCAAAGAAGCGATGAGAGACGACAAAAGAAAATTCACCCAAAAATATACAGAAGAATAAAAACAAAAAAAAACAGACAGGGCAGACTCACTCCAAGCTTCGGACACGGCTATACTCTAGCTGTATGTCGAGCGCCGAGTGGGCGTAGCGAAAATTAATGGCATCGTTGCTGAACCGGGCCATGAAGCCTTGCTCTCGAACATCAGCCTCGACATGATAGCTGTTGTGGGTGCCGACAACTTGAATCTCATTCATGCGGACCTTGCCATCAGTCCAAGTCAGGCCGTTGCGGGAGTAGTACGAGTCGGCATCTTGCACAGTGCCGTCGCAGGCCCAAACGGCGGGTAAAAGCACTGTACGGAGAATGTATAAGTATATTCCCAAACAATGCAATTAAATGGATAATTTTGTTCGACTCACATGATAGATGAAATAACGATTTGAGAGCCTGGGGTATTTTTTAAAAGTACGCGCGGTCAGCAACTTGTCTCGGCGGCTTCGGAGCTTCAGTGTGTTTGCGGAGTTTGGAAGCTCACCATGATTGCCACCGCCCAGTTCTCTCAATGGGGAGGCTGCAGATGTGAAAGTATGCAATGAGACTGTTATCCAAAATGGTAACCAAGATGAGAAAAAAGAGGCAATATTTTAGGTGGCAAATGGAAAGCAAGAAAATGGCTGCTGTATGTATGTATGGTTGGTGAGATGGTTGGCAGCGGTGTCCTCGGAGGTGGTTGAAGCCAAGCCGTGGTACTTGGTGCTGCCGGCGTCAGCTAGGCCAAGCTCCTCCTAGTTAGTGCAGCGCCCATGTAGCTTCTCCGCACCACCATGACAGTCTTGAAACCAAGTTTGGTTACTAACGAAACGTCTCCATCACCACAGCTATTCAATCCATCAATGTCAACGAATAAAACATGGCATCCAAAAAAAAAAAACACATCATTTGACTGCAAAATCTCCCGTGCGACGTATCGACAATGTCCACTTGACAGCGCGGGGTCTGTCCATCTGACAAACAAGAGACAGCACACACATACCATATGTACACACACACCTGCTGAATCGTGTGCCGCCAAGAAAGTGTCATCTGCATCGGCGCTGTTGCAACCCGAGTACGAAACGAGGCGTTTTTTTCCCGTCACTGTGTCTTTGTCATGCGGGCGGCATCGCAATCGCCCATCTTCAAAACCAGCCGAGCGTCTTCCCGCAAACCATATAGATGAATGTTCATGCAGCGTCTTCTGGTTGGCGCAGAGCCAACTGCGATTTCCAAATCTAGCATGTTCGCACACTAGTGAGATGCGTTGCGGTGAATAGATGCCGATGCCTTTTTGGATCGGTGCCAGGGCCGTTGCACAGCACGCGGTACCGTCGACCAACCTTATTTGACGCCACAAAATGGATGTCTAACCACCAGATGCAACACAGCGATAACACGAGATGCACTATTTACACTACGATGCAGATAACGGCACGATGCAGGTTGGAACATTTACATTGGACGGGGGTACGCGCAGGTTATCAAATCAACTCAAACTCTGGCCTAAATGTCTTGTCTAGATGCCATTTTTATGTGTATGGAGCCCACCCGAATCCCAGCGCTGCTAGCCATGATAATCTCATGTCCCTTCAAAACTTACGCCAGTTCCAACCACCAGCGATCCCTCTCGCAACGCAAAACGCCACAAAGGCGGCAAAGTAAAAAGCACCCCCAAACACAATCAACCCGCCATACTCTTGCCTCCCCTGCTCCAGCACCGCGGCCGCAATCGGCACACCAGTCAACGTCCCGAAGCTTGCCACAAAAAACGTCGTGCCAGTCCTCTTGCCAATATCCTCCACCCTGCACACCTGCGCAACGCACACGGGCGTCAGACCAATCGCCGCGCCTGACCAGAACCCAAAGATGACGGCAAACGCTGTAATCAGGCCCTCATGCTGACCGGCATTGTACCAGAGCCCAAATATGAAGGTCGCGCATATGCAGGCCGTGATGCACATGGTGTTGAAGACGCCAACCCGGTCCGCCATGTATCCTGGAACCGCACGGCCCGGTACGGCCCCGGCATTGAGGAGTGCGTTGAGGAGGTAGGCGCGCTGCGGCGGCATGTGTGCGGCGGACGCGAGGGCGTACGACGAAATGTACGTGTAGGGGATGAAGACGGCAAACTCGATAAGAAAAATGGCCACAGTGGTAGCGGCGAACTTGGGCTCGCGGAGAGCCAACAGGTCAATGGCGGCGCCGGTGGTCCTGCTTTTCTTGTTATTGTTGTTATTCTTATTATTATTGGCATTATTATTTGGTAGACGCTTTCGGAGCGTAAGACAGGCGACGGCGAGAAAGACGGCGCTGACGAGGGCAATGATGCGCATAGCCCAGGGGAAGCCGACGATGGGCGCGAGGTAGAGGATGATGAGCGGGAAGATGATGCCGCCGATGCCGCCCGCCGTGGAGGCAATTCCTGTCGCAAAGGCGCGGCGTCTGCGGAACCAATGCCCAATAGCGGCGAGGCTGGGGTTGAAGAGGAGCGATCCGGACACTCCTCCCAAGACTCCAAAGGAGAGAAGAATTTGGTAGAATTCTGACGATAGGTGAGTTAGCAGGGGTTAAGAGGGGATTAGCAGAGCAGTTGGCTCTCGAAAAAGAGCTTACCGGTTGAGAAACTGAGCAGGATCAACGAGGCCACCATGCCCACAGATCCGGGTACCGTTAGGAAACGCACATCATATGCGTCAAATACGGGACCGACTTGCGCGCCGCAAAAGTAGAGGAAGAAGGCGTAGCAGCTAAAAATCCACGCCGACTTGGTCTTGGGCACGTCGCGGAGCTGGTGCTCGGAAGTCCACGCCTCCAGCACGGCGAGCGTGTTGAGAAGGCCCATGGACGGGATCATGGCGCACCACGCCCCGATGACGACGGACCATGCCTCACGGCCGCCGTCTGGGTATTCTGATTCATCCTCCTCATCAGTGGGAGAGGTGTTGCCCATGTCGACATTCTCTGTCGTTGTTGATGCAAGGTCCGTAGTTGCACTGAATGGCGCCGAGGTAGGTGTAGAGGTGCCTTTGTCTGTAGTATGCAGCTCCATCGTGGGCAAGTGCGGTAAGGAATCAGTCTACTTTGTAAAACTTTTTCTTCTTCTTTCTTCTCGAGTCAATCTTGCATCTACACTAGCCCATGTCTTTATCTACATTCTTATTGTAGATGTAGATTGTGCGCGTTTGCTAAATCACCCGAGCCCGCCCAAGAACGGCAGGCACATCCCAGTCGGCTGATACGGATGGCAAGTGTTCCGCCCCTTCAAAATAAAAAATAAAATAAAATAAATCAAAACAAGTATCGAATTGGTAATAAAGTCTCCAAATTCGCCAGATTCGTTTAACTGGATTTCCGAGTTTTTTACTTGTCGCCGTTATCTTGGTTCAAGTCTTTGGGACAACTAGTGCCGCCGAATATCAACATTCGGCGAAATCAAGACGACAGAAGCTCAACATTGGCCACATATTGGGTCGTTCGTCATTTCGTCATTCATCGCGATAAAAGGCAAAAGAACAGGTTGCATCACTTGAATCTTGAAAAAAGGGACAAAATAATTTTGTGCATAATTGCGCAATTGATAATTTTACATGGTAGCCTCCAATGGCTGGCTGATATATATATCCTACACCGCTCGCTGTACAAGAAAAGAAAACAGATAAAACCATCAAAATACGTTCCACGTCTCTACGGCTACATGGGCTCAATAAAGCAACAGAAAGCGCCATTCATTCCCCGACAAGCTTCCTGCTCACTGTACGTGAGCGACCACTTCGCCGAAGACGGCTTGCTTCGTCCTCTGCGGCCGCCATCTTTCCGACCACTTTGGTGGACAGGGACCGGCGCTTGAGGCTGCGGCCGCGTGCGGGGACATCGTCGTCCTCTTCCGATGTCGTCGCCTCCGCCGGCTCTACGGGCCCCTTTTGGCCGCGCGCTCGCTTCTCGCCAAAACGATCCAAGAAGCGGTGCACAGTTCTATGGTCCAGTACACGCTCTTCCTTATCACGAGGGCCTTCCTTGTCCGTCTTGGGCCAGATGTATCCATAGAGCTTGGAATGCCTCTCGCAGCGCGGGCACGACGACCGGGTAAAGTAGGCATTTTGCTGCACAAACGACGTGCTGCAGATGCCGCACTGCACCCAGGCCATGGCGGGTTCCGAGAGCAGCAGCGGCGTGAGCACATAGTCACCGCGAATCCGTATTCTGGCCGGTGGCGTCTTTTCCCGATAGACTCTGCGTTGGTATTTGCGCTTGGGCACCACGTCCAGATCGGCCTTTTCAGCGTCATCCACATGCTCAATGCTGACGGTGATGCTGTCCAGAGCATCCTCGTGGCTGCGCTTGATGACAACAGCAATGCAGGAGGGGTCTGCAACGGCATCCAATTTTTGTGGCGAAGGAGCGCCCTGTGAAGAGTTTGGGGACATGGGGGCGGGGCGCACCACCAGCTCGCTGATTTTATCAGATGGTTCGGGCGACGATACATCAGTTTCGAGAGGCTCGTCCTGGCTAGAACTGACGCTACCGCTGACAGAGCTTCCCCGAGAAGCATCGCGAGCGCTCTGGACCAGCTCAATCGAGTGCTTCAGCTTCTTTGCTGGCGTGACGGGCGGGGTAGCCATGGCATCAAAGGATCGTTTGGCCCCTCGCGGTGTTGCGTCGGGGGCGGGCGAGGGTGCCGCAGAGCTCACCTCACCCAGTTTCGAAGCGGTTCTGGTTTTTCGAATCTTTGGTCGTATCGTGGGGGTGACTGAGGGTGTTCGGGAGGAGCCGCCAAGACTGTCCTCACGTCTTCGTCTGCGAAGTGCATACGTCTCCGTCTTCTCCTCGTCTGCCACCGCCATCTCGTCCGGGTTGCCCTCTGCGTGCTCCCATCCATTCCTGAACCCATCCTCGCAGGATTTACATAGACATTCGCAATTGTCATCGCCAAAGTAATTTTCGCCATAGGTGACTGTAATTTCCTCACCAACAGCGATGTTGCGCACGGCCACAATCTCAATGCCAGCATGACTTGTGGTCATGAGAGCGGCATTTGCGTCACAGTCGTGGTTGGCAAATCGAGCAGGCCCCATGAAGAGGCTAGTGGATTTGCTGCGCGAGCTGACTACAATGCTAAAGTCCTTTTTGCGAACCGAGATGAGGTCCTCCTCCTCGGGGGTGATGTTGACTTGGATGCCAGAGAGGTATTTGATGGTTTCATTCTTGCGAATAGGTCGTCGAGCGGTGATGCTGGCTTCATGGGTGACGACTGTGTATCGATTGGTGGAATTGACCTCCCAAGGACAGTCGGGGAGGTAGATGTTGATGTAGCGTCGCAGATGGCGGCGGAAGTCCTCTTTTTCCTTGTCGGTTTTGAGGGAGGCGGAGAACCTGCGCAGGCCATCGGTGGCCAAGAGCCTCGCCTCGGCAGCGGCAGCGTTCTTGTTTACAACAATTTCGTCCTGCAGTATCTTGGAAATGGTGTCTTCTTGGACTCCGCGCGAGGGATGGTACGACGGTCGGTTCTTAGGAATGGTTGTCCAGTAGAATACCTAGTTGTATTAGTTTGCCGTTGTCCCCTTGCAACCGCCAGGCTGGACGTACATGATCGACAAGGGCATCTGTGAGGATGTCGTCGTATGCCGATAGTTGTGCCAGTGTCAGCACGTGCCGTTTGTTCGGCGCAGTCTTTGACGGCGGCATCTTTCAGGTCGGACTAGAGACCAGGCTCAACCAACACAAGTAGAGGGCAAGTATGTCGGCAGGCGAGACGGAACGGAAGTGGCCTCTGATGATCAATCGGATTACAAAAGTAGAGAGACTCCGCGGAGGAGAACAAGTTGTCGAGTAGTTGTCGTCAATTCAAGGTCGTTGAGGCTCTAGGGGTTGCAAAGGGGGCTGAGGCAGGAGCATGCGAGCAGTAGCCTGTTGTTCAGCCAACGCCGATGGTATATCGGAAACGAACAAGAAAAAAAAGTACGCAAAAAAAGAGAAAAAAATGGAAAGGACTGTATGCAGGCCACGGCCTCGATCAAAGAGAGGTACTGAGCAGACAGAGTGTAGAAGAACGCAGTACGGAGGAGAGCTGAGTGAGATTGTGAGGAAGAGGCTGTCACGGGTTGGCTGTCAGTCTGTCCTCTTGGTGGGCGGGCAGCTGGCTGGCTGAGGCTGGGGGGACCCGCTGTCGCGCACTCCATTCCGCTGGCTGGACAACCATTGCGTGTAAATTAAACGGTCGTTGGCGCTAGGCCTGACAGGGTTCCGGGGCTGCCGTGGGCCTATTACAGGGGGTCCTTCAGCGCCGGATAGTCGAGTTTAGTAGGCACAACAGGCTTACCTGCCTAAACCAGCGCTGTAATTGGTGGTGCCAATGAGAAGAAAGCCACTGACGTACGTACCATTTAGTGAACTGATGCTGCTGAAAGGCTGCGTGACTTGGCTGACTCACAGAGACGTGCGAGCGTTGTATTAATTTCATTTATTTCTTTAAAAAAGAAAGAAGAAGAAAGAAAAAAAAAACGGAAAGAAAACAGAAAGATTTTTTTCGGAGCCCTGGTTACTAGTCACAAGTCTCTCCTTCTTTATTCATTACCAGGACACAATTGAAAATCGTAGGCAACCCTCACAGTGACAATTTAAATACTGCTCAGTGCTTTTATCTTACTCAAGAGGACGGCATAGTCAAAGCTGCTTTGTCCCAAAATAGAGTTTGAGCAGCTGGAGAGAACCTCGATTTAACGAGGGGGAGCAGCGGGCAATTAGGGCCGAGTGTTCTCCGTGACAGTGCTCCATGCTATGTTTCTGATATCAAGTGTAGGAGTTTGGTTTTTCCGAAGAAGAAAAAAAAGAAGGAAACGGTCTACTGTAATCGTGAAGAGGCTGTTGGATCCCTCGTAGTCGATGCACTTCTCCATGCTAGGTGACCTTGCTGAAGAGTATGGGCTAAATGTAAGCGGCATCGTAGCCGGCATCTCTATCCAGCTGCAATATCTCTGATATGAAGCTGAGGTCGTCTCTTGTAAGCTGGCCGATTTGAAACAATAACCGGTATACCAATTTCATGAAAACATGCTCCTTCTATTCATGGATCCGAATAGCTACATAAACTGACTGGCCGACGCTGAAACGGAACCGAATATATGCCATCAGCCATCGATTGACTTTTTTACCGACTTGGCTGATCCATGCTCTGGTATTACGCCTATAGCTCGCTTTCTTCAAGTCGATAGAGCAAAGAAGGTCCTACATGGCGCCGAGGAAATATGCTTGAAGCCGTTGGAATTCAACGGCGACTAGGCCACAAGAGATTTATCATGAATCATAGACAATGCTTTATAGTTTGACATTAAAGAAAAAAAAAACCAGATCCCCTCAAAATTTCTTCCTTCATCTGGCCATCATATCGTACCGCGTTTTACTTGGCTCATCATGAGACCTGCTGCACTACTCTCCACTGCCGCGCCGCTCGTGGCCGCGCAAACACTTTGCGGCCAATACGACACACTGTCTGCGGGACAGTATCTTATGAGAAACAACAAATGGGGACAGGACTTTGGAACTGGCGAGCAGTGCGTCACAAAGGATGGCCTGTCGGGGGATACCATCTCCTGGCATGCGAATTGGGAATGGCGTGGCGGCGAAGCCAACGTCAAAAGCTACCCAAACACGAAATTGCAAATTTCCAACAAATCACTTGTGAGTGACATTGACACTATGCCAACCAAGGCAAACTGGTCGTACATTTACGCGGGACCAACCTTGAGAGCTGGCGTTTCCTACGACTTCTTCACTGCAGCCGACCCCGAGCATAACACTTGGAGCGGTGACTATGAAATCATGATTTGGTGAGAGAGTACTATGAGATGTATGGAACGAGGTAAAAGCTAATTATTTCTCTTCATGGTAGGCTTTCCAAGTACGGATGGGTCCAGCCCATTGGCTTAAAGACGGATACTGTCAGCCTCGCCGGACTCACCTGGGAACTTTGGCATGGGACGATTGGATCCCAGCAAACGTTTAGCTTCGTCGCCCAGTCGCCACTCTTGTCATTTGAAACCGATGCTGTCGAATTCTTTCGCTACCTTGAAGCGAAGAAAAATTTCCCGGCTTCGAGCCAGTATCTCTTGTGTATGAAATTTCTCCCCCAGCCTTTCGGCGTGGACATAAACTAACTACCCAATTCACAGCGTTCGAGTTTGGTACTGAGCCCTTCACTGGTGGTCCCGCGGTCTTTTATGCCCATTCGTGGTCTGCTTCTATTGGAACCAAGGCAGATTAAAGCACGCACGCAGATATCCTATCGCCAGTGAATCATGCTCCTCCCTCTGCGCCACTCGACAGAAGCGCGTGCTTGCTTGACAGATGCGTAATAATTGGATAATCAAAAGCAGAATGAAAATAAGGTGGTTGGTAATTTTAATTGAACTCTAGCCGAATAATACTTAATAAAATACTCTGCGTTTCTTTAAATTTGTACTCACCCACCCCTGCCACTGTCAGCGAGAGCGCTTACATGATAAAGGACGGCAGACATGCTCGACATTGCATGAACTATTGATAAAAGTGAAGAATTTATGGAATTCCCATAGTTTCCTTTAACAGATCTTCTATATTTCATTTATATACTCCCAATAGTATCTCATTAATTCATGTCGCGAATGGCAATGTATCCTAGCAACACCGGCGCTAGAGCCATCCACGAAGCGGCAATGGCAAATGCCGACTGAATGTCGCCTTTTGTCACGGACCATGCGATGCCAAAAATAAACCCCCCAAGGAGCACCGGGACTACAATGACAAAGTATATCAGCCGCCAGTGCCAGCCATCGGCAATGTATATCCCCCATCCCAGCTGGGACTCGTCCGGGCCGACACTCAGCACACCGCGGGCTCGCTTAGGCACCTGATTGAATACGCTAGTCTGCAACGTATTTAGACAGTGTGGCTGTCGAAAATAATGTGTTAGAGTATTTGTAGCAATGGGTGGATCGTGGTCAAGCTCCTGTTCGGGCGCCGGATTGCACAGATACTCTTTGGCCTGCAGCTTTTCCAGCGGGGGGAGGCAGACGCATTTGTTGATGCATTTGATGTCGTGGTGATGCACTTCTGCGAAATGGTTCGCGTCGACTCGAAACTGCAAAGAATTGTTAGTGGGATGCATTGGACAGCGTCGTTCACAGTGTTATTTGAGGGGTAGGTTACCCGAGTTAGAGAGATCCTGCTGACCCCTCTCAAAGATAGCCAGGACAGACGGCCACGGTGCTTGGAGGACTGGCTCCGAAGGAACTTGAAGAAAGTAGCATCATCGTGGACATTTTTTAAAAGCTCCTGCCGCAGCCAGGTACCGTTCACTCCCATACCGATGCAAAGAAGAAGAATGGGAGGTGGATCTACGGGAGACGACGGCGCTGGCGGTTGTTGGGTCTGCGCAGCTTGTCCGGACTCTTCGTTATGGAGAGGCAGCTTGTTCGGTTGTCTGCCGAGAGCTCTCATCTGGTCCGCGATTTGCCCGAAGAACAAACCCACGGCATTCAAGTGTTCTCGCAAGCTGTGGGCCATTTGGGCAGCAGTACTAGATACTTGAGCGGGCGATTTCGTCTGGGCCTGGTACAGTAGTCGTTCTTGCAGGCGGACAAGGGCGCCAGGTATGACCTCCCTAAAGTCATCATAGAGCTCTTCTCCACAAGTCTACATGAAAAATAAAAGTATTAGCAATGACAGACAAGAAACAGTGTATTGGAGTAGTCGAGGAGTCTCGTACACAAGTCCATCGCACGCGGGCTTTGCCTGGAAGGACTGGTGGCTCTCTGCGAAAAATGACGGGTACAGGAAAGAATAGCTCCAGCACTGCTGACAGGCAGTATGGATAG
Source organism: Zarea fungicola (assembly GCA_900169235.1). Classification (NCBI taxonomy): domain Eukaryota; kingdom Fungi; phylum Ascomycota; class Sordariomycetes; order Hypocreales; family Cordycipitaceae; genus Zarea; species Zarea fungicola. Next base: position 211,653 of record FWCC01000283.1, on the reverse strand, counting down.
CCTTGGAAAGATAACTGTCAGTGCCTGGGTAAAAACAAAGTCTGGCCGTGAGAACTTTTACCTTTTGTGTAAATGACTGGTACGGGAAGTAAGAGTTTAAGCGGTGGTATTTTTTCCAGAGTAGCGCCAGGGTCACTACCAAGATTCTGGCTCGTCTCATGCTGCGATTCGTTTGCAAGTTCCTCGTCCAGTAGCTTTGTATTATAAAGCACAGTAGCAGCTCCGGAGGATTTCATCAAGTCTTCCAGTCGCTGTGATTCGTCTCCATCTTCATCATCCATCGCTAACACGGCAGGAAGCAGAGCAGCTTCGGACGCTCTCGCCTGGTCGTGTAGCCCTAGTTTTCGTTGCTGATCCAAAATTGTAGCTCCAGACATAACTTCGAACCCGTCATATTCGTCTTCCTCCTCTTCTCCCACGTTTTCTTCCTCGTTTTCGCTGGAATGTGGGCTGCTTCGAGACATGTATCTTGTTGCAAGAGGTGAATCATCGAACGAGATGGCTGTCGTGGATCTGGTAGATGGTCTGCTGCCTGTCTCGCGCAGCCCACGCCGCCGCCGGACCGAACCGTTGTAAAGTTCTTCATCTGGCAAAATCTTCAACGCAATCTGGTAGGTATCGGTGATGTCGCTGTCCGCCTCGTGGATGCCGCCAGTTGCCTTCAGCATGCCCCGATACGTTTGCCGGCTCCAGTCTTTAGCACGCCGCTGCCTTTTCCGGGCGCGTTGTTCTAACGACCGAAATATGACTACGGGGATTGGCATGTATTTCAGGCAGTACTTTGAAAACGAGTCTCTGTGCCTAATCCCACTCAGGGACCTCCCACTGGTGCCTATGACTAGTAGTATTGGCTTATACGTTTGAACCTAGGCACGAATTTTCTTAACTTCCTGACGATACTCCCGCCAATTATTAAAAGAAAGAGACTGTTTCTACTTACCAGTTGCTGAAAAGTATCAAGAAGGTTGCCTATGGCGTACTCTAGCACGATGCTGATGGCGTAGCTTGCATGGGCCTTCTCCACGATGCCGTGCAGGATATTCTCGGCTTCACGCTTATAATCCGCACCCTGCCAGTGAAATCCATCTTTTTCCAGCACACTCACGCAGACGACTTCGTCATCGTCTTCAACCAATTCATGGAGAAGCCACTGCAGGGCAAAGTCTGATTGGCTGTGGCTGCTCAGCCCGACCATGAAGGTTCGTGACCGCTCGCTAACTCGATGTTCCTTGTGCCGCACATTGAGTGTCAGCGACCTTGTGACCTGCCTTGTTGTGTCGCCTCTTGGGAGTTTGATATTGTCAAAGGCAACATGATGTCGAAAATGGTCATGCTTGGATGATGACCGGTCGGTAATTGCACTATGCCTTCTGCGCCGCCGTGGTCCTGGAAAGAGCCGAGGAGCATCTTCTTTCGGGCCATCCTTGTTTCCGTCGATAACTGAGCGATTTGTATCTTCATCTGCAACGGATTCTGCCTCTACTACTCCTATTTTCTCTTTCCTAGATGCAGGGCCACCCAGTGCTTCACGCGCCAACAAATTCTCGGCAAATGCGCCCCCGCGAACGAAACTACCATCATTTACATGCTCTTGATATTTGCTTCCACCGCCAGCCAGGCTAACCACGCCAAAAGCTACAGCTCCGCCGATAGACAATGCCTTTACAGCCTTGTTGTAACCATCTGCCGCAGCGGAGTGAGCTGTATCGGCCGTCAAGGTCACAACATCTCCGTCCTTTAATATTGTGCCAAGCGGTACAGGTATCTGGGGGAACTCGGACCCGTTGACATACAAGCTGGCATTGCCAGGTGGGATATGATGCTTCCGTTCAATCCTGGCTTTGAATTCTGGTAACGAGAGGGCCTTCTCTTCTTCAGCTTCTTCATCGATGGTCTCATTTCCAGCTAGTTGCGATGATTAACACCAGAGTTGTATTATAGCCTAGATGCGGTGTTTTATATACCTAGCTTAATGGAGACCTTGAGGTGGATTTTATCATGAGCCATTATTTGAAGGTTGCAGAGAAGCTCGTGCAACTTTTGGCGAGGAATGCAATTATGCCGCACTGCAATATTTGGTAGAACACATCTTTTTGTTGGGGTAGATCAGGGTTTATCTAAGTGTAAGGTTTTTTGGGTATGTGCAGAGCGGGAGGCAAAGCAGCAAGGAGCAAGCAGCAGTACACGCCAAGGATCTCAGCTCGAAGGACGCGGAATTGACGATGAGGAGATGAGCTAGGTAGCGGCCCGACGCGCACGAGGCTGAGCAGACGTCCACGTGATTTAACAATGCTTAGTTATGGCTTTTGCCCAAAGCTGTGTTTTTTATATTGTATGTGAAGGCCTTTCTTTGTATTCGCGGAGCTCACGGCCAGATTCGTCAATATTGGTAGGCGTTTAAACAGTACAAATTATTGGCAGGCTTCGTGATTTACCACTCCCGCAAGTCTGGCTTCCCTAGCCCAACTTTGACAAATCGAGTGCAGCTATTTTTCATCGCAATGAATGTGCGCACGAAATCGAAATCATGACCTCGCACGTGGTGTAATCAGTACGCTTTGTTTGCGAGTACAATCCACCCGACCGAGGATGCACACTCTTGCCGGGTTCATGAGAGCATAGTTGCCGGAGGCATACCCGGTCATGTTTTAATTGGCTTTTCCGATTTCAAAGCCTAGCATAGATAATACGGTCCAGGAAAGTGTCGTTTCAAATGGAGAGTTGAGGATATTCAATGCTTAAGGGATGGCACAGTCCCTAGTTTCCCACATACTTCATCGCGTAGAACGAGATGTTTCCAAACTCAATTTTGTCGCGCCACTCGAATCCGTATTCCTTCATATCTTCAAGCTCATCGTTAGAAGTGGAAAGGGTCCAGAATCCCACGCCGTCCTTGCGGCACTGCTCCTTCGCATTGCCGAGGAGCTGGAGGAGGATGTCCTTGGAATCTGGCGGCTGCAAGGCCGGGTCCACAAACAGCTCGTAGATGCACCAGTTCCGACGATCCTCCCCGACAAATATCGTCTTGCTCAGCCCTGGCTGTACAACTTTGGAATAGTACTCGAGCCGCGCCTTGTCGAGGGAGGGATTCGGCCGAATCTTTTCTCTGAGGCCATTGTGGTAAGCCCAGTATTTTCTCAGCCACCCTGCAGAAATGTTAGCGAATTAATGATACTTATTCATGGTTTTTTTTGTCTTTTAATATGCTTACTCTCACGGGGTGAATTCTTGCTCAAGTCCAGATCCACAGGATCGTCGTTATCCTCACCCGGGCTCAGAGAAACCCAGCCCAGGATTTTACCTGTGCTCTGCTCCTCGTAGACGTACGTATACAGGTTGGGTCGAAGAATGTGAGTGCGGACGTAGTTGGTCCACCAGCGTCGGTAGGCAAAAGGATGCTCGTGCTTGCCAGTGAAGAACCACTTGTGAAAGTTGTCTTCCCAAGTTAATTCGACTACGTAGTCTTTGACCTTGGGTAAGTCGTCAATGGTAATCTTTCGGATGCCCATGTTGGTATATTTTCGAGTGGCTTGTTATGCTGATGCCAAGGGGCGACCAGTAGAAGAGATGGCGCTGCAAAAGGATTCTACCTTGACTGTTCCTTTACATAAAAAGAAAATACAAAAAAAGGGCAATTGGAATAAAGTCAGGGGTAATAGCTAGTTGACTGTTACAGCACGGTCTAAAACCTGTGTTGCTTATTGTATAATACTGCTGCTTCGGGTTAATGCACGAGTGGTAACTACCCGTTATAAGTTAGCGAGCAAAGCTGGTTGCGGCAGCCGTACGGGAATACGCTTCAAGTAACACGCGGCAGCTTTATAATAGTCTGCATGTAAGAGCTGGTTATCGTCAATTAGTTAAGTTGGGTCCTTTTAACTTTTGTGTGCCGATGGTGCTGGCCGATATTAACGGCAATTGATACAGACGCACGACAGGGGTTGCTTGCCAAATCGCTATGCGCCAGTATTAACTGCCCTGTAGAATCTGTTGACGAGCGTAGAAGCCAATTCTTTTTTTTTTAACTTGATCTATAAATACACGTGAACCAACACGTATAATTGGTTCTTTGACAAGACTAGGTCCGCTACTGTGTAAAGAAGCAGACAAGCAACACTTTGTCCTCATGCCTGGCTTCTTCCATTGTAAAAATGCGGCAGGCAATTGTCGTCCAAAATGGAGGCTGAATGTCCTGTGTGTTTGGCGATAAATGGTTAATTGATTGTTAGTCATGTCTATCCCTTCGTGTGCCTTGAGGGGATTCTTTTAACATCCCCGGGCTCTTTTGCGGGAGGCAAGATTTGGGTCCGCAAGGGATCACCCTTTTCATCACATATGGCAGATTCGAATTCCTCTGCTGACGAGTGGAATTATGTTACCAAAGTTTGTGCTATTGCAAGCCATCCGTGTGGGCTTCGGTGGGCCAAGCCACAACTGAGACGGGTGGCCTTGCAAAGGCACTAACAAGTTAGTTTGTTAGTCAATGCAACGTGCTTTTATTATCCACCATGTAAGTCATTTGGGCCGCTAAGTAGTTACGTTGCTCAAGATGCAACTGATAGCGAGACACTACAGAGCCGATCGAAGGGCATTAACTGCAGATATTTTTATAGTTTGGGGGGTATGAATCGACCTTGAAATGCTCGCACATTACTCAAGAGAACAAAGATATTGCGGCATTGCCGATATAATGTAAACCTGCACAAAAAGTAAAGATTACAGCAATTAACTTCACACAAGTCTTCCAAACTATACAGTAGAATGGAATGAGAGGGTAGATTCAGAGTGATCAGAACTATTTGCCAAGATTATTTTTATTAACTCAAAAATTATACTGCAAAACCACCAGAGCTGCTCATTCTAGGCTCGCCAGTGGCTTCAAATGTTCCATTGGGCAGCAGACGCACAGCCTGGGCCAGCGAGTTTCCAGGCGGGACCCAAGTGACATTTGCACCAATGCTCTTCATGTAAGCGACGGTGGAGTTGTCAAAGGCCCATTCAAACTCGACGCGGTTAGGGTTCAGCTGGTCGTGCAGGCGAGGCTTGGACAAGGCGTCGTGGGTATTAAGGCCCTCGGACAGGACATATACAGTGTTTTGAATGTTGGCCGTGGCAATCCGGCTTCCTCCGGCGGCACCCAGGGCCAGGTAGAGCTTGCCGTTGAGCTCGGCGATGATGGGAGAGATGGAGGACAGGGGGCGCTTGCCAGGTCGCACAAAGTTGGCCGGCGTGGGAATGTAGCCAAAGGTGTTGCTGACACCGGGGATGCTGAAGTCGCCCATTTCATTGTTCAGGATAATACCAGTCTCGGGGACAATGACTTGCGACCCGAATGCCAAGTTGATGGTTGTGGTCATGGAGATGGCCAGGCCGCTCTTGTCTGCGGAAACCATGTGAGAAGTTCCTGGTGTGTTAATGGTCTCAAGTCCTTCAGGATCATAGTAAGAGACATTTTGCGTTTTAAAGTCGTCAATCCTTGAGCGAGTCAGGTTGCCGGTGGCAGGGCTAATCATTTCTTCCACATATGTTTCCATCCCGTTTACAAACGACGGATCTCCCATCTTCGTGCGCTGACCATAAGCCCACCGAATAGCTTCGTCAAGACGGTGATATGACAGATTGTTTTGAGCCGGGTCACTGAAGAAGCCCTCGTAGCCACTGACAGTTTGGAGAGCACTCAGGACGACGGGACCGCTCGAGGGAGCATTGGTGCTCGTAAGCTTGTATTTCCCGTAGTTGATGCTGAGTGGTTTTCGCAGAGCAATGGTGTAGTTTTTAAGATCCGCCACAGTCATAGTACCGTTCGCGGCCTGAATAGCAGCAATGGTGGCCTTTGCGATAGCTCCACTGTAGAATGCATCAACACCCTCCTTTGCAATTGTCTCAAGAGTATCTGCAAATCTCTTCCTCGTCATGGTGTCACCCAGCTTAACAAGAGTTCCATTCGGGGCAAAGTCAATGGCCCATGCCGGATCATTGGTAAGGAAGTCTGCATTGGGTATCGCGCCGCCAATGGCTTTAATCATGTCCTGGGTTACCTTGAAGCCTTCACGAGCAATCTTGATGGCTGGGGAAACGACTTGCTCCCATGATAGCGCACCATAGTGGTTGTGGAGATACTCAAGACCACGAAGCTCTCCAGGAACGCCACTGGTGAGACACTTGTTAGATGACTGCTTGCACACCATACAGACAACGTTACAAAAAGGAGTACTTACACAGCTAGGCCACCATTTGTGCTTAGAGTAGGGTCCTTGGTGAACATGTCCTCGGTGGCGGCTGCCGGTGCCATCTCACGGAAGTCGATGACTTCATAAGTGCCATTGGGGCTCCGGACGAGCATGAATCCGCCACCGCCTATGCCGGAGTGGTACATTCCGATGGTACCGACACAGAGAACCATGCCAACATGGGCATCAGCAGCAGTGCCACCCTCTCGAAGCAATTGAATGCCAATGTTGCTACACACATCACTCTCACATGCGATAGCTCCATTTGTTGGGACCTGCTCGAATGTCGGTGCAGCAATGACACCAGAGATTAGAGTGCTGGCTAGGGCAAGGCCACAAATTGACTTGACAGGGGTGGGAATCATGATGGAGAAGACGACTACGCGTCGATAGCTTCTGGGAAGAGGGGGAGGAGAAGAAGGGGAAGGTTGAGATGCTATTCCATAAGATGCATGAATTCTACAGCTGGGCCAACGCAGGCTTTATACTACGAAATTAAGAGGGCCGTGATATCATGGGCTACAAGGTCTCTTACCTTGGAGCTCCTTCGTTTAGAGCTCTTGGATACGGTGAGGTATGTCAATAGGTTACGAATTGTACAATGAACCGAACTACCGGCGGCGCCTAGATCGGAGTGTACTTAGCGTCTTGATCTTCGCAGGACGCTACGAGCAGGCCAGTGCATCATGCGATCAAGAATCGCGTAGTTCCAATGCCGGCGGAGGGCGCGACTTGTTTACATGCCATGCGAGAAATTTTTCTCGTTTGATTCAAATAACTGCCGAGCCTGAGCTCAAAGGCTCTTGTCTTCTAGAAGCTGGGGTGCTTCCTCCAACCAAATTCCTTGGTTCTAGCCTTGTTCCCTGCATGCCCCCGTGTAAGTGACATGTCGACGATCCCTGATAGCTGAGCTGCTATTGTGAAATGCCTTCGTTTATCCTAATCTGGTAGTGGCGGTTGTAAATCGATGACTGACAGGTCTATGATTGACTCTGATGAATAGAAATATGGATCAACTTCAGCCTCGAATATATTCTCCGCCGTCAATGCGGGGGAGGTGGCGCCGCCACGTTGGGCAGGGTTGCTGCATTGACACCTAGAGCTTGGCAAAGGTCGCGATGGAGACCTCTGCTGCAGGGTACCATACCATTGACTCTAAACGGAAATTCTTCTTGTCAGGTGTGTTCCCTGGTGGTTCCTTGGTTCCCTACAACAATGGTTGGTGGCTAGGTGTGCACTGACCAGGAATACGGACCATGTAAGTCCGTTACTCCGTCCTCTACGGAATGCTCCGTGGATGTTGGGGAATAAAAATGACTCAAGGACTTAATTGGTTCTGTTATATGGAGAATAGAGGGTCGTAATGTTAAATCCGTCCGTCAAACGTTCTTCTTTGGGAAATCTCCTAGAAGCTCCCCGGATCATTTTCGAAACAGAGAGTCATCTGCCACCGTCTCGGCCGGCCTGTAAGCAATACCCCGCATGAAATATCAAACATCTTGCTTGTATCTTGGGGGAATTTGGGGAAAATGAAGTGTTGCGCGCGCCCTTGCGAGCAGTGCGTGCGGGGTATAAACCTCATTACGATGAACATGGAAGCGGATCCCGCGTAGTCTTCCTCCAGTCTTCCTTCTTGTTTACTAGGTTAACGGTTCATTCGTTGTCATTGATTCACCGAATCTCGTAAAAGGGCCAAAAAATGCAACATCAAGCGTTTACCAAGTTAGTTGGTAACCATAGCTTACACCTAGAGGGTCTAGGAATATGATCACTAACCAACGGGTTTCCTTGCCTGCAGTTTTCGAGAAAACCCACTCAGAACAACCCCCCACATCACCAAGTGCTGTTCTCTAGTTCTGGTCCACTGGTTCATTGAACATGGTTGGTTGAGCTACTCATTAGGCTAGAGGGCTGGATTGGGGCTAGTTACCAACTCCGCGGGTGAAGCCTCAACGATTCCCCTGTCCAGAGTTCAAAAGCAACAGTTTGTGGGGCCCCACACGTATGCTGATAAATGCCTTACATTAAAAACATTCAAAATGATAATTGCTTTGCGCTAGCAGCTGGAATAGCTATGGAGTAATTATGGAGCGCCGTGGTCTGTGTCAGACAACGTGCGAGCAAATCAGAAGTCCGACAATGCCAAAGTCTGAATTCCGACGGTCAGGCTGGTGCATTTTGGCTAGCTACGTTAATAAGACTTCAGCCATTACATGTAGATCCGGTATTTGGAAAATGACACCGAGTGGTTCACAATGAGTCGAATCCCATCACTTCTACGGGTAGTCATGAGGGATGAGCTTTGCAGCGACATTTATACGAGGTAGACGCGTAAATTAACAATGTTTGTGCATTCATCCTCGTTGAAGCGACGGTTAATTGGTGGCAAAGACCGGACTAGCCTTTATTGCGGAGTAGTCACACGGAGTCGCCAGTTCTGCATATGCATACATGCGCCACTCATCCGAGGCGTTTTTGGGGTCATGTTCCAGAAGCCTGTTTGTCTCCAAATTCTTCTGGAAAACACTTTTCACTCCACTCTCGGGCGAAAATAACCAGGAGCTGGTTTGTCTTTTGTTCAGTGGCGTTAAGCCACGTCCACGGGCAGGTTAACCGGCCGCTCCCCAATTACAAAAGCCTGCGAGCGTGAAGGCTGAAGGGCTAGACAAATGTGAAGTAAATGCGCAGCCACAGGCGGGGAGAAGGTGCGGGATTTAATGCTATTTATGCATGGATTTATGGATAGCAAAGGGCTATTACGGAGTAGAGTGCAGCGACAGCGAGCGAGAGCGGAGGTTGTGGCTGGGTCGATCTTACGGATTCTGGGTCGAGGTCCCACCAGAATGCTGTCCACGACGCCTAGATAAGCAGTCTAAGGTTGTTTGAGTAAAGTCGCTTATTACGATAAAGCTCTGGGGAGAGTAGGCTGACCGGGTGGGCTTGTCTGCAGCCTGAGTCGGTAATAATATAATACTGTTATCCTCGTCAACTGGAGAAGACAGAAAAAACGGTCCTTTCATCTCTCGCCAGCCCTGTCGTCGGACCATCTTTTACCAAGCCCTGAATTGTGACAATTCTGGTTTGCGGCAAAACTCAGCAAAACATGAACACAGCTCATGGCATCGAAGCCCATTCGGGCGCCGCTGGCAACAATGTGGATGCCGAAAAGGCCAGCCTCGACGGCAAGCAATATGAGCATCTCGATATTCGCGGTCTCGAGACGGATCCGGAGACAATGCTGAACCGCGGCCTGAAGCCACGCCATCTCTCCATGATTGCGATTGGTGGTGCTCTCGGCACAGGTCTCATCGTCGGCACTGGCAAAGCCTTGGCCTCGTCGGGTCCCGGCTCGCTCTTCATCTCATACACCTTTGTTGGCGCCTTGGTGTTCTGCGTCATGGCTGGCCTTGGCGAGATGGCTGCTTGGCTGCCGATGAGTTCCGGCTTTACCGGCTACGCCACCCGCTACTGCCACCCTTCTCTTGGATTTGCCCTCGGATGGTCGTAAGTACATTTTCTTTACAACCAATTGACAATTGACAATTACCCGTGTTGCGGATGTCGCCGCGGCACACGGAGGCAGCTTTTGCCGGTAGCAACTGCTAACTGCTACTGCTACTAGTTACTGGATGAAGTACATCATCGTCACACCCAACCAGCTTACTGCCGCCTCGCTCGTCATCTCGTTCTGGGCTGACCCCAAAAAGGTCAATCCAGGTGTCTGGGTGGCCATCATCTGGGTTTTAATCGTTGCAATTAATTATTTTGGTGGTGTCAAGTTCTTTGGCGAGTTTGAGTTCTGGCTGTCCTCGTTCAAAGTCATTGTCATCCTAGGCATCATTCTATTCTCTCTTGTCATTGCCTGTGGCGGCGGTCCAAAGGGTGGCGCACCTGGCTTCAAGTACTGGAGCAACCCTGGCGCCTTCGCCAAGCTTTACTGGCAGGAAGATCTGAAGCATCCCGGCCATCCTGTATTCCCCAATGGTCTTGGCAAGTTCCTTGGCTTCTGGTCCGTCATGGTCAACGCCACGTTTGCCTATCTTGGCACCGAACTTGTCGGTGTCACGGCCGCTGAGGCGCAGAACCCGCGCCGCTCGATCCCCAAGGCCATTCGCCTCACCTTTTTCCGAATTCTCGTCTTCTACATCCTCAGTGTCTTGTTGGTGGGCATGATTGTGCCCTACAACAGCAAGGAGCTGCTCGAGGCCAACTCGAAGAGCACGAGCGGCAAGGCCAGTCCCTTTGTCGCCGCTGCCTCCATTGCTGGCGTCACTGGTCTCCCCCACATCATCAACGCCTGCATCTGCATCTTTGTCTTCTCGGCCGCTAACTCGGATCTCTACATTGCCAGCCGCACTCTGTACGGACTGGCCAGTGACCGTTCCGCGCCCGCCATCTTCCGCAAGACCGACAGCCGCGGTGTCCCGGTGTACTCTCTGATCGTGTGCTCCCTGTTTGCCCTCCTGGCGATGATGGTTGTGTCCAATGACTCGAAAAAGGTTTTTGGCTACTTTGTCAACCTAACCACAATCTTCGGCCTCATGTCTTGGATTTCGCTGCTCGTCACGTACATCCATTTCCTCAAGGGTCGACGTGCACAGAATATTGAGAACAAGACTATGCCTTACGTGGCTCCCCAGGGTCTCATTGGAACCTACATTGCCCTTTTCTTCTGCTGCCTGATTGCCGTCACCAAGAACTTTGACGTCTTCCTTCACCACAACGGTGCCACTTTCAACTACCAGGACTTCATTACGGGGTACTTGGGTATCCCACTTTACCTCTGCCTTCTCTTTGGGCATATGTTGTACACTAAGAGCCGTGGAATCAAGCCTCATGATGTAGACTTTTACACTGGAAAGCATATTATCGACCGCGAGGAGGAGCTGTTTGTTACGTACCAGAGCATAAAGGTGGCCGAGAGCAAGGGCTGGGACAAGTTTTATAACCGCTACGTCGCATGGTTATTTTAAAAGTATCAGGTCTCAGTTTACATATCAGTAAACTGCAGTCTGGGAATATATTTTTTATAAATAGAGTGTGCTAAGTTCTTTCCATTATTTGGCATTAAAGAAATTATGGCGCGTTGCTTAATTAGCAGGAACTGTGTGATTCCAACTTGATAATGATAATGTGACAGGAGAACTTCTTTAACTAAGTTGCCCCTCCTATCATGCCTCTTGAACAGATTAACTGGATCCATTATAAAGCTCAAACAGAAGAAAAAACTGCGATCTAGAAGTCTGCCGTGGCCCGGATCTGGTGGCGCTTTAAATTGACCGCACACACTATCGAATGACATTACAACACTAGTTAGTAATAAACTACTATGGTCACCTGAATATGATAGCATGTACTCCGTACACTTCCTATATCCACCAACAGCCATCTAACCCACCGAAGTAGCAGGCCTTGGCGTTGTAAAAAGCGGACATCACACTTACCAGAAGTGCAGTCTTGTTTCTACTGTTTTGGACGTTTGTGGCACATATTATAGATCGTCAAGATGAACGAACTGCTAAGATACACATTATAACAAGCAAAATGCTAAAATGTAAGTAAGAGAGGTTGGTCAGCTAGAAGCTAAGATAAATACCAGGTTAAGCGTTAGAGGGTGAACCTATGAGTGGAAGACCCGGTAGTTTGACTAAAGGTCGGAAGTATAGGCGATAAATAGCGATTTCAATAAGAGAAATGGCATAGAAAACATTAGAATGGGGACTGAATATAGCATATATACTGTGGCGATGCTGACTCTGGATATGCCTAGAGTACATCTCTCGGTAACGAGTTATTCCTCATAGCATCTTTCTCTAAGCTATAGATATTTGCCGACCGCTCTTTTCTCTAACTTTCTGCTCCCTCCTATTGACCAAATGAGCTGCCGTTACAATGAGTCCACCGAGCAGGAGGCAAGACGCAGACCATAGCTGCGCAGCTAGATAATCCCCATTCGTTACCTGGATCAGTTTACCTGCCATGGGAGGTCCAGTCAGACACGCAATACTACTAACACTAAGCACCATGCCGATCCTGGTCCCCATCATGGCAGGATCTGGGCACAACGACGACAAGGATGCTGGGAAGAGTCCCTGGATGGCCGCTCCAACGAAGCCATAGACGACAACCCAGACCATGTGTCCAGGGAGTGAGGATACTGCTGTCCATGAGAAAAGACAGACTGCTCCTGCAAACGTGAAGGGAATGAGAACGACAACCGGACTTGACATTTTATCAGCAATATATGCTGGGACCATTCGACCCGGCACACCAACACAATTCAGGATCAGCAGGATCGTAAACGAGGTGGACGGAGTGGAATGAAGAATGTCCAAAGCAAATGGTCGAGCCTGGGAGTTTACACAAGTCAGGAGATGTATTTGGATGCTGCTGCAGGTGTGGGACTCACGTAGTAGTAGGCAATGTACGTTGCCCAAAGCACAAACCACATGCCCAGCGTAAAGAGCGCATAAGGCTTCTCTTGAAAAGCGCTCAGCTCCAGCAGCGGGCCGGACTTGCGAGGCGGCAATCTCGATTTCACCAGCGCCAGGGCAACGGCGGAGTTGAAGATGACGACGAACCCAATCGCCCGGACCGTCCACGCGAACCCAACACGGGCAAGGAGCTGCTGTGCCATGAGCGGAAACGCCACGCCACCCGTGGCCGCACCCGAGGCCACCATGGATATCGCCAGGGACCGGTGGCGCTTAAAGTACGTCGAGACCAGGGCGATGGCGGGCGTGAAGCAGACGCCGAACCCGAGACCCTGGCAGACGCCCTGGGCGAGGATGAGCTGCCAGTACCGGGTGCACAGGCTCGTCATGAAGAGAGCCAGGATTTGCATGCTGCAGCCAAGGGCGAGGGCAGGTCGCAGGTAGCCCGCGTCGTGTGCCCGGCCTGACACGGCGCCGACGAGGAACACGAGGCACGTCTGCAGGCCGCCTATCCAGGAGATTGTCGACGGCGGCAGGCCGAGGGACACGGCATAGTACGACTGGAAGATGCCAAAGCTGTTGACGTAGCCCCAGCCGCTAAAGACCAGAAGATGGGCAGCAAGAACCTGTGTCCAGGCAAGGAGCCCACCATCGGGTACCTCGTCACTCTCTTTTATGGAGTTTGAGCGGCGAGAATCTACTTCGTCGGTTGACCAAGTCGTTATTGAGCTGTCATCTTTGTAATCTTTTGTGGCAGAAGGGAGCATGTCCTTGCTCGTTGTATCATCTTGTTGTTGAGTGGCCATGCCTGCCGCTGAAATTTTGTATTTCTTAAAATGATTTACCAACTTGTGAAACGAATTGATTCTTTGCTTGAGAGGAACACTCAAAGCTATTTACATCATCCGTTTACTGGAGTCTTTGGCGCAGGCCGATGATTTTGAACTTGGCTATATTCTGCAAACTGAACTTCTAAAGCTCGGTTAGCAAGAAGCCGGCCATGCCGGCCACAGTACGAAATAGCATTGGTCTAGACAACATAATCCTCCTGCCTATATTGGTAATGTGCTATATTAATGTTCTTGATTCCAGGTATAAACGCGGGCTAAAATTGGGTGGTGGGTTTATTTTCCACCACTTACCAGGTTCCTTGAATCTACTAGCTGCCACGTTTGGATCATGCGGGGGAGATTTAGCTTAAACTAAGTTGTTTCAAGGTATATTGCATGCATACCAACTGCCTGACCAACAACGGCGTGATAAGATCCAACGTTGGTCACTAAATATAGTGCAAGAGAAAAGGCCGGCAACTTCGGAGCTTGCACGCAAAACATTTCATCCAATTCCATGATGACCAGTCTTACTGTATATTTTAGACCAGAATATTGGTACCAAGAGAGGCCGGTGAATGCGGCGAAGCAGAGTGTGTTGAACTAGAGGCGCGGCGTGGCGGCGCCAATTCAACTAGCCGACCAGTCAGCAGCTGTGCCACTGGCGCAAAAGCCAATAACTAGTCGGTTATAGTTTGGGAAACATGAAGGCCGGCCAATACGAGGATTCTATTTTAGACCGGAAAATAATAGCAACAACGGCTAGTAGATAGTACACCGTTTGGGGTCCGCGGCGGGCCGTGGCGGCGGTAGCTCTAAATTAGGGTCAGCATCCGTTGGCCCCGGGCGCCAATGGAAACGGAGAATTACCATGATTCAATTTGAGAGCTGAGCCTTAGTCTGGCCTGGAATTATTAGTTGGCGCTGATTATAGATTATCGCGAGAGGTGCTGCCTATATCCGGCTTCTGATGTACCCGGCTGTTCAGTTGGTCTCGGTTTCCGACCAACCTCTCTGCTGATGCCGTGTGATCCGTCCCAGGAGGTGGCGGCTTTTCCTCAGTTTCATGATGCTATTCGCTCGGATTTTGGCGGGATAAAGTCTTTTCCTGACATAGTCACCAAAGTCTAGACCTTTGCGGAAGTCGTTCGTTGGAAGCCACGCTTATCTTGCTCCTTGTCGGAAAGCGCACTGCCGTCCAAAGAGTAGCCACGTGCCTATGAAGTCTAATAGGCATTAAGCTTGGCTTTTTTGTCCATTTTTAGTAGCGTGCAACAAGTTCAAGCCTCTTTTGTGAGGATGCCTATATACTGGTAGGTCAAGGATACAAAAATTCCAAATGTCCATGCTCAAATTTCTTGTCCATTTTCAACACATTTCTGCCAATTTTATTAGTAATTCCTGTATACTTTACGATGCGTCTACATATTTCAAACAGCGGGAGAAGCTCTCAGATGTCTAGATCGATTTCAAGTGTCTTGCAGCGCCCGAAACCGGGACATCTGCCACGGCTCGCGAAAGCGTACTCCAATGCTCAGCGGACGCGGCCGTATTTGACACAATTTTGTAGCGCCATGGTGATTTATTTCACTGCAGATTTCTCTTCACAGCGCATCAGTGGGAAGCCATATGATCCAGCTCGGGCGAGTAGATCTCTTGTCATTGGGGCCATTGCATGCATCCCAGGATACAAGTGGTGAGGCACGCCTCGCAGTCCTTCAATTCGCATTTCGTCTTGGCTAATGAGTTATCCCTGTACAGGTTTGTCTTTCTTTCACGTAATTTCAATTACTCGTCATGGACAATATCACTAGCAACCAAAGTTTCCATTCACCAATTCATTTTTACGCCAATATTTAACACTTACTTTTTTGGGATGCAGGCTCTACTCATGGGGGAGAGCGGAGCACAAGCATGGCGTCGAATCAAGGCGACTGTGCCAGCAAGTTTTGCTGACGCTATGAAGATTTGGCCCATTGCTACTGCTTTTAGTTTCACATATGTGCCCATGGAGTCTCGTGCTGTTTTTAATGGGATTGTTGGGCTGGGTTGGCAGACATACTTGGCTTATATGAATAGAAAGGCTGAGGAGCGCGAGGGCATAGAGTCGAGGGCTAAATTAGACCACTAAGTCACTGGGAGCAGATGAATATCTTTAGGGCAGACTCTTGGAGCTGGAAAACAAGTATATCGTTCAAGTTCATCACTGCATCTTTACCTTGATTTTGTCAAAGTCAAAAAGGACGCATTGCTCCCGTTGCATTTCACTATACTAGTTACTTAAATTCCTTCACTCTTGTCGATATGTCCAGTGAGGAATGAACTCTCTTTTTGTATTTACGTGTAAGCTTCAGCGCTCCCCATCCCTGTTGTGTTTTGCTATCCTAATTGGCCTTGGCCTTTCAGTGGTAAGCCTTTAGGCACCGGCGCAGCGACCCTCACTTACAGATACAGGGTTAGGGTTGGCGAAGATCCCCAAACAACCGCGGCCAATCAAGTCACTATGCTATTTCCGGTTGAATGGTGGCACCATGTATGATTCGCTTCGAATCGAATGGCCGCCCGTTCGATTAAACATTCGTAAGACTTGGCGTGGAATGAAACTATCGATTCGCATTCGCATTCGACAGACGTCCAACCCTGATCTTCGGTCCGAGTTGTTCCCCAAGACGGGTCATTTATACAAATGTCCAACAATTGCATCATGAGTCTCAGCATGCGTGTTAAATGAGCAGTGCCCAACGTCGCCAGGATACGACTTGGATGGGATGACACCCCAGCGCACCGGCAATAAAGCAGCGCTCTGATCCTTCGCCGCTGGATGACAAGCGGCGCTGATGGCAGCACTTGACGTTGATACAACCGGCAGCCGGAATGTCGCTTTCTGGCTCGCGACAAAAGCCAGAAAAAGCAGTAAAAGGAGTCCAATCACCAGAGACAGCAGGATGCCCGGGCTAGAGAAGCCGACCTCGGAGGACGGGGCACCAGGACGCCTAATGCCGTCAAAGGTGTAGGAGGACGATCGGACCAAGAAGATGCTTTGAGATATGAGCCAATGCAATAACACCATCAAAATGGAAAGAGGTATGCTGTATCTGTATGGGAGTGAAAGAAAATAGGATGATCGCTGCATGCCTTTGGGGCATGAGGTCCGCAGGAAGCTGCGACGCATTGCGTAATGGCTCCATTCCAACCCAACACAGATCTGGGTAAGAACAGAGTTGTAAATGACATAGAGTAGGCTGATGAGTAGCTGCCAGCTGTTTGCAAACGCAGCACAGGCCCAAAAGCGGCTCTCGGTCCGTGCTTCGTCAATTGGGAAAATGCTCACAATGTTGGACATACTAACAGTCCCAAGCCCTTGAGCATACAATGATCGCAAGTCGGTCCCCTGACCCGTAGCCGCAAGAGTGTGAAGAGATGATGCGAAGAGATACGATACAACCCCTACTGTTATGGAGGAACTGGGATAAAACCAAAAAAACCATTATTCATATGCATGGTAGACTGGGGCGGAAGAAAGTCATATACTCACCTAACAATTGTGATTATCCAACTTTTCCGAGATACCAGTGTGAACTTTTTGACTACAGTCTCTCCGTACCATTGTTTTTCCGTAGTATTCCAGCCTCGAGGCCCTTCAAAATCCGTTTGGGAAAAGAGGCACATGCCCTTCGTTGTCGCATCTGGGTTGTCCAGGAAGGACTCTATAGCATCACCAATCGTGATCAAAGGCTCCCTGGAGGAGGCCTTGTAGCGTTGGCTAAAGGCTCTCTTTTGGGCAAAGGTTGCTGAAGCCACCATGATTGCGACTGAAATGAGCTTGAGCAGGTTCATAACACATACTACTTCCATAATCGTGACACTGATTTCAAGACTGCACCATTGCTCGATATCCATGATGCCTTCGCTCAGACAGTAACTGACAGTTACATCCTTGGTGCGATTCAGAGGAACTGACCAAAGAGTTCCATTTTCGTTTGTTACTGTTACCCGCCAATCATTCGCATCGGGGAGAAGGTTCTCTTTCGTGCAGTCAAATGAAGGACCAGTGCGTCGACACATCCACCATGGCATTGCGTTCCAATCACGAGCTCCGAACCCCTGAACGTATATCAGGGATGTGCCATCATTTCTTGTGACACTGTTGTTGCTTTCGGTAGTGACCACCACGACATCACCCGCACCCGAAAAGGGGCTCATGTACCGGTTAATGCAAGCGGTTCGGTTTAGAGTGGTGTACTTTGTCCAGTTTGCACGAATCTTTTCAACCATTGGCAATGTGATATTTGAGTTGGAAATATTCCACGGCCTGTCATTCACTTCAAAGTCGGATGTCACCATAACGGCGTTGTACTTGACAAATGGAGTTGACGTATAAACTGCTCCATTCCATCTATAAAAGAATATTAATGACTGACCAAGAGGTGAGGTGGGGGCTTTCATACAGCAAGTGCAGCGTACAGGAGCTGAGAGCCAGGATTGCATAAATGACAACGCGCCGGGGGTCAATCTTTGTCAGATTACGCAAGCTCGGAACTCCAATATGTAGCCACGTGTGAGAGGCATGTGCGCGGTCAATCTCTTGTCGGGTTGGTGCAACGAGAATCTGCATGCAAAAGTTACTCGCTCCAAGTAGTATTGTTGACAGCAGGTTGATGACTAGATGAGCTGCTGTATCCAGGCGCTGAACTTGTCTGCAGTTCCCTCGGAATATCACAGAGGTTCCAATTTCCAATGTGCGATTGATCGATGCCCATAGAGTCAGGCCAACATTGACGAATAAAACGATGGCGGTTATCCCAAGCTGCATAGATAGCATTCTAGGGCGTCGAGACATGTACCATTTCCACCCTCCTCGCGCCTTGGCATAGCCGGGGTGTAGTTCAGGAAACCACGGTGCCAAGTCCTCAATACTGCCAAATTCGTGGGAAGTCGTAGCGTCATGATTAATGTTGGACTCGTTTCTTTTTCTGTTAACCTGAATAAATGGACTGTCCCACAACCGACGGCGTGCTTACCTCTCCACAAGTGGTATCATATCCAGTGGGCCTTCATCGGATACAAATGGTATGCGGCTGATCATCACAGCGCCAGACGATCGGTTATGTCCAGACACGGAGCTGCTGTACTCCATGTCCAACGCATGGTCGTCAAAGTTACGCACCAAGTTGTACTCCATGACTGGCACGTAAATGTTCTGAACTTGAAATGAAGAACAGCCTGGTGCGAGCCGACCAGTGCATGGTATTTACGTCCTGTACATCCAAGGCTTCGCGCCTTGCGCAGCTGATGACTTGCAGATGGCATAGCTGGGCCGCCCGCAGCGACCGCCGAGCCCATATTCGTTGTTGCTGCAATTCATTCAGTTCAGCCCCGCGGAGCACCTTCTATTACGGGTACTGCAAGGCCGGGCGAGGGGCTAATATTGATTTCTGCATGCAGGACAACGGCCGTATAATTCAGCTGGCACAGAAGCGCTGTGGCTGACCAACGCAGAGGAATCTTTTTTTGGGGGGGTGGAGGAATGGCGCATGCATGACTACCCAAAGTCAAGAAATGAAGGCGGCGTTTGCAACTGAACTTCAAACGTATTTTGTTTCTGGCCATCTTTGAAAGTGTCCATTGGTTAGTTTACGTACTTGATGCATGGAGTACGGGACCAATAGCCGCTGCAGGCGGTTTGAACTTGGAAGACGGTGTAGGAAATAAAGCAGGGGATATTATTAGGTGTACAAGGTTCATCAAGTAGAGTAGTTGGGGTTGTAGTTGATGAAGAGGCAATGTTTGTACATCTATATATAGAAATCAAGACATGTCCCTTCCCGCAGCCACCATCGGTGGTGTGGCACATTCCTCACTCTTCCTTCATCACAATCAATTATCACTGTTGTGACTACCGAGTCAGGTCAAGCAGCCGTTCTGATGAAGCCTGACTCCTGCCGCAGCAGGCTTCCGTCGGTCAACCGGCCTGACCGACGGCAGTATACCTATTGAGAGACGCCTCTCTCAGTACCGTGCCGCGTAACTACCTGTGATATACCAACAATGACGCACAATAAACATTGTATCAAATGGTTTGTGTTGTAGAATAATTGTCAAATTCAACTGTCGGATTTTCGTTCCAAGGATCTCAGGCCTTGGTCGCGAAGTAAGTCTCGGAATAGCTGACTGGCTTGATTATTGGTCATAAATCATTAGCACGATTGCGGAAAGCACCCATTTGGTCCTTTGAGCTATCGCTAAATTTCCATGATCAAAAGACCCTGATAAAGCTTGAAAGATAGAGTGCCACCGTCGGCATAGGCCTGGGTAAGCTCAAGAACTCTTGCTGTGCAACAGATATCACAGGTATTGTAGTTTCAGCAATTAATAAGGTCGCAAGCAAGGACGCCTTCGCGAACCAGCCTTGGCACTAAATCTCATCGGCGTACTAGACACACCCACCACATCCTGTCGTGTTACTATTACTTTTAGTGGTAATAGGGGCCGACTTTAGATGCTAAGAATGAATATATAGAATTGGTAATTTTTAATCGCGATTGATTTCTATACAGGAACTGTTGAACGTATGCCAATAAGAGCAGTTATCCGCTTAGTAAGCGTCGAATTATAACAATGTTCATGGAAATTCACCTGTATTCTAGGGTACATGGTGTTGTTTAATTAGGTAGGGGTATCCCTCGCTTAGTTGCTGCAGATGGCTGTTTTCATGCCTCGTATTCAGGTCGAAGTCCCTGCAGCGGCCAGCATGCACGAGGGACTTGCTTGCTGGGCCAGTGTCGACATGAGCTTTGCCGATAGCCTATTGTCTGTTGGTGGTGGCTGGAACTAAGATTTGAGCAAGGGCATATGCCTTGACCAAGTGCTTACTTGGAGGCCCTATAAGTTTTACGGACACAAGCAGTTCCGGGTTGTGGCATACTATACCGCCCTTGTCAATACTAAACTATCGTGCTAGTCACACTCTCCAAGTGGCTTTTCTGTTTTGTCTGTTTGTCTATTTGTCTATTTTTAACAAGCTCCATGTCTGAGGCGACTTTGCTGGACTGTCGGAAGTGATTGGGCATGCACCTGTCTTTTCCACTTCGCTCTTTTTTTTTTTTTTTTTTTCCGCGTATTATCGCTTTAAAAGAGGGGAAAGTGTATTCTTGCAAGTGAGCAGGCTGCACATGGGTTGTTTGAATCCTGTCCTGGCTGCCGTAGACGGTACCTTCGATCTGTCTTGGCAAATAGTTGGGTGCCAACGTCTCCACGGTTCAGCACCACGTCCCATTTCGCATCCTCTGCCTGTAACTCTTACAGAACATCAGCACTCTGTAACTTGGACAGAATAGACCACTGCATGCAACTAATGCTACCGTCAGTCAGTCCCGCGCTGTGGCCTGTTTTTGGTCACACGCGACAAGTTGCAGTATAGGGTAGGCAGCAGCGACAGGCAAGGCCTACAACAAAGTGTCACTGGATCTGGGCGGGGAGACCACTGTAACGTCACCCACTGGCCGTTGAAACCTGACAGTGCTCCCAGGCCTGCTGGTACAGTGACTCATTGTGGTGGTTCGGCAATAGCAACCTTTGCACACCCAAGGACACCCTTGTATTTCATTTTCGCAGTACATGTATTCAACTCCTGAAATTTGACAGTTTGTTTTTATCCCTTTATTTGTGACATTTTCAAGGCATTTTTAACGTCTGTTTTGGAGCATTTCTTTGTCACTGCGAGTCCCCAAATGATCGTTGGCGTGTGACCAACTCATTGACTGACTGCTGACTCATCGCCTATTGGTGGGTGGCAATGTGGTTCTAAATTCTGCCCCACGAGGAGCGGCTTTGGTGGCTGCCTTGCGCGCAGAAAAGAGTTTCCACTTCAACACGCACGCGCCTAACGCACCCATCCGCCCAATCTTTCTTCTTCTCTTCCCCATCCACAATCCGACAAATAAAAGTCCCGACTGACCCCAGCAGCATCTAGCTTTTGGACTAATCTTGTACTTTTTTGCATCAGCATTTTAGATAGCTTTCTTTTCTGGCCGATCGCGACGTCAACAGTACAATACAGCACACACAGACAAACATCATTTTTTCTTACCATGGCGACCCCTCAGTCTACGACTTCCTACCAGGGCGCCGACGCGGGCGAGGACAAGAAGCTGGAGCAAATCACCTTTCGCTTCTGCTCCGAATGCTCCAACATGCTGTACCCCAAGGAGGATGAGGAGTCTCACAAGTTGCAGTTTACGTGCCGGACTTGCAAGTACACCGAGGAGGCGCAATCGACGTGCGTCTTCCGCAACATCCTCAACAACTCGGCAGGCGAGACGGCCGGTGTCACCCAGGACGTCGGCTCTGATCCTACGGTTAGTGACGCCCTGATGCTGCCCGTTTGCCTCCACTGCGGCATTGTCATTACCTGCAACACGTGCGGTTCCCCCAGCCCGGATATGCTTGTCACGACGACGTCCTGTCGTGGCCACTGCGAAAGGGACAAGAATGGAAGCGGGAGCGCTCAAGATCTCGACGCCCTTCTAGCCATGGCTTCCAACATTGGCTGGACCGAAGAAGATCTTTTTGACGAATTTGGCGACGACATGGACTTTGACAATGAATTCTTTGCCGATCATCCAGATTCCGATTCGACATTGAGCGATACTTTGTCCGAGCCGCCGAGCAACTGACGGCGTCTCAAAAAAAAAAACAAAGACAGACACGATACGACACGACACGACAAGACATGCTCATGATGACAATAATATCCCGCTTCTCGACTTTCCTCTTTTATTTTTAAACCGGCATTGGCGTTTTGGAAACACAAAATACACGTTATACACGTTTTCTTATTTGTCTTTTCATGTCCACCACATCATTTGCGCAGCCCTTTTCTTCTTGTTTTCATATGGAACTGGCTCGCTAACTGGCATCACAACCCCCAACTATAGCTTCCTCGGTCCAACAAGACTTGCCCTCGCTGCAGCCATGAAGAGGCTGTCTTTTTCCAATCTCAGCAGCGAACCACTGAAACCGGCATGGTAAGCCTTGAACCCTATCCTGGCTTTGGTCTTGTATACTTTTTTTTGAAGCTTGGTGTTGACGTTGTCCTTGAAAAGAAACTATTTTATGTTTGCTGCGAATGCGGTCATATTTTCAGTTGAACAAAAAGAGAGCGGTCATGTTTTCTTGTGTTTTTATACTACGCCTTGTACGAGATACCCACGAAAAAAGAGGTCGCATGCAGGGTCGGTGGTGATGAAGTGGAACGGAGCCTTTTCATGTTGCTGCATAATTTTTTTTTTTCGCAACTAGAGGGAGTTTGGAGGAGTTTTTACATGTTTCTTTGTTGCCTTTTCAAGGAATTTTTATTATGGGCGGGACAATGTAGGCTGTCTACAGCATGTAGTGCCATGGCCTTGCCTTGCAGGATTGTATGATGTATACTATACGAATTAATTACGTTTATTGCTTTAAAAATTGCATGCCGTGACTGTTAAATAAGAAACCCGAGATGCTAGCTTTGGTCACGTTGATTCAACGCAGCAATTGTAGAATGAAATCATGAAATTGTTCAAGGAGTTTTGGCCTTGCACAGGCTCCCCTCATCTAAAACGCCACGCAGAAAAATGCCAGTGTTGTATATGTAGTTGTACAAGGATTGTATCATCCCCTGAATGTCCCCTGAATGTTTTGTTACACGTAGATATTGTCTTCCCCCCCTGTCCTTCCTCAACCCATCTCTCGCTTTGTGCTCTACGCCTGCATCGGGGCCATGGACAGAATCTTGCTCCACTTCTTGCGCTTCAGCTCGGCGCCGACGACGCCGTTGATGCGCGAGCCGACGGGGTCGCCGGCCTTGTTGAGGAGGACGCAGGCGTTGTCGTCGAAGCGGACGACGGAGCCGTCGCGGCGCTGGGTCGGGTACTTTGTGCGGACGACGACGGCGTGGCGGATGTCGCCGCGGCGGACCTTGGCGGCGTTGGAGACGCCCGACATGCCGGACGAGGAGGCGGCGCGGTGTTCCTGGACGACGACGACGATGCGGTCACCTAGAGTGAAGAGTGTCAGACTGGTTTCGATGAGATTGTTTCGTTTGGAATAGGAATCGAAGCCGGGTTTGGCCATGACAACGACGGGCTGGCACCAGATCCAATCGGCAGTAATTTTTGACTTTGGTTGAAGTTTGTCACATCGATTCGAGAAGAAGGAAAAAAAAAATCTTACCTATTCTGGCGGCTCGCTTCTGTCCAACTACCAAGGCGCATTCGACCAGGGCCGCGCCCGAGTTGTCGATGCAGTTGAGAATCGTCTGTTATACCAAGAACATTGTTAGCAAAGCCAATCAATTACCCTCGGACAGAGGACAAGTAGAGCGAAAAATAGGGCTACAAACCTTTAATTGAATCATGCTGGGCTGTGAATATATATCGCGGCCTCAGAATCAAGTCCTTCCGAGCTCCTTTCCCAATAGCTTCACGACATTTTTGGCGCTGGGCAGTTTTTCCGCCAGAGGGTCACGTGCAAGGGACGGCTTGCCTGATGCATGAGAAATGGCCGGCCGCTGTAAGGTCCCGTACAAGGTGGGCTGAGAGCCACTGATGGCCGCTGTAAATGCGCTGATCGGACCCTGCAGCTATAAGAGGTCCCAATTATGCATCATCCCGCAGAAAAACGATGGCGAAAAACAGGAATGTGACTTTGAATAACTGTAGCACTTTTCACTTTGATTTGCCCATTTTATCGCAATTTGCGACGGCGCGCATATATTTCCTGTTTTTTTTTTTTTCGTCCGTAGTTGCGGTGGCATTCGTCCCAGCACCCCCGCCGCGCTGGAAACGTGGGGTACCTACTCAGTAACCCAAAATCCCAACCGCACCAGCTGGGTTACTTGGGGGGGGGGGGGGGGGGGGGTCAGACGTCATTTCAGCTCTTGCGGCCAAAACAAGACAAAAGGCAGCTTTCCTCCCTGCAACCATCAAAGGACTGGGTAAAGAGCATAGTCCCATTTCGAGATTAGCAACAAAATAGAGCTTTGACACCGACACCGGTCACGACTGAAGAGTTTCTACTACTCATCACAAGCTATACATACTCTGTTCACACGACCTCAAATCATGGTACGCCCGAATCAAACACCCGCCCCCGCCCTCTTCATCGCGCGCCGAGTCCCAGCACCTGACGCAGCAAGAATAATGTCAAGACAAAAAATGAAGAATAAAAAAAAAATATGCATATATATATGGAATCATCTAGTTACTAACTTTGTTTCTTTACTGCCTCCTGCAGGCTGACACAGGTCTCCCCCCAAACTGGGAAGTGCGCCACTCCAACTCCAAGGGCCTCCCCTACTACTTCAACTCGGTCGACAAGGTCTCGCGATGGGAGCCCCCCGCCGGCACCGACAGCGACAAGCTCAAGCACTACATGGCCAACCACCACAGCGCCGCGGGACAGCGAGGCTCTGCGGCGGCGGCGGCAACCTCCAATGCGGGCGCGCCAGAGGGCAAGATTCGCGCCGCGCACCTCCTCGTCAAGCACCGCGACAGCAGACGGCCCAGCAGCTGGCGCGAGGCCGAGATTACGCGCTCTAAGGAGGAGGCCCTCGAGATACTCAAGGCCCACGAGGCCAAGATTCGCGGCGGCGCGGCGACCCTCGGCGACCTGGCACCCACCGAGTCGGACTGCTCGTCGGCGCGCAAGAGGGGCGACTTGGGCTACTTTGGGCGCGGCGACATGCAAAAGGAGTTTGAGGAGGCCTCGTTTGCCCTCAAGGTGGGCGACATGAGCGGCGTGGTTGAGACGGCGAGCGGTCTGCACTTGATTGAGAGGTGAGTTTCCTTTTTTTTCTTCTTTTTGCTGGAATGTATTTGGACTTGATTTACGGAATGGACATGCTAACAAAAAGCTCAGACTCGAGTAAATTACAAGCTGAGCTTCTAATAAGTTGAGCTTCTTAAAAGAATCGACAAAACACTAAAAATAAAACGACGCCGAAAGGGAATGGAACTCGCAGACCGTCATCACAGGGAAAGTGTGTAGTAAATCCTGTCTTTTTATACCTTGTGAATCAATATGTTACAAAGAACAGTACAAAGTCCATCTGAACCAAAAACTCCGTATATCCGACCACTTTACTCTATTTCCCCTCCTTTTGCCATTGTCTGATTCATGTCTAGAACTCGGGTTTGCCCCTATAATGCCGGGGAAAAGATAAATAACACCATGCTATGCTTGCCTTTTGTGTGTTTTGAATGTCATGCCTGCCATCTGGCGTATTGATTGCTCAGGCGGTGCATGAATGCTTGCCAACAAAGTAACTTGTCCAAAGCTACAAAAAAGAAAAAAAAAAGAAAAAAGAATGACAAAGGAAAAAGGGGAAAATAAAAGGAAAAATAAAATATAGCAACACTATACATCATATCCAAATCATGCTCTTGATACCAAACTCAACAACGCCTCCTTAAAAGGCGTCACTGCGATAAATACAACCGTCACGACGCCGTACGTGGTCATAGCAAGCGCGGCGTACGGAGCAGACCGGGATTTGTTCTCGTACAGGTAGGCCACGCCCATAGCCGCGCCGTTGATGCCAATGGCGATGCCCGCCGCCACTGTGTTTGCATCATCCTCGACGACGACGTCTTTGGCGACATGCCGCTTTTGAATAGAAGTCGTGGTGCTTGGCGTCAAAATGCCTTCCGGCCCAGAACGGTCGCTGCAGTTGCTATCCGTGGACGGGTTCCTCTTCAGCCGGCCGCGATTGCCGTCTTGATTATCTACACCGTGCAGCGAGGAAGGGTAGGCGAGCTGGCCGAGGATGCCGCTGGTAATCATGAGCGCGACAGTGAGACTCGTGTTGCCACCAATGTTCTTCATGGCGGGGATCGCGAGGGCCAGCGTCGTCATGCGGGCCGCAAACGCGAGCGCCTCGGCCCGGCTGAGACCCATGAGAAAAGCGGCGTACGTGCTCAGGTACACGTTGGCGGCGGCGGCGGCCACGCTGACGAGGACGGTGACGAGACCAGAGGTGCTGAAGAGCTGACGGCGACACTCGTAGAGCTTGAAGCCCCAGACGACGAAGCCACAGCCGAGAAGGGACAGAGCAGCGTCTCCTGCGCCAAACCATGCGGACAAAGAGGCACCGTCGGAGGTGTGTTGAACGCTGGCTGTCCAGAGTGTGTATACTTGGACGCCACTGCTGAGCCTGTCGAGAATGTAGGAGATGCTCGTGGATAAAGTGTACGCTCGTGCACGGGCGTAGGCTGTCATGAGTAGAATTGTAATCAGGACCGGATTTGCGAGCGTTGTAAAGACTGCGAGTATTGTCGGAGGCTTTGTGCGAGTTTTAGCTTGCTGCTTCATGGTGCGCTGCACGGTGATGGCCGTCATCCAGATGAACCAGAGTACTGAGCCGTCGAGGACGCGAGGATCGTCGAGAACAAGGGACAGAGGCACGCCAATGGCAAAAATAGAAAGAAATGATGCAATCAATGGCCAGAACTGGCACAGCCAAGTCCAGAGTAGCGGTTGTCGTTGCAGAGCAAAATTGTTGAATATGGCGGCGTCGCTTGTAAAGGCATTGGTCTGTTGGCTGGGGTTGTTCCCCAACTTTTCCGTCTCTGTCTGGGAGGATGCGGAGTATAGTCTTTTCGAGATTTGTTTGGACAGCGTATTGACAAGAAAAAGTGCCAATCGTGCAAGCAAAAAGACGGTAGTCCAGGCGACGAGGGTGGTGGCCACTGCAGCTTTGTTAGTCTTGCCGCTGGTAAAAGAGACGAAGAGAAATATACCAAAAATCCCGATAATTAAACCAATTGTCGTAGCATCCATTGGAGTTCCTCCGTTGAGCATAACCATTGGAATGGCAAAGGCTACGCTCATATGGCGGTTGATGAAGTCAATCTGGAAGGGTCAGCGGCGCGCGGAGCTGGTGCGGAATCGATGCTCGTACCTTGCTTTTGATGTACCTTTGGTACAAGATGTTACAATTCGGAATTAAGAAGCAAATCAGAATCATAATGCCAAAGCTAATCAACATGCCAAAGACGGAAGAGAGAAATTCGAGCTGTGCAGGGGCGAGGGCCAGACTCAAGCCCCAGATGAGCAGCTCGCTGACGAGGTAGATGACTGCAATGGCCGCGAAGTCGACAACTCCCTGAAAGAACTCCCGAAATCTCTCACGTAGCAAGTAGTTGCTACTGCTTTCCAAGTCGATTGATTGAAGATTTTTTTGCCCTGCTAGCCAGCCAGCTGGCCAGAGGGAGGGCAGGCAAGACGGCATATCGAACGACGAGTTGAGAATCGAAGAAGAGCAAAAGAAAAAAGAGGGAAAAAGAGGAAGAAGAAGTAAAGTAAAAGCAGAAAAGAAACGAATGTATTTTTTATGCAATTTTTGCGCCAAGGACAAGGAGGGGATTCCAGTCTGTCAGCGGTCCGCAGGTGTAAGTAGGAGCAGACGGACCGGCAGACGGCCCTGTGTAACCTGCGCAGCTGGCAGACAGACAAGGCCAATAAAGAGACACAAGAGGCAAGAAAGACGATCAGACGAATCCTGTCGCACCAAAAAATAAACCTGATAGCACAAGAGATTGCTGTCTCTATGTTTCAGAGGTGGATGAAACAAAAGGTAAGGTGGAAAATAAAATAAACCAAAGAGCGCTGATGGACCTGGCTTTATAGCTTTACACATTCCATGTATGCACCTCGAATCACAGCTTGCCTCGGAACCGTTTGCATGTCAGCTCTCACTTTGTGCGTTTGGTTACCATAGATGGCCGAATCACCGAGAGTCCGTTCAAGGGAAAAGTGAAGACGACTGGTAGTGTAGTTGTAGTTGTGTGGCAGGGCAGAGGTCCCGTCGCGACTCTTTCCTAGTTGATCAGTGTGGGATGGTATCTGAGGAATGTCTGATGTTTTATGGATTTAGTCTTCTTTATGCAAACAATTGCGAATAGTATTTCTGGCTACGATTTTATTCCATGATCCGCCATCTTTTGTACTTGGGTTTCGTGATCTGAAGGCGCCGCCACTATAATCAAACTTTGCTGTACACATTGAGGCGCATCATGTCGCCACCATACTCCTACCGAGTCTAAATTCCATTAAAAAGAAGCCGTAAAGTGGTGATTTGAGACGGCTGTCCATGCCTGCGTTGCTGCCACATTCGACCTTGCCTACTGCCCAATGGCCGAGTCGTGAATCATGTCGGGGATTCAGACACGGAACACTGCGGCATCCGAGTAAATGGATTAGAATACCGGGAATTTACTGCATTTAATACAATGGCTTTTACTCTTCAGATCCCATTCTGAAATTTTCCAAATTCCAGTTCGCTTGCCCATCGCCGGTGGGCAATTCATTCAGTCCTCGTCACCACTGACATGGCCTAGACAATCTGCCTTCACATTGTCACCAACGGTGGACCGAGGAAAGATGTCTGATGAGAAAGAAAAAGAAGTCCAAATCAAATAGAAATTGAATATGGCTGAAAATATATTTCAATGAATTTTAATCTGGTCATTGCATTAAAATACGACTCTACTGGCTGGCATCTCACGTCTTGCCACTGTCGCAAACGTCGCCAGATAAGTAGCACACTGAGTCCATGAAGCTCACAACAACAACGCAACACATCTGATCTGTTGAAAAGTAAAGACGGTCCTCTCATCATTTACATGTAACTTAACTACTTCTCAAAAATTCAAATCGACGTCTTTGTTCTGCCTTTATCCGCACCGCACTCCCAACCTTGTCACTGCAAAGGCCCCCACCAAGGCTGCCAGCTACTGTACCTGGTATGACTTCACTACCAAAGTCTCCCCCTGTCCGTCTGCCTCTCTGCCGGTCGACCTTCATCCACCCAACGTCATCTCCCAAGGCTTACAAAGTTCCTTTTCCTCACAAACTGCATACCATCTTGTACTCATTTGATGCAGCAGAGACTCTGCATTCGACCAACCAGAGCACATCTACAGCTCATCGGCGTCACCCAGCAGGACGTTGGAAATTGGAGGAATCCGTCGCCAACGCACTGTGCAGATAAAATACAACACGACCAAGGCCCGTCTACTACTTGCGACGTGTTCCGTCCAACGCATAGTTAGGTACCCAATACCTGAAACGTGTATTTGGGCAATCCAGCTCTGGGTCGAAACCCCTCCCCCGCCGAGGCAATCATGAGCAATCGCTCCGAGGCTGAGTCGCTACTTGTCGAGGCGGCCGCGTCGCACAACATCCACATCGCCGGCGGCCTGGCAGAGATTCGTGCGGCCCTCGCAGATGGCCAGAGCGGCGCCGACCTGGCACAATGGGCGACGTCCAACTTGCTTGTTGACAATCTCTTGACTGTAGATGAATTGGCCTTGTGAGTAATTCACGTTGTGACGGGTATACTATCCCGAACGCCGGCGTCTGAAGAGCAACACAAAAGACAAGAGACAAAACAGAGATACCAACCAACCTTCGCTAACATAACCCCCCAGGTACAACGCTCTCGACAAGAGCGGTCAGGTGGACCGACTCGCCGAACTGCATGACCTGTCGGATGTCCAGTCCTTGCGAGAGGACGACGTCAAGGCCGCAGTCGAGGAGCTCAGGCAGTCGACCAACGCCATGAACAAGCAAGCTGAAACCTTGCGTCACCAACACGAAGCCCTCGCGCGCCTTGTAGCGAAGCGTGCCGAAGGCCTAGCCAGGCGGCGCGAGCTTGAGGTGGACCGGCAGCGCAAATCGGAATCCGAGCGCGTACGAATCTCGTCAGAGGTATGAGCGAGGTTTTTTTTTATTGATTCCATGATTTTCTTGCAAAAAAGCCTTCCCCATGACATTTGATGCGTGAGACAATGATGAAAAGTTTGCTTTATATATTCGTTCGCGATTTCCGCCAAGGAATAAGAGCCGTTTCTCATTCGCCCTCTACTCTGGTCGTACGTTTGCCTTTTTCTTTCTTTTATTGACAAAGATGCATCGCCTTCCATGCAGATTACTGAAATCGCACACGGTCTCGAGTTTCGCATCTCCGAGCTCAAGCAGGACAATACTGATCACAAGACGACAACCTTGGAGCACGCCGTCGACGTCATCCTCCAATCAGACGATGCCCTCTTGACGAGCCTCCAGAAACTCGGCTGGGAGTTGAGCGAGCCGGACCCAGAAGAAGCCAAATCTACAGACAAACTACGAGAGACATGCTTACGGCAAGTTTTACTTTCTTCTTGTGCCTCTATTCCTTGTTCAGTATTGATCTTGGGGGAAAATTGTCTAACGTTTGGCATCTAGGTTAATTAAAATCACAGTCGAGACCATCAGGGCGAAACTGGATACAACCTACCTGTCCGCCCTCACGGCAGCGCAACAGCAGCACCAGCAGCTCTCGAGGAGCTATTCGCACGTCGATCCGGATGAGGTGGAGGCTTTGCAAGCCGAGGTCGAATCGCTCTATTCAGAGATTCTGCCCGTGGCGCAAATGTCTGTGGAGCAGCAGCATCTCGAGCCGGCGCTGCAGTCCATCGCCGCACGCAGCGGCCAGAGCCTGCGCAAGACGGGCTTGTCCCTCCAATATATTGACCAGTGCCTCGATCACCTCCTCGGCCGCATCGCGGCGCTTGACGACCATGCCAAGCAATACACGGCCCACCAGTCCGCCGTGAACAGAGTCGTTGCGACGGCGCGGGAGGAAATGGCCTCCGAGGTCCCAGAGCCTACCTCAGAGGCACAACAGCAGCAGCAACCACCCTCGACGGAAGCACCATCGCCCATGAAGCCGCCGGCGCGCAGCAAGCGTCTTTCAAGGGACATGACGCACCGCCGTCGCTCGTCCGGCCTCCACGAGCTGCCCGCCCTCGACATCCTCATGCAGACGCTCGCACTGCCCATGGACGCCTACGGCGACGGCACCGTCCAGTCGCAGATTGACGCGCTGTCCAGGATCCTGCAGGAGAGGCGACGTAAGGAAGCGGACGTGGCGCAGAGCGTGCAGGAGGACTTTGAGGCGCTGGCGGCGGACCGGCTCGGGGATGCAAGGCGCGCGCTGCAGCTGCTGCGGGACAGCGTCCTCGCGGAGACGCCGTTTGGGCACCCCAGTCTCGTGGACCCCGGCATCGAGCAGTCCATTGAGGTGCTGGGCCAGGAGGTCGACAAGGCCCGGGAGAAGCTGGAGCGGCTGGAGGATCAAAAGATGGGCTTTGGCAGTTTGAAGAGGGACGAGTTTGTTGAGCGATGGGCGAGGTAGACACTTGCGTTACTCGGAGAACAAAACAAAAGTAAAAGCCAATGAAAATAAAATCAAATTACAAGGAAATTTCTCACTCTATTAAAATTGGTTTTGGTTTAAAAATAAGCATTCCTCTATCTTGTTCACATCCACCCAGCTATTGAGTGCAAAACTTTGTGGAAATAATAATAGAACAAACGTAATGTATCCCAAGTTGAGTCAGTTATATATCCCGCCACCATGCA
The DNA here is from genome assembly GCA_900169235.1 of Zarea fungicola. Classification (NCBI taxonomy): domain Eukaryota; kingdom Fungi; phylum Ascomycota; class Sordariomycetes; order Hypocreales; family Cordycipitaceae; genus Zarea; species Zarea fungicola. The sequence goes on along the minus strand of FWCC01000283.1, from coordinate 179,715 downwards.
AAAGGAAATTGTTGTTAAAAAGCCAAGCACCATTTAAACCCATTGGAATCCTATCTGACCATTCAATTACTCCTCCCGTTCCCTCTTGACGCCCCTACTCGTCTTTAGCCCTAGCCCCTCGCCATTCTTCTCCGTTCTGCGCTTCTTCGCCGGCTGTGGCGCATGTTCGCAATCTGCTGCAGCGCAGCATCGTTTGCGGCTGATGGTGCTGCCCTCCCAGAATTCCTCCATGCCGAGTCGCTCTCCATTCAGGACGCGACCCATGTGCGTGTGGTCAATGCTCGCCCCGTGATTCCGCACCACGGTGAGAAACTTTTTCAAAAAGGGAACAGGACTGCTCTTGAAGCGGCTAGAGAGCAAATCGAGCCCGCCGCGCGCGTCGCAGCACCAGCTGTAGTGATCACGCCGGAGAACCCGACGCTGCTTTTTTGTCACAAACAGGTCGGGCTGCAGCTCGAGATCATCCGGCGCGTCGGAAAAGTGCAGCAGGCCGAGGAAGCTGCACACGTCCATATACTCGCCATATGATCCGAAATACAGCTGTCCTGCAAAGATGTCGAGTGCTATGCGAACGTCATCCGGGTAAGAGAAATCCTGGGATGCCCTGGGGGGGAACAAAATGTAATCCCGCCGGCGAGCAGTCTCGGGCGTGACTTTGGCATTGTACACGTGTAGATCGACATAGGGCGACTGCTCAAGGAGAGCCCAGTGCTCATCTACCTCGGACTGGCTGACAATAATGACAACTTGATCTACTCCCATTCGAAGATGACATTTCTTGATAGATAGCACATAGGCGACGTGCTGCTGGTAGTTGTCCGTTTTAAGAGTTTCGTCAGTGTCAAGAAAGGTGTTGATGGTGTTGGCAAAGTTATGCGTCACGCGCAAGTTTTTCGGAAACTGCCACAATTCTGGGATTTCAGCGAGACTCGTTGATTGTAGAGATCTAAAAGCCCACTGAAAACCTGCCTCACCAGTCTGGAGTTGGCCTGTGCTAATGAAGAATTCCAAGCCGGCGGCCTTGTTTTGATCGGCGGGTTCTGGCATCGGCGGCTTGGAGATTTGCTTTTCGTCCTCAACTTCCGGTGCCACCTCCCTCTCACAGGTCTCATCAATGTCATTTATGGCAGTTTCCGAGCATCCATACTCACGACATCTATCAGTGAGCCTTGCAATGAGCTGCGTATCTGCAGCGCCCGATATCATTCCAGAGCCTTGCGCCTCTGCCCTTGCGGATGGGGGACAGTAGTTCTCCTAGACGCTATTGACCCCCGCCCGAACAAATCTCTCCTGAATTCCCTCAAACTTTGAAGCCGGGGGGGATTTCCAGTTGAAAATCATGTCCCACGTTTTGCTTTGCTCCTCATGTCTCCGGCCTTGCTTTGCCCAGTATGGCATAAGCCGAGTAAGGCCGTTTGTAGTCTGAGTAATGGACCAATGAATTATGTTAGCTGTTGTGATTGGCTCGTCTTCTCCCAGCTGCAGCCGTTGGCGAATATCGCTCTCAATGTCAAAGCTGACGTAGAATGTCAAGGTCTGGCCGTGGCCCAGGTTTCGCATGCGCATGCAGGCTATCCACCATGTTAGCTCAACAGCCTCGGGAAGCACGCAAGCAATAACTAAGCAAAAATTCTTACCTTGCATTAATCTATCCTTTGTTAGTCCAGCCCCGAGCGTCACGGCAGCTCTGTAGTCACGCGGAAGCCGCAAATCTGTCCCACGTGTATGCGCCTCGTCAAGAAACACCACACAGGCCTCCAGCCTTTTTTCAAATACCGAGGTCTTGAGTGGCATGGTTCGTCTATTGCGGTCTATGACTGAGAGCACACCGGCAGCGTTGAAAAATACCACCGCCTCAATGCTGGGGTCATCTTTCCTCTCTATGAGCCAATGCCTAGCGATCTGCTCATTAGTTAACGTAATGATCTGAGCGCCAACATCTAAAATGACGCGAATGGCTCCATTTGCAATGATTTCTTTGACCATCCTGGCGCTGTCGGTCGTCGTGGTTTTTAGTTTTCTGTGCAGTGACACCACAGTATTCTGAGGGTCAAGAACATGGTTGAGCACGAGTGCGTTCGTGTGCTCTTGACTGGGAACTTGTCGGAGTATCATATCCATCGGCAGAACAGCGCAGAGGTCCGTAGTGCCGCTGAATCCAGTTGTAGGGTTGGGCTTTTTCTCGCCAAGATCCCACCCGGACGCCGCTATATGTTGTCGATATGCCCTCAGCTCTTTTGGGAAGACAATGTAGCCCAAAAAGTGATCGATTGCCTTTTTACAGAATTGGATGTTTTTATAGAATTTCTCCTCAAACTGCTTCTTGTCTTCTAGATTGACGCTGTTCAGTCTTCTAAGCTCGGGGCTCATTTTTGACGTTTGCGTAAACCAAGTCTCGTAAACTGAATGACCATCATCAGCTCTACGCATCAGCTCAATGAGCTCTCGCGCATCCTCCTTGCGAAATCCATTATAGTAGTACGAAAGCTGAGTAAAAATAATAACCACATCGGCGTTGCTAAACTCAGAGCGCGGCTTTGGTACATCCTTGGCTGTAAAGGGAACTGCCAGACGCGTAGCGGGTGTTCTTTTAAAGTCACATCCAAAGTCAACTCTCCAGCGTTTTCTAGTGAATGCGACCTGCAGCAAATCGCCTGCGATAAACCCTCGAACAAGTGCTATGGCCGATTGGGTTGGTTGATTCAGTTCCTGAATTGCTTTTATCCATTCGTCTTTTGGCTTTGGCTTTGATATGAATTGATATACGGCCTTCTTCACCGCAGCCGGATAACCTGCGATTGGTAACCCAGTTATGGTTTTGTAACGTAGCCGTTTGGCCACTGTTTCAATGCTTGTGCACGCCATTTCAGGTGTCAAAAAGCGTATTTCCGGGTATGCATCAGGTCCCCTCCCTCGCAAGAACTGAACTTTAGCAATATTCTTTCTTAGATTCTTTGGATCCTTTGGGTCATTCAAAGACTGGTACAAGTCGAGCAAACCCTGTACAAGCACCCACCGATCGGGCGCAAAATCAATGGCTACCTGGCTGCCAATAGTATAAACCAGCTCATACGTTGGCGATAGATTCTCATCAATTTCGTCGATGATGTCACGGCTGTCATTTTGAAAAAATTTCAGAATCTCAACAAGTTTCACTGTCTGTGCCGTGTCTTCATTCAAGCATGCTGATAATTTCAGCGACAAATGATGCTCTGGCTGCAGCAAGAGAATGCCGCCCAAATCCTTGCACTGGTGAAGTGTGCGGTTCAACCGCTTAATATCGCTCGGGTTGAGTTTTTGTTCTCTGTTGAAAGGCATGTAGAAGATGCGTCGGTTCAAAAGTCCCCCCAGTGCAGCAGTCATTGTATCAACCATCTGCTTCATCTGGTGCTTGCCGACAAACACTCGGATCAGCTTTTTGCCTTGAGCTAATGAGGCGCTCAGAATCGGGATAATGACCGACGATTTTCCCTCTCCCATGTTTAGCTGCATGACAGCATTTGTGTTTTTGGGAGGTTTCCGCATCTTCTGGGCAATTTCCACCTGATTGGAACGGAGACACAGATCTTGCTCAATTTCTAAAAGCACAGCGTCAGGGAACGACGAGGTGTCTAGTGCATATCTGTGAATTGTTTGAAGGTCTTTCAGTAGAGCGTCTTCGATGTGGATGGACCTCAAGATTCTGGTCATGTGCTGTCGGTCCCGACAAAGCGCAGCTACCTGCTGGAGGCAATCCAACCACTCTTTGCTCAGCTTCCTCCTGAGGCCAAAAGATAACTGTCGCAGAAGCATCTTCAGTGAAACCCGCGGCATAGCTCCAGAGTGCTGAATAATAGAGGATATGCATGAACTGTCGAACATTGCCACACTCCCCTTCTCAAGTTCATCCATCCGAGCCCGTAACCTCTTCTCAATTTCCGCCTCATACTCTTTGGCCACTTTCTGAAATGAAACCTGGTCGAACTTTGTACATCTCATAAAAGTGCAAGAATTTAGCGCTTCCACACTATCATTGAGCCTCTTCACGTAATCATTTTCATGCGGCTTGGTAAAAGATTCCTCGAGCGCAGACGTCAGAGATGACAGGCTAGGCTGAAGGTCGTACCTTTGTGCTCGAACGGCTGAGCTCAAATACTGAATGTACTTGGATCTCCATTGATCGCCATCTCCAAAAACTTTAATTGGTTGCTTAACAACAGTTGTCATGGTAATGTAACCAAGTCTGTGGGTCGAGGTCACTGGTGGAAGGGTGTACCGGAGAGCCGGGGTTTGAGCTATGGCAATGCGCATAGTAAGCACTGCGTTTGAAAGTTGAGTAAAATAATCATTCCAGCGTCGGTTGACATCCCATTTGTGAAATAACTCTCTTACTGCATTCGTGGCCGTAGCAACATCGAGGTAGTTGCGATACTCCGCAAAGTCTAGCTCGCCGTGCCCCGCGAGCCGTTCTGCGAGCTGCGAGATAGCCTGGATCTGATTCTGGTTGAATGATTTTCTTTCTTCTTCCACTTTGAATTCGGATAAGTGTTTGGAATCGCCGCGGAATGGCATTTTTGCAGCATCTAGTATCTCCTTGATTTGCGGAGCACTTCGTTCAGAACCCATGTGCAGGTAGGTGCTGGTGACGTGAGGGATTGATGTGTCGCTTTCTGTCACAATAATTGCACAAATAACAGGTATGATACACTTAAAGACGTTGTGGTCCATCCCAGATGCAACAGTACTGAGCCACAAGCGGATTCGATATGGACTGAGTGAGTTGTTTTTTGCCGTTAATGCTCTGTGGATGGAGCAGAAATCAACTTGAAGAGCAGTCTTCTCTTCATTCGCCCAGTCTCCGGAGTACCTGAAAGTCTCAGCATTGAGATGTTGTGTGGCAGCTTTCATCACGTTCCTTTTTGACAAAAATTGTGATATGTCTTGTGAGGAAGGTACTGGGCCTTGAAAACGCCGTTTTTCCTTTAGACCAAATGATGCCAGAAACGCTTGATTAAAACCAGAAGACTCCCCAAACTGCATATGATCGTCATTTTTATTCTTCGATCTTCTGTTACCTCCGTTACCTTTGACCTCTGATTTTCGAAACCAATACCACGAATCGCCTCCAGTAGTGTGGCTCTCTGCCCCGTAGCCCTCTGTACGGAAACAGGCAAAACGAGTGGCATCGGCTTCCCTTGAAAGCCTACTTTGCCTTGGCTCAGTTTTTCTTTCGAATGGAGTGGATGATGTAAATACATGCATTTCTGCTGCCCGATTAAGGATATTCTCCACTGCATTTCTAAATCCGTCATGATGGGAAGACACTGGTAGGTTCATTTGCCAAGTCAGGGTCGGCGCCATCCAGCCTGACTGTCTCATTGGTGTGCGATCTCTCTCTGGTGCTAGTTCATTAATCTTTTGTAGTAGTTCGAAGTCGGTTGGATCCAGCGACTCAAATGACATGACTGCGGCAGAACGTAAAATATCGAGGGCAGTCTCCTGGCCTGTGTTGGAGGTGAATGGATCTGGCAAACACTGTGTAGTAAGTGCGTGTAAATAAGCCAGATACACTTTACTTCGCCAGGTCCCATTCCCTTTCAGCTGACACAAAATTTCATCAATCACGTATTGTTGTACTGTGGTATCTTTGTCAATCTCTATCGTCAGCTGAGTGCCGGCTTCCTGACCCTGCTTCTCATAATGGACTTTGCCGTCCGGTACAATAAGGACTCGCCTGTTGCTATTGCCGCAATCTGCTAAGAGTAACTTTGATTGGAGTCCAATCAAAGTTTTTATTTGATGATCAGTTTGAATATACATATTCTCATACTGAACAGACTGAATGGTTGAGGATCCATGTTTGACAAAGAACTCCAGGGCAAGAGATCCCAAGTGCGCCCTCAGAGTTTTGCTTTTCTCGTTCATAGTCACGGTGAGATCATTATCAGTCCGAAAATACTTCAGTATATCAGAAAAGCTGCTGTGGTATTCACATGTCTTCGGGACCATGATTTCTTCTGCCTGCCGTGTTGACAGTACCCAGTTTTCGTCTTGCGGGCAGAGATACCACAAAGTGGAAACTGCATCCCAGGGGCTAGAGAATGGCCGAAAGTCAATTTGATACGGTGTCTCACCCAAGTCGTGCCAATGAAAGTACTTGGTGAGAAGCTCCGACGGGAATGGAAAGCTTTCGCCGGCGATGATCCTGCGTGGAACAAGAATTGAAGTTTTGACTCCCCTTTGTGCTCGCACATGCAGGTCATGGCTCCCAAATTGCGTGGTGTCTTTGTCGTGGGCTTCCTCAAGCCCAATTTGGATGCGCGCGTCCTTGACGGAGCACCTAAACTCGTATTGATATCTCGGATGGTTTGAAGGGAGAACAGCAGGGCACACATCACCAAAGAGCGCTCGAAAGTCTGGGTTCGTAAGGAAGGCTGACGGTAGAAAACTGGGAGCTTTCCCATTGACCAAAACCTCGGCAGTGAGGCAGTTGAAATGGATAGTCTGGACTGCAGCGGCCCCGACAGGTTTAGTAAATGTTCTGATCCACGAACCTGAAAGATGAGAAAAAATTTCCTGGTCGGGAGTAAAATGTACCCTTAATCCAAGGCTAAAATATATACCATTAGCAATTCCAGCGAGCTGTTTGCTTCTAACTTGACCGACGAGTATGCGAGACGCGGTGGCGGCCAGTCGCTGCCATGGTGCATAGAGCGACTTTTGAAACTGCGAAGTGATTTTGCTGTTCCCCTCTTGAATCACAATACTGCAAAAGACATATTTCTCAGCTGTCTCGGACTCGACCAAAAGTGGCTTCAAAAAAGTATTTGCCACATTGAAAGTATAGACACAAACTAACGCCACATTCAGTTTGACCCGGGCCATGTGGGCGGTTGAGTCCGATGTATCTCTTATGCTTTTCAACATGTCGAAACATGTGCGCCGGGTCTCATGGAGAACATCGAGCGCCACAGGGTGGCAAGACGGCGGGCTTTCTACCAAGATCTTTATGGCAATGGTGGATATGACTGCGAGTCCAATATGCTCTGAGAAATTCTCTTTATACAGCTTCAAATGTCTCGCAAGTTCATGCAGAACCTTCAATGAAAAGGTTTCATCATTTAATTGGGTATGTCTCTCCCGCGATAAGTTGTCACCGCTGGTCTTGTAGCTGGCCTCTAGTGCAACCTGAGAGATGAAGATGGAGGCTTCTGGGGCAGTCCAATTGATGGACGTCCCCTGCAGCTCTCGCAAGACTTTGGGCCATATAACCTTTTCGCCGAATCTAAGCGACCCAAGTTCTTCGATGTGCTTGATTAACGCGGTGCTTCTTGTCAGGTCTCGCTTGCAGATCAAATGGTTCTGGTTGGGGGTCTTGTCGGCAGGTTCGTCTGAGGAGTCGGAGTCGTCTGGATCGTCTGGATTGTCTGGATCGTCGGATTCTTCGGCTGAATTATCGGGAGATTTGTTGGGAGACTTGTCTTTAGGGTCGTCCATGGACTCGTCACAATCGCTGCCAGAGTCATCAGGTTGCTTCTTGCGCTGCTGATCGGATTCCTTGACTGGTTGGTACAGAAACTGCTGAAGGACATGGTCGGCTTCGTCTAGCCTCATTGTACATTCTTCACGTAACTTCTCAGTTTCTTGGAAGCTTTCAATATACTTTGTGTCTTTGGAGTCAAATAACCTCCATCTCATCGACGTGCGCTGGCAAATATCTGAAAATTCAGTGTCCTGTGTTACAGGGATGGGCTTCATGTCCTGATTTTCCGCCTTGGATGCAGCATAAATTCTGGTATTTTTGTCAGATCCACTAGCTCTAAAGTAAGGAGCAAGTCTGGTGTATGATTGCAAATAAGTGTAATAGGCAGACTTATTTGCGAGGTTTTGATGGCCTACAATGTCGACCAAGAATGCCAAGCAAAACTCACGCCAAGTAAAAATGTGGCCGGGAACTCGCAGCTCGAAAACGACCGTGAATGCGGCGTCATTATTGGGAAGTGGCTCCTTGTAAGGGGTAATGGTCATATCGCGAGCAATGTTTAACTGATTACAGCGAGTACATGGGAGTGCTCCAGTTGGCATGCGGCAAAGTGTTGGAGAGCACGATGAATTATCATGCGCCGTAAAGTATTCTTGCTGCTTCAGTTTGAGGCGCTTCAACTCCTCCCTTTTTTTCTGCTTTTCGTTTTCTGTATCTTGCTTAATTTCAGCCATTAGTGCGCAATGAACTTGACTCGTCTGAGCAAAACGGGCAGCAAAGCAATCGGGTGTCGCGTAATTGCTGATCATGCTCGGCCGATCCGTCGAGCGATTTTCAATATAGGCTTCAGCTCTCGAAAGTCGATTTCTCTCTGCTTGTGTGTGCAGGAGCAAATGCGTGCCCCAGTCGATGTCCTGAATTCCGAAAGGTTGGTATTCGAGCAACAGTGGGGTTCGAAACACAGCGGACCTGTCGCAGGCGATCCAAAGCTCAAGCAAGGTGAGATACATTATGGACAAGTGGTCCGGGATACCCTTGTAGGCTTTGGTGGCACGCTTTTTGTATGCAGTCGCAACTTTCTCTAGGTCCGTGCAGGTTGAACCATGACCTTTGTGGCGGTCAATGTAGTCAGGCAGGTAGTCTTCCACCCAGTGTTCGAATATGATGAGGTTGAAAACGGAGGTGGAGGATGCTTCGTTGTCTAGTCGGTCAAGATTCGGTAGGTGCTCCTTTGGCCAAACAATAATGCTGGATTTGGGATCGGCAACAGCCGGTGTTTTGTATGCATCGCTCTGGTTAGCTTTGTAAAGGAACTCTTGCACCGCAGGACATTTCACATAACATTTTGAGATATCCGAGTCAAAAGGGGGCATTGGTTTGATTTTCCTGGCTTGATCGGATTGTATCGCTACCTTCCATCTCGACTGTAGTATGGCATCGGCGCGTTTTACTGCGCTAGCCACAGATTCCATGCATGGGCCGGATGTGTTGCTGTCTTGCAGTTTAACAACGCGGTAAGCGATCTTCCGGCTCATGAAGAACAGCGTTTCGTCATTTATTGCGCGGTCGCGGTCGCAGGCAGCGTCAAGAATCAGGGCCAAGAAGAAAAGGATGAAGTTCTTGTAGAGGCTATGATCGTTTGGGTCGTCATGGCTGCAGAGCACCTGTTGAAGTGTGACCTTGAAGAGAAGCCACAGAGGTGAACGTCGGATAGTGTCTGGGTCAATTTCATTGGAGAGAGCAACATCACGAGTGTGCTTGACAATACCTGCGCGAGCTGTTGCGGTACCATGCGCGCAGAGAAAACCGAAAAGGGCATCAAAAACATGGATGGGCATGGTCGCTTCATATTTGTCATGGATAACTTTCTTCTTCAGAGATTTAATTGGCTTCATTTCTGGCAGATCAACTGTATCCATTTCCTGCAGTGATTCTGCAAGGACCTGAATGAAGTCTTGGTCTGTGGCAGTCGGATGGGGTATCTCGACGCTAATTTCGGGGAACTTTCTTCTAAGGCGGCCGTTTGTGGATTGTACTACGTCGTGCACTTGAGGTGAAAGCTGGAATGCCTCAATAGTGTGGTCAATGTCGCCCCAGCGGATAAAGATGCCGGCGTTCTGGTAAAAGATCTGGAGAGGGATAAGGCCTGCGAGGTCATTAGCCCACGGATTTGGTTGAAATGTAATTGGAACAGTAGCGTACCTCCATGGCAGCCCTGCATCAATTCCACCAACTTATCGGCCCTGATGTGTCCTGAATCGCCTTGGACTTTTCGGAAGCTGGTAATGCTTCCACGTGCACGTACGAGTCGATCACGACAATCCTCTGGGAAAAGATCCAACGACATTTCGAGTGCATGTTCAAGCAGCTTGGCTAAATCAGACGCAAATAAGCATTCATCGCTCTGGTTTGGGAAGCTTGGCAACAAAAAGACATGAGCAACAAGTGCCTGGAAAGCTGGAAGATCAATGGCTGGGACAGGCATGTCTGGATCACACTCGAACAAGCAGAAGATGAGCAGAAATTGGCAGTCAATGGAGAAACGCGGAGTTGGAATCAGTCGTAGTATATGATAACAATACCGTTGGGAGCATGCAGGAGGTGCAGTGCTTGAGGCGCGAGGCAAAAGACACGGAAACAAAAAACGGTGCACCGCGAGAGATGCAGAGTGTTGTGGACGAGGCGGCACAGAGACTCAAAGAGGTGGTGTAAGACGATGATGGTGTTCAATTGATATTCATTTGATACTTTAAGCTGTAGACTTGGGATTGGAAGGCAGGGGATTGATGGTGTTGGTGATGGTGGTGAAGAAGAAGGAGAAGAGATGGTGATGAAGAAGAGAGAGGGAGGAAGAGAGAGGCTGCTGGGCTGGAGAAGAAATAGGCGCCGATTGTGGCTTACCCTGCACCTGCACTGCACGCAGCCGGCAGACAGCGCACAGACTGTTCCTTTTTTTTTTTCGCAAACGCATTTTGTTTGCACTGATTCAAAATCAAATGACTCCAATAAATTTTAATTTATTTTCTGTTCTTTGTCTTGGTTGACTACAGTGCCGTCTGAATTGGCGATGCCACATTTTGAGCCAGTATATCGTACGCACGGTGGAGCTACGGAGTAGAATACATTGTGGAAAAGCGCAGATGAGGACGGTTCATCCGAAGAGAGAGACCGAACTCACATTCCTCATTCAAGTCACCTTAATAGTCAAATTGTTTCGTAATTTTTTTTTTTTAAAAAAAAATAGATACCTGCTTGAAGCACCCATCTCCCTACATCCTCCTGCTTCACTGATTGACAGGCAATCTGGAAATAAAACAAAAGCAAAAACAAAATAAAAGATATTACGAGCTATAGAACTGTTGTGATCACATGCAGCGCTTGAGTGTTTGACAAGCTCATGCTCATACGGCTAGTATTCCAACATCTTCAAAAGCAACGTTGCTTGGCCCGTGAAACAGACTGCCGTTGTTTCCGACCAGTCGCCTTTCATTTCAATGCTATACTTGATAACAATATGCATTCTATAACTCATGAGATCATATACCAAAGTACTTTTTTCCTTTTCTTTCTGCTATTGTGTACCTTGCTCGGGGTCTTTTGGCGCAACTTTTCGAAACTCAGGAGCGCCTGGTCTCGGAGTATCGGGCTGCGCAGGTGTCGCAGGTTAGTCTCGGACCGCGCCCCTCTGATGATTGCGACACCAAATGTGTGATGAGCAGCCAGGGCGGCAAAGAGTCTAAATTGAGCTCAAGATTTACAAAACAATAGAAAAACAAGAAGAAACAGAAACAAGAACAAAATATGCATTTTAATTGACACTCAGCACCTTGGTTGGGACTAAAAACAAGAAGAGATGGTCGAGCTGTGTGCGCTGTAGCAAACTATATCACGACACATATCGGACAGGGCGCATATAAGCCAGTCAGACAAGCAAACAGCACACGGTACGTAAGAATCATAATAGAAAGATGGGGAAACACAGCTGTAGAGACCGAATCGAGTTGCCAATTTTAGGAAGAACTTAACGCCACGTCGTTCCACAATACGCAGGATACAAGCTTTGCCCAGTGTAGAGGCAGAGAGAGCTCGGAGTAGCGCCATCCGTCCCTGGATTTACCAACTGAGCTAGTTAATGGCCAACTTGGGAATGGCGCCCCCGCAGAATCGGGGGTTTGCGACAGATGTGCGACAAACTTCAGATGGGTGGATACTTGACAGGACCCGCGACCCGGAATCCAGCCCTAGATCGTATTAGTCTTTCCTTTTCACCGTGGTGATGTGCCGTACGCATATGCATTTGCTGGTACCATTCAAAGGCACATATAGTTTCAAGGTAGAGAATAATCGTACCCACAAGGCAGCCCCTGCAACTCTGGAACCAGACCTCTCCGTGTCAGCCGGATGAGATGGCAGCGCCAACGCAAAACAACGGATGGAATCAACTGTTTCCTAATTGGACACTTGGAGGTGTCTTTCGAAGATTATAAGTACGACTTCATATCCCCTCGAATGGTTTCTCTTTTCCTTTCTCCTCATCACCCACAGCTCAACGCAACTTTCCACTCGCAACCTTTCGCTCTCTTCTCGACCTGGTGTCGCTCATTTTCACTTCTTCTTCATACAAATTTTTTTGTCGACCTGGTAGTCGCTCATTATAATCTTACAAATCCACCTTTCTAGTTTTCAACTTTTAAACCCCCCCAACAAACAAACAAACACCGCCAAAATGGTTCGCATCGCTGTCGCCGCTCTCATCACCTGTTAGTCACCTCCTTTGACATTCTAAAAAGACACCCAGTTTTTCATATATAAATATGCACAATTGGAAGAAATTCTTACTAACTCATCAAATAGTCGCCGTCTCCGTCTTCGCCGTCGGTGACCCCGCTGGCGCCGCCAACGTCGGCAACAAGCAGGGCAAGCAGTTCATCACCGGTGGCTGCACCTCCAACGCCGACTGCGCCTCGGGCTGCTGCGCCGGTTTCCAGGATGGCGCCATCTGCTCCGGTCCCGCCGTTGGCAATGTCAATGGCAAGACGGGCTGCGGCTTCAACGGTGGTGGTGCCGCCGCTGGGGGCAACAACAACAACAACAAGGGTGGCAAGAAGAACAACAACAACGGCAGCGGTCAGAAGTGCGCTCGCGAGTGGACTGCTTAAAGAGAGCTGTGTGTGGGCAACAAAACTCAAACTGATAATGGAGTAGCATCCCTTGCGCCACGGGCTTTGGTGTGAGGCGACATGGCTACTCAAAAGGGCGGCAGATTGTCTGTCTGCTATTATATAACTAATCTATGGAGGACAATTGTAATATTACTAGACAAGCATTGAGATGGATTGAATTCAGTTTCAAATTTTCTTCTCCTAATCTTGACGTTTTCTACTGTACCGTGTATTCATCCAGACGCCTTTACGACACGGTGCTGAGCATCGACATGTACAGAGTTGAAAATAGTGAACACAAAAACTTGCATTGATTTTTATTTTATTTAGCTATATTGCACAGTTAGTACAATTAGCACAATACCTTTGCCATCTTGCTACATTCCAGCTATTTGGTATAATTAGAAAAGACAACGTCGCTGTCGTGCTACACCACAAAGTAAGGGACGCAGCAGTAGGCAGTCTTGATGCAGCCGACCGTGGGTAGACCTCGAAATGCAGTAGACATCCCAACTGAAATGCATCCTACAAACAATTAAACTTCACTTCACTCAAATATAGTTGATCAATAATGGTGATAGACTTGAATTCAAATTCATAAATCTCATCCTAAATCTTAAAACGTCTCTTCTACTTGAAACATGGTATACTCGCATCCCTTAAACCAAAAGAGCACGCGTAAATCGAATAATAAACATTTCAACATGGTATATACCAAAGTCAAAAAAAATATTTAACAGAAACTTTTTTTTATGTTTTCTGCTTCAAATTAAATCTTTTGAGAGATACCAGTCTGCTCATTGGCAGCAATCGAGGGAGGACGGTTCCCCGACTCGTTGTGATCATTCTCCTGGAGGTAATCACGCGTGCCGGCAGCCTCGCTGAGCTGGTTGGTGGACAGGACATACTCTTCCTTGTCAATGTGGCGGAAGTTGAAGTAGAAGAAGACGGTGACGACGGCGCCGACAATGGCGGGGCCGGCAAAGACCCAAATCAGATGGGGGTCGGCAATGGCCGCCGACGAAGCCAGGTTGACAATGTAGGCGAAACCAGTGTTGAAGAGGTTGATGGAGGAGACGAAGCCACGCATGTTGACGGGCGCGCGCGAGTAGGCGATGCCGTAGGCGGGGACGTTGATGAAGAGCTCAGAGAAACCACCGAGAGCATAAGGTATGCCTTCCCACCACAGAGAGATGGGGGAGACGAGGCCCTCGTCGACGCAGCGCGGGTCCGACGAGCCGTAGTAGCCGCAAGGGTTGGTCTCGTAGGCCTTCCAGCAGAGGAGGGCGTAGCCGACACCACCGAGGGTGCTCAGGAAGAAGCCGGTGGTGATACGGGCGACGGGGCCGTAGTGGATCTTGCGAGCGCGGAGGAGGGGGTAGAAGGCGTAGTTGAGAATGGGGCCGAGGACGATGATGCTCAGGGTGTTGAAGTTGCCAATGACATCGTTGGGCACACCGTTGCCGCGGAGCATGGTACCGAGGTAGTTGGCGGAATTACCCAGACCATTGTCGTTCCAGAACTGGACGGGGAAGAAGGAGAACATGGCCGTGGCCTGCATGGTGCGCTTGACATCTTCGACAAAGGCATCATTGTAGTGCGTCTCAGAACCACCGCGGGCGGCAATGACCGAGGGCATAGCAGCGTCCCACCAGCCTTTGCGTCCGATGCGGAAGACGCCGCCGTTGGACATGCAGCGACCAAGGACGCGGAAGACGTTGATGAGATCAGAACCGCCAGGCTTGTGCAGGACAAGACGGGGCTTGAGCCAGATGAGCAGCAGTGGCAGGGGTAGGTAGAGGATGAGCGGTAGTGTAAAGGCCAACCACCAGCCGACGTAATGGGCGGAGTAGGAGGTGGCGGTGGACATGAAGCCACCAATGTTGATGAGGAGGTAGAACCACAGCATAGCGCGCTCAGCGGTGTGCTCAGGGTCCTCAATGACACGCTCGCCACTCTTGAGGGTTTTGACAATGGGGACGTGGTTCGTCATCTGATCCAGGAGGAGGGGGGTAACGTTGGGCTTGAACATGGCTGCACGAAGAAAGAAGCTGTTAGTACCTTGTCCTCTCGATGCTGAAAAAAATGAGCTGCGTGAAGAAACTTACCAGCACCAATGGCGAGAATGTAGACACCGATGAAGAATGGAATCTTGGCCGTGCCATGCTCAAGGAGCTCTCTGGCACCACCAGCAATGATCAGAACGTGACCAATACCGCAGAGCATGATACCCCAGAAGATCATGGGGTAGCGACCGAATCTAGTATCGGCGAGATATCCGACGAAGAGAGGCAGGCAGTAGGCCAAGAGGTTGAAGGACTGGTTAGTGGCATTGGCAATCTTGGTGCCGAGGCCCAGGGCACCCTGCGTGGCCTGGCTGCCGGCCGGCACGGAACCGAGACCATTGCCACCGAGGGGGAGAGGACGGTTAATGTAGTTGGTCCAGATGGAGGCGCATCCGTAGTAGGAAGCTCTCTCGCAGAACTCGACGGCGCAGAGCAGGTAGGCGACAGTGGGCAGCGCGCCGGGCACGCGGCGAAGGGTCAGCATCTCCTCATCGGTGGGCTTGCCCTCGTAGTCAGTGTTGAGAATGGCGGCTCCATGGTGACGGGGAGTGTCGTCAATGTCGAGTTGACGCTTCTCATCAATGTCACCGTGAGCATTATGGGGATCACCATGGATGGCGACTTGCTTGTCAGAGTCCGCTAAGAACGGGTGTCAGCAAAATGCGATTGACCAAAGGAGGCAATGCGATGAGTGGACGGGTATTGGTATAGACGTACACATGGTGGGCTTGGTATTCTCACACCGGAGACTTGCTGTAGAAGACAAGAATGCAGCTTAGACCGGGAGCCTGGAACAAAAGTCGAAGGAACTCGCAGTTCTGAACAGCAGGGGGGCAGGCCGGCGGTTTTGTAGCACGAGCCCAGGCCAGCATTGCCATGTGCTTCCAAGATAGCGCCGGGTCTGCACTAACGTTAGACATGGTGTGCCAGCTCTTCTCGTTCATCACCTGGTGTATGCGACCATGGTTGCATGGCACCAGCATCGACGGAGTACGGAGTGTACTGAGTACAGGATACATGATAGTCAGACCAATTATCCAATACAAACCCTTGCCGCCTCCCCCGCATCACGGACAACGTATCCACATACACCTGCCCCTCTTGGTCAAGACGGAGGGACCGCTGAGGTCCTTCATTCTTTTTTTTTTTAAAGTACTTGGAGTCGACGCGCCTAGTGGCCGCCTCTGTGGGTAATTTCTCCCGCCACCGTCTAATCAGCAAAAGGGTTCTGAGCTGGTTCCAAATCAGGCCGCCCGGAATTGACTATTTTGCCACCCTGTCTGTGGGCAGTCGTTTATGAGACAACCCTTGCAGGAGCCGACACAATATCACTCGGCCGGTGGCTGTAAAAACCTTGCGAAAATTTCTCTGGATAGTAAGGCAAGGCGACGGTTTGGCGGAGGCTGACGAGAAACGAGAAATGTCGCCATACGTATCCTGTAATGAACCATGATAACGACCCGCAAATGATTGGAACCGCCGATAGAGATGATGACCCATTGACCCTATTATTACTGGCGCTGCTTCTGCGGGCTTACCAGTATAACGATTAGGAAATAGGGGACTGCTCTTGGGTTCGGCGACCCCAGAGCCCGCCAACCTCCACTGTTCTGTTATCAGGCACTGACGAGAGGAGAAGGGGATCAGGAGGTACCTGATAGCCCAGTGCTAGCCAATCCAGCAGCTTCAGCTCAATTCAAGGCTGATAGCAACTATCATTGCGCTCTGGTTCAGTACTGAATAGGCTATGCAAAAGTTCCCGGAGGACTGCCATTTCGGGAGCGTCGTTGATGTGGGGGTGTTGTTCTCCTAGCCCATGTCTTGTGGCTTGCGGCCGACGTGCGGGCGCTCGAACCAATTGGGAGGATGCAGCGCCAATTTAGATCTAACTAGCAGTTGGTTAGGGTAATGGGCTAGCAATACCCTCGGAGGAAGTGGAATTGGGGCCCTGTTATTATTCCGAGAAGCACCTAGGGCCCCCAAGGGCAGGGCTTCTATTTTAGTAAAGGCTCAAGCCAAAAAAAAGCCATTGCCAGGTCCTTCCGAATTTTTGGCGCACCGTCAGGGCTCGGCCCAATAACAAAGTTCTGCCACGCAGGAAGCCAGTCAGTATTGTAGATGAGGCGCGATTTTGCAGCAGATTTTCTCGCCGCCACATAGATTCCACAAGCTCAGAGCCTGTTGGTTGCAGAGACGCCAGGCAGAGGAGCATGCGACATGTGCGTGTGTATGCGTTGCTGGAGTATTTGGAAATCTGCACGAGTAATGGCGACAGGCTCTGACCACGGTGACAATGTGCATGTGTGGCAATATTCGACAGGTAGTATTCGATGGAGGCAGGCTTCGCCGCCGAGGGGATTTGCATTGTGCATGGGTGAATAGTGCCGCAGGGACGCCGTTTCTGCAAAAGTTCCTGTGCTCATCCCTCCCAGCAGCAAGGGACTGGTGGTTGGGTAGGACTTTGGTTTGGCGGTTTGGCTCTGGCCCATGCATGTGGCGTCGAGCTAAGTTACCGGTAGTGAGACGGCGGGGTGGTCATAACGTTAGCTCAGTTTCTCCATAAAGGCGAGCCTGGCAACTGGTGATACATACATGCGAAATCTTGTTCTGGACCCCAATGCCGTGTTTTAATTAGGTGACTAGCTCGTCTGGGCCAGATGAGCAGGCCCGTATCAGAGCATTGGCCCGCCAAAACTGGTTCTTTTGCCCCCTGTCCCTGTCCCCGTCTTTCTGTCTGTCTCTCAAGAGTTAAAATCATGCAGCGGTCGCATGTTTAACGAACGCGGCCATCGCACCCAAAGCGTCACTAAGTCCGCGGATCCTCTGCTTCCGCAGACGCCCCAGCTGAGGCGCACCCAGAAGCTGCTGATGTTCCTTCCCTGCAATGATTATGTGATGGATATTGAGCGAGTACTTGTGCACATAGGCCACACTTGCATTTGAATATTCATCTTCTTTTGGTTGTCGAGGCCACAGACGGCAGCCAAGAGCTTCTTCGTCTTGGCAGGGCACATCACCAAACCGAGCAGCCGTCTTGGCAATGGGTAGGTAGTTGGATCGCTTGGCCATGATTGAAGCCTCCAGATAAAAGCACCCGCCAAGCCTCGACCACGGTGCCTTGCCAGTGTTGGTGTGAACCCCCCCGCCCATTGTCCTCTGTGCTTTGTTCCATGACCAAGAGAACAGTAATTGTGGCGGCGGCGTTTTGTAGGTGGCGTTGGGTGGCCACTGAGTTTGTGGCGCGGAGAAAAAAAAGTTCTCACAACCCTTCCAGAAGGCCCCTTGTTTTACCTTGTTGAGATAGAGCCGCATCTTGCCGTTTGTTTAACGGTGTAAAATGGGATTTGGAAGATCCTGGTGGATGAATTACGTGGACGGAGGCGTTGCGTGGCATGTCATTGTCCACCATTTACGTATTACTCGTACAAACGGTTCGGCAGCTGTCTGGGGGATTGGCAGCTGGCGGAGATTTGCACCCGCCTGCCACTGTAACTGTAGGTACTGGGGACTCGGGGGATGGAACGGAGGGGGGAGATATGGACACATCTACTTGTAGCTCTAGACGGTGGGTGTTGGTAGGTACCCTGTGGTTACTGGTAAGGCTGGCAGAATTCAACGGAAAGAAAAAGCATGTGACGAAATAATGCAATCAAAAGACATCTCGTCATACGCAATCAATATAGATTAAAGTAATATCTCATCTACTTTAATGGCTGCCAAGCGCACCCAAACCTTCATCCTCTCGCCTGCTTGATATGTACACTTACTAAACAATGGCATTGTGTGGCTGACAGCCCTGTCCAAAAACGCCCCCTGTGGGTCTCGCCGAGTCCACTGCAGACACTGTCACCGAGTCGAACACAAGCAGGCCCGCTGGTAAGACCGAGATGCTCCTTTTGTGCTTTCTAGTACGGAGTAGAGATACTGGGTATGAACTACTGGTAACACTTGGCGCTTCCATAGCTGATAAGCCTGATGAATACTTGTCACTACCGACCAGTTCGACCCAACAGCCACCGGCCCTCCCGCCGAGACGGGATGGCCAACTCCAACGAGGCCATTGCATTCACTGATACATATCCACTGTGGAATCAACATGAACTGTCTGCGTACCCCAATGTGTCTGTGACCGATATCTGTTTTAAGTAGTCCCCATTATTATTTGAAATACATGCGCTCCTTTTCTTCAAGGAACCCCGAAATGACTCGGGTGTCGCTTTCGGAGTTTTTCTCACGAGATACCAAGCGCGACCAATGTAACCTAATCGGATGCTGTGCCGTTTGATATTCCGGCATCCCGGGCAACGCAGTCAGGACTTTAACTGAAAGGCTCTTCACACCCATCTCCTTGCCTTCCACAGTGATGGTGCAAAGCTGATAGCTGACAGTACGAGCTTGGCCAACTGTGTAAGCCTAAAAGTCTCATATACGAATCCAGCCAGCCGGCCCTATTACCAATCTAGACAGCCAGCCCCGTTACCAATCTCAAGTCAGCTTTTTCTTTCCTTTTCACCGCCGGGATATGTCGTGTCATCTTTTACTGCCATCAGTATGCTTGCTTGGCCCTTTGTCGCTTCTTGTCGGGATTTAGGTAAAAGTGCAGCGGGAGCGTAAGGACCGAGAGCACCATGCAAACACCCGTGACAAACAGCTGCACAACCGTCCACAGTCGGGCCCCAATGTGCGGCATTGCAAACTCTAGACAGTAGTTCATCTGGTACAGGTCCTCTTGGCTCGCAATGTAGTACCGCAGCATGGATACACCGTTGACGCTGTCGGGGTCGGCGTCCACCTCTGGGCTATGATTGCCTTCGCGGGCCAGGCGCGAGGGTTGTTTCTCGAGCTTCAGCACCGTCACGAGCTTGACGGTCACGGAATAGATGGGGAAGAACCATATCGTAAAATGCTGTCGAACTGTGGCATAGAGTAGGCTATTCTTCTCATCAAATGCTATCATTCTCAATTTAGTCAATGGGCGCGATCGAACAGCCATCCAGGGACGGCGACACTAACCCGTAGAATCGACAACAATATCCAACGACGGCGCAAATGTTATGTACCAACGATAGATGCATTGCACAAGCCATAGCGAATCGACACTCCCGAAAAAGGGCAGCGCAACGCCGCGAAATCGAGGGACATGGCACAGCGGATGGGTAAACGACGCATCTGGCAAAAAGTACTTGTTGAGCGCTTCGTCCTGCTCACGAGCGCTTCCCTGGCAGAGGGTCTTGATGACACCTTCAATGTCGTCTTCTATGGCAGTGTCAACATACGCCGCTATTCACACAAGGGAGCTGCGGCTTGTTTGCTTGCCTACCTGGGCTGTCCATGATGGTAGCTTATGTGGGTGGGGTCGATGATGCTTGCAGCGTATGTCGAGTATCCGTTGTAGTAGGATTGATGACAACCTCACCTGTTATTTAAAAATACAATGGGTTTATATGGAGGAAAATCCCTTTCCACATGTCATTACGACATTTGACAATAAAATCTTGTTTTCAAGCTGCAGCTCTCGTTTTGCGTTTCTGTGGTTCGCTATCCGCTGGCATCCGCTGCATGTGATTGTGACGTCAAGACTTTCGTCGACGAATGCGACTGAATTGTGCAGTTTCTC
Source organism: Zarea fungicola (assembly GCA_900169235.1). Lineage (NCBI taxonomy): Eukaryota > Fungi > Ascomycota > Sordariomycetes > Hypocreales > Cordycipitaceae > Zarea > Zarea fungicola. The sequence continues at coordinate 159,408 of FWCC01000283.1, read as the reverse complement.
TATGAGAGATATAAAATATTCAGCAGAGTAAAAATGAAAAATATTCAACTCATTCATCCTTTAGTCTTAATCGCTTATTAGCATTGGAAGAATTCTGTGTTACATAGTTGCGATCATGTCGTCCACTCCAGGTGTCGAGAACCCGCTTCTGCATCCAATCTTATTCCTCTACCAGGTCATCCAGTGGTTGATAAGCTTGGCTCTCTCCCCAAAGCCACCCAAGGATGAATCGGATCATGAGCGCCGCCCTTGCATAGCCATCATCGGTGCTGGTCTCACTGGTGTGTCGGCCGCTGCCCACTGCGTTGGCCACGGCTTTGATGTACAGATCTTTGAGGCCGGCGGCGAGGAAGCCCTCGGTGGTATCTGGACGGTACGCCTGTTTCCCCCCAAAGATGGTGATTAATGGAGCTAATAATATTTCATCACACATAGCGCGTGAACAGCACCTCTGGACTTCAGATTCACTCCCTCATGTATCGCTTCCATCCAGCCATCAACTGGCAAAAGGGATACCCTAACAAGGCGCAAATTGTCGAGCAGATTCGCCATCTCTGGAAGCTCTACAAGCTTGACAAGCGTACAAGATTCAACTTTAAAGTCGAAAAAGTATATCAAGATGACCAGGGCCGATGGATCATTGACAACCCTTCCAACGGCCGCTTCCAAGGCATCATTGCCGCCATCGGTACCTGTGGCGAGCCGAAAATGGCCAACATCCCTGGCTCTGAAGATTTCAAAGGCCAGATTATCCATTCGTCCAAGCTTGATGAGTAAGTCTACACAGCAGCACATATACATACCTCAGCAGAGGAGGAAAAGAAAACCAGCGAGATTGTCCATTTTGTAGGCAGAAAAGGCTAACCTGGCGCGAACTGCGTGCGTAGCTGCGACGCCAAGGGCAAGAAAATCGCCATCATCGGCGGCGGCGCATCCGCCGTTGAAGCCCTCGAATACGGCATCGCCAAGGAGGCCGCCGAAATCGCCATCCTCTCGCGCTCCGACAAATGGATCATCCCGCGCAACATGTTCATCGACGCCCTCCTCAGCCTCAACATCCTCGGCCACGAGACCATCCTCTCCCGGATCCCCGAGACGCTCCTCCGCACCTTTTTCTACCGCGACATGCAGGACATTGCCCCTCCCGCGCGCGACGGCCGCGTCGGCCTCTTCACCGACACGCCCATGGTCAACTCGGACATTATGGGCCAGCTCCGCGCCGGCCAGGCGACGTGGATCCGCGGCGACATCCAGGCCCTCACGGAGCGCGGGGTGCGCGTGAACCGCCGCGCGCAGGGCGTGCCCAAGGGCGGGCCGGGCCGCGAGGAGGTTGTCGACGCCGACATTGTCGTGCTCGCGACGGGCTTCCACCGGCCGCGCCTCGCGTTCCTGCCCGACGACTGCTTCGTGGAGCCGTACCGCCCGCCCAACTGGTACCTGCAGACGTTCCCGCCGCCGCACCCGAGCGTGTCGGCCGTCAACTGCACGTACGTCTCCGCGATTGGCACCGTGGGCAACTGGCACATTGGCATCTACACACGCATCCTGCTCATGTTCATCGCCGACCCGCTCGCGCGGCCCTCGCCGTTTTGGATGCGTCGCTGGATCGGCCTGACCAGGTCGCTCAAGACGTTCTCGCCGACGGGTGCGTTTGACTTCTTTACGTACCTGGAGCTCGTCTGGTGGTTCGTGTTTTGCGTCTCGGTGAACCCGTTTCGGTGGAAGTGGGCGCTGTTTGTGCTCTTTGGTGTCGGGTTTGATTTTCCCAACACGCTGGCCGAGTGGGAGAAGCGTGCGCTCAACACGGATGGGTATCGCAAGGCAGACCAGGGTCGCAGTTTTTGAACAAAAAAAAGGCCATAACAAAGGCAGAAAAGGTTACAGCACTTATGCAAGCGATGGATGAACAAGGCTTGAGAATGAAATAATGCAGAGCCACAATACGGATCCTACTTGCCCAGGACCATGGGCATGAGAAACAATGAGTAAAATAACGAGTAAATAACAACGAGTAAATAACAAATTAAGCATGTATTTTTCTTCTTGTTTCTATTACAAAGGCCCTATATGCCAAATGTTCATGAATCGTCTCTGTACTAGGCATCACCCTGCCTTCTTCGAGTGCTCACCCAATAGAATAAACTCCCTGCAGCTACTCTCCCAACACGCAGTGCCCATCCTGATATACACGAAAGTTAATGCTCAAGACCCAATCCTTTGCATTGCGCCCTCCATAACGAAAAAGCATTAATAAATATAACATCCATAAGCCTAGACTGCTTCCTCCTCGGCTCCAACGGCCTCGTAGCCGCCTCTGGCCCGCATACCGGTAAGCTGCATCAGCGTCGGGCTCTCGTACATGTCGGTATAGTCCACCTTGTCGCCGCCAAGCAGCGCAGCACCATTGTCGCGCTGGCCAAAGACGGGTGCAGGGTCGAACCAAAAGTCCTTGCAGTTGAGGAGGCAGCCGCGGCTATACGGGTTCTTCTTCTTGCGGCGGTCCTTTCCGGTCGCGGCGCCGCGGCCGGCAATGGTCTCGATGAAAGGGTCGACGCCGAGAAGACGGCTCCACTGCCGCAGGGTGCCAGTGGGACGCTTAGCGGCAGCGGGCGCCGAAGCAGGACCGGTGGTGATGGGATGGTTGGGATCCAGGGGCGCGCCTGTCGATGTAAAGGCCGTCGCAGAAGTGTGTCCAGCGCTGATGCCCATCATGTTCTCATAAGTCGTCATGGCGCGAGACACTTGGATCAACTGCGTGGAAACGAGCATGGTGACCCATGTCAATTGCAGCGTAATCCATCCGCCGAGGAGTAGAGTATATGCGTCGGCGTTGATCAGCCTGCAGATGCCCGGGCCAAGAACGTTGCACTGGTCAGACGCATCGGTGGAAACGCCACTAAAGTCTGTACGGCTGTTAGCAAATGACACACAATGCGATTCAGTTGCAGTTTTGCCTTACAATTATACAGCAGCCAGTTGTAGAAGATGATGCCAAAAGTTAGGGAAATGAGATAGAAGAAAAAGTGGCGATGCGTGTTGACACCCACGCAGTTGTACACCCAAGGGCAATGACTTTTCGCGGTTAGCAAGGGTCTTCAGAGGATCAGGACAGCACATACTGGTCATGCTTGGCAACGCAGCGCTGGCAGCGACGGCAGTGCTTGCTGCGCAATGGCGTACGAATCATGCACGTAACGCAAAAGTTGGCCTCGTCGTACTTCCACGATTTCAGCAGCTCGTCAATAACGGCACGTTGCTCGGCGATGCCATTCATTTTCGGTACATATCCAGGGTCGTAGCGCATGCATGCAACGTAGAAAAACGTCGTGAGCGCCATGCAAGTGCCAAAAACAATGTTGAGTAACATGTGTGACGACTCTCCTCTGAACAGAGTATAGGGCAGAACGATGAAGATCCAGTTTGTCGCGACAAGGAAGAGACTAGCAGCAAAGATACCAGCAAGCCACGGCTGTTGTTTTCCAGGTTAGTATATTTCGCTGATTAGTACATGAGAATTGTTTTACGTACCGTCTTGTGAAACTGTCGCATATCTGAGGGCGCATAGTCCAACACCTGCTTTGCGCAAAATGTGATGCCGTAGCAGAGAAGGACCGCAGAGGGAATACCCAGATATACTGGAGTGTGCGAGAGCGCCATGAGGCCTGCCCAGACCATGAAGAAGGGCACCAAGAAGAGAAATCGCGTCAAAAATGCACGCTTGTCCTGGAGAAAGTAGGCCGCGCCGGGCCACGGGGGCGTCGATGGGTTCCCGTCTTGGTCAAATCCGCACTCCTTTAGCGCTCTATGCCAGGCCTTCTCGGTATGCAGCTCGTTTGCGGTGACGGCCGGCGTCTTGCCAGTGTCCGTCTTGGCGAAGCGGTCTGCGCCGTACTCGACGACCTTGAGGATGCAGCCTGCGTGTCCCTTGACGAGAGCCCAGTGGAGAGCCGTGAACCCCTGTTCATCGGTCGCGTGCACACTGGCGCCCCATCGAAGGAAGACGTCGACGACCTGCGGGAAGCCCTTGTAGGCCGCCCACATGAGTGAGGTATGGCCGTAGCTGTCGAGCACGTCCACGGGGATGCCCTGGTGCAGCAGCAGGATAATCAGCAGCACGTTGCCGTTAAAGGTGGAGATGTGGAGGGTGTTGTAGCCCTGCGAATCGGTGATGAGAGGGTCGGCCCCGTGCTCGAGGAGGAGGTTGACGGTATAGTAGTGGCATCGCTGGGCGGCCCATTGCAGCGCCGTGGCTACCGACTCGCCGCCCTTTTTGTTGATTTCGGCGCCGTGGTCGATGAGGAACTTGCACATTGCATACTGGTTGTTAATCGCAGCCCACTGCGCGTCGTTAGCCGGCCATTCTTTACACTGCGCGCGCTCCGAGTCCCACAAGTACATACGTGCAGAGGAGTGATGCCCTCGTCGTCGGTATAGGTTGCGTCAAACTCGCCCGACTCAAAGAGCTTTTCCATGGCGGGTACATCGCCAGTGCGAGCAAACTGCATAATGTCCTGCTCAGGCGGCGGCGCTGGCGCTGGCGGAGACGCCTCTTGCGTCTGCGCCGCTGTGGTCTCGTTTTTTATGCTTCCCATTTCCATGTTGCTGTCCAGTTTCGGCACGGCAGCGGACGCTTTCGAGGATGGTTGAATAGGAGCAGACGACGCAGCGGATGTGCTGCTTGGTCGTGCCGGACTAGCCATACGGGGATCGGCAGCCGGACCCGTTGTCAGCAGGGCAGGGGTATCAGAGTCAAGAGCCACACAATGTTGACAAATGAGACAGACGACTGGATCAGTTCGTCGTGGCTGGAAGGCTTCCAACGGATATACGTAAAGCGCGGTTGTTGAAGCTGTCGCGGCCTCGTGCTAGAGATGCAAATGAACTGATACTAACGAGCGCAGTATCTGCCTACACGATGAAGCAGGCTACCCAATGCTGAGAGCCGGGAGGGCAGAAAGAGAGGAAAACAATGTCGATAGATAATTTCGGTGCCGGAGCCCCGGTTGGAGGAGATTGATGATGCTCGCTGTGAGGCTGAGCTGTCGTAGGCTTGCCCTTTACAGCCTAGCGGTGGTAAGATGGCGCCTGTTGGAATAGTAATAGGGGACCTTGCCCTGCTATGGCTGCTTCGCCCCTGGCACCAGAACAGCGCTGTGGCTGCGAGCTTCTGTGGCTGGTGCAATGCTGTGGCAAGTGGAAAGAAACCGCCACACAGAAATGGCCAGACACGGATCCTGCGATCCGACGAACCCCACTGCCTGAACCTACAAAGTGGCCCTATTATTATTTAGCCACCCAACTCAGGCCAGCAAACGACCACACGGCCAAACGATAAAAGGACGACCGACTCGCACAGCCTGGTTGCCATCGTCTCAACCGCTTCCACTTCTTTCGTCAATTGAACGGTAGCCGGCCCACGCTGCCGCCCGCCAGAACCGACATCATGTCGACCTTTACAGACATTGTGGCATTCCTCATGACGCCGTCCTGGGCCGTCGTGATCCTGGGCCTGGTGGTCGTCCTCGGCGCGCCCGTGCTGCTGCACATTGCCCTCGCCAGCTCCGTCACGTACGTGGTGCCGCCGACGGTGCTGCTCATGGGCTCCGACAACGCCGGCAAGACGGCCCTGCAGACGCTCTACGAGCGAGGCGGCAGCACCACCCCCCGGGCCGCCGCCACGCACACCTCGCAGTCGTCGCAGTCGGTGGAGCTCAACGCCTCGACCGACTCGGCCACCCGGACGTCGTACAAGAACCGCGACGAGTCCGACGGCACCTACACCAAGTTCCTCCTCGTCGACACCCCGGGCCACGGCAAGCTGCGCAACGTGCCCATGGGCCGGCTCGCCCGCGCGGAGAAGCTGCGCGCCGTCGTCTTTGTCGTCGACGCCGCGGCGCTCGGCGATCACGAGGTGCTGGCCCCGACGGCGCAGTACATGCACGACGTGCTGCTGGCGCTCCAGAAAAAGGCCACGTCGAAGGGCAAGGACAAGCAGTCCGTGCCGGTGCTGGTGGCGGCTAACAAGATGGACCTCTTTACGGCGCTCCCGGCCGCCATGGTCAAGTCTGTGCTCGAAGCGGAGATTCACAGGATACGCACCTCGCGGAGCAAGGGTCTCTTGGACTCGGGTGTCGGTGCGGACGACATTGGCTCCGAGGAGCAGGACGGCTGGCTGGGCGAGTTTGGCTCGGAAAAGTTTTCCTTTTCGCAGATGCAGGAGTTTGACATTGACGTCGAGGTTTTGCCTGGCAGCGTCACGGCAGAGGAGCCCGAGGTGGACAAGTGGTGGTGGTGGATTGCGCAGAGAATTTAGGCATATTGTTCTTCTACATTACTAATATTAATACACCTGCATCAACCATGCCTACACTTCTTATTATCTCGATAATTTTTGTGCGTAATTTGTTATGTTTCTTTTATTTTTATTTTATGTATTTTTTAAAAAATCATGTATCATATCTCGAACCGTAGCCGTTGAGAGTCTACAAGGCTCGCCCTGGTGTCTACCCTTTCTATCTATTGACATCAGTGTCCCGCTAAAGTTGAACCAAATATTAAAACGCCAGACAAAACTATGTGGTGTGAAAGCAAAGCAACAAATCAAATGAAATTAACCAAACACGATGCAGAATATGCATGTCCTCAGATCTTGTTGCTGACCATCCAGGTGAGCAGGTCAACCTTTGTGACGACAGCGACGGGCTTGGACAGCGTCTTGTTGTCGGCGCTCTTCTCCGTGACAACGGCAGCGCTGTTCCACTCAAAGAACTTGCTGAGGTAGCTCAAGGAGGTGTCCATGGTAATTTCGACAAACTTGCGCTTGACATCCTTGGTGGCGCCCGTGGCAGCGGACTGGCGAGGGTCGGTGACAATCTCATCCATGCGGCCAAAGTCAAACATGACGTCCTTGACCTGGGTCTGGCCGGTGGCGCGTCCGCTCGAGATGTAGCTCAGCAGGTTGCCGAGGGTGACGACACCGACCAGCTTGCTGTTGGCGCCGGACAGGACGGGGAGCTGGTCGAAGCCCTTGTCGCGCATCGTCTCAATGGCCTCGGAGCACTCGGCCGTGGAGGCGACCGAGGTGACGGGCTTGAGACGCAGAGAGGCAATGGTGGCGCCGTTGTAGGGGTCGGCAGAGGCCTTGCTGTTGGGGGCGGTGACGGACGCAGTCTCGATGCCGTTGACGGGCAGGAGATTGTTGGCGGCCAGCCAGTCGTCGTCGGCAAACTTGGAGAGGTAGCTGCGGATGCTGTCGGGCAAGACGACGACAACGACGTCGCCCTTTTTGAAGCCGTAGTCCTTGACGGCCTTGAGCATGGCAGCCATGGCCGAGCCGGAGCTGCCACCAACCAGGAGACCCTCTTCGGAGATTAAGCGACGAGCAAGGTAGAATGACTCCTGGTCATCAGTCTTGTACCACTTGTCAATCAGGGAACGGTCAAGGACGTCGGGGATGAAGTCGTAGCCAATGCCCTCGACCTTGTAGGGCTGGTTGGCGTGCTCGTCGTTGAGCGACTCGGGCTGGGCGAGGATGCTGCCGTGGGGGTCGGCAGCAATGACCTTGACGTCCTTGTTGTGCTTCTTGAGGCCGCGGGCGATGCCACTAATTGTGCCACCGGTACCAGCGCCGGCGACAATGGCTGTGATGTTGCCGCCGGTCTGCTCCCAGATCTCCTCGGCGGTGCCAAACTCGTGGGCCTTGGGGTTGTCGAGGTTGCCGTACTGGTCGAGGATGTGGGCATTGGGGATCTCCTTTTCGAGGCGGCGGGCAACGCCAATGTGCGATTCGGGGGCGTCCCAGGCGGCCTGGGTCGGGGTTCGGATGATGGTGGCGCCCAGGGCACGGAGGACGGAGACCTTTTCGGCGGACATTTTCTCGGGCATGGTGATGATGGTCTTGTAGCCCTTGATGGCGCCGACGAGGGCCAGACCGATGCCACTGCGATTTTCTGTTAGTACACGGCGTTGATTTTCTGCCGGCCAGCTCATTTCCAACGGTAAACGTACGTGTTGCCACTGGTGGGCTCAATCAATGTGTCGCCAGGCTTGATCCTGCCACTCTTCTCGGCCTCCTCAACCATGCGCAGGGCGATTCTGTCCTTGACACTGCCTCCAGCATTGAACAGCTCAGTCTTTGCATAGACCTCGCATTCGACACCCAGCGACTGGGGCACCTTGTTGAGCCGGACGAGCGGGGTGTTGCCAATGAGCTCCGTCGCAGAGAGGACGGTGGCGGGCTTGCGGCCAACGTGCGGGACGGTTGAAGAATCGGCCATTTTGAAATGATTTCGATGAGAGATGTGAGGAGGAAAGACAGACAAAGCAGAAATCAAGAAGAGAAATGAAGAGAAATAAGATGGCGTTTTGAATTAAAAAGAACTAGTGTCAGGGTCGGATGTGCCCGAGGGAAACCAGGCACCCCGCCACAGCAAAATGGCAGCTTTTTTCTTTGCCCCACCAAGCCGCCGCTCTTGGCCGCAAGCAATGGCCGCTGGTACCCGCTTCTGGCCTACGTCTGCCCTGTATCTGGCTGTATCTGGCCTGCATCATTGGCCCAGTGTAAGTCGTGATTGGAATCAACACTTTTTGGAGAATGGTGAGACGCTAAGCTTATAAAAGCTAGATGATCTGCTACTAGCGTCATTTCCTTCCTAATTTGGTTAGATCACATACAGTTTTCAATTCTAGTTGGCCATCTTCTTATATGTTTAATACTCCCAATGTGATGTCCTGATGGTTTAAAAGGAAAAGAAAAAAAGAAAGAAAAAAGGATAAGAGAGCTCCGTCTCTCAGTGTGTCCCTCGCCCACCCTGCGCATCCGTGTTTTCCTCGCCGTCCTCCTGAATCACCTCCCGTGTCTTGCCCCATTTGAAGTCATCCGAATGCGCCAACGAGTATACCAGAATAATAATATTCATAAACGGCGATGAAAAAAAGTGAATAAAGAACCCAATAAAGTACTGCAATCGCTCCATGTTGTTGCGTGGGAGCCAGAATCCGATGCAAAACGAATACAGCTGCAACCGTGTTAGCCATAACATAACTACACACTAGCAACGCATCCGTCCCGGTCATCACCGCAGGAATGCAGACTTACATATCGGACCAGGAGCAGAGAAAATAGCGACACAAAGACTGTGTTCTGAATCACTTCTCTTCCGTGCTTCACAAATAGCATAATCATTTCTGCCAGGGCCGCAATAATAAACGGCGTAATCGCCCACGTCAGTACCGCCACCAGACTCTGCAGACGCTCGACCAGGATGATGCCCGGTCGGAAAATCATGACAAACTCATTCGAGATGCTCCCCAGCGCCCATCGCTTGCGCTGCGACAAAAACACCTTCCACGTCTGCGGCACAATCGTAAACGCCTTGGCCCGCAGCGCCTGCGCCGTCTGCTTCTTGGGGAACAGGCTAAAAATGATGGACGCATGGATGCTGTCCTCAGAGTAGTTGCCCATAATGTGCTGCGTCATGACGTCGTTTGGCTTGGGACAGTACCCAAACTTTTGCCGCAGAACCGCATCGCCAAAGGTGGCCTCGTCCACCCGGATCAGCTGGCAGCAGCCCGGCAGACAGTTGACCTTGCCCGTGATGCGCGACTGGAACATGCGCTGGAGACCCTGCGTCTGCGAGTACTCGACCGACTGGTACAGCGACCACAGGCCAAAGTTGCGGCTGTCAAAGTCGACGCAGACGTGTCCGCAGACGCCCACCCGCTTGGGGTTCTCGCGAATCGCCTTGAGCATCTCCGACACGCAGTACCTGTCAAAGACGGTGTCGGCATCCATGCCCACCAGATAATCGACGGTAAAGAGGCCGCACTGCATGAGCGCCGAGCCTAGATACGTAAAGAGCTCATTGTTGAACATGGTGACGGCATTTTCTGACCGTAGCCTGTAATGGTAGAGGAGGGACCGCGCGAAGCATAGGCTGTCGCGCTTCCCTTGGTTGTAGCGTTTTCCAACAAAGATGTAAGGGACTGCGCGATAAGTCCCCGTCTGAATCTTGACGGGCATGAATAACCCATCTCTCGCGCGGTATCCATTTTGGAATACGCGGCACGGTCCGGGCTCCAGGATGTCCTCCAGCAGATACCGCTGCGTCGTCTTGGCCATGCCCGGCCCTCGTACATTGCCATCCACGACAATAAAAATGAGCTTCGGGTGGTCTTCAATATTCTCCTGGTCGACCAACGAGTCCAGTGATCTTGAAAGTTCTTCTGGTGTCTCGTTGTAGCAAGGCAGCAACATGACCATCTTTTCTAGCTCTTCGGGCACGGTCTCCTTCCTCTTCCTCAATGCGCAAAACACCTTGTTATAAATAAAATGCCCAACAATGCAAACAACCATGAATGCCTGCAGGACCGTGTTGGAGCTCAGCAGTACAATGAAGAGATAGTAGACTTGCCAATACGTCAGCGCCGCATAGATGAGCACGCCGTTGATGGCGACGAGGCCAGTGATGAGACCCCATTTTTGTAGTCGAAGCAGCGTCTTTGACATGCGTTTGAGTTCTTCGTCGGAATCCCATCGCAGCTTGGCTTCCTCCTGCGTGACACCGGAGCTGAACGAGGTGCTGGAGTCGTTACCGTGCGAGTTCCACGAGTTTACCGTTTGGGGGGTACGGATCCCCGGAGGCAAAACACCGTACACTTGGCGGTTGATGGACTGAAACATTAGCAACAACTATCGATATATTAAAGCAAATGGATAAAACAGGTTCGCATGCAACATACCGAAGCGCGAGATCCAGAGTCTTCATCAGCAAGTACTGCCTGTCGTGGGGGGCACAGATCATTCAGGACGGCCGCCTTGGAAGACTCCCCTTGATTCCCTGTCAATGGTGATTGCATGATGAGCACAAGTATGCCAGTTACCACGTAAAAGTTGGAGAGACTTGAAACCGGAAAGGCACAGACGCAAGTCGAGTAGTCACAGGCCCCCGGGCATCCGGCAGCGCAGCGAGATTTATGCGAATCCACATCGGTTTGCCCTTGACTACCCTAACAAACATCGTATACCCGATACTTGCACACACAACTCATCGACGGGCTTAATTTGCTGTCGACTCCATAATTGGTAGCCAAGAGATTTGACAAAGCGAGGTAGGTGGCGAGCTGGCCGTTGCTCGCTTCACGTCACTTCAACCAACGAGACGTCGTAATTCCACTGCACTGGTTTCCTACATAGGGGCCTGCATCATATGGTCTCGGTAGATACCATGGACATCCGGTGTGCCTCAATTGCACAGTGTAATTGGCCGTGGTGTTTGCTGCAAGCCTGTTCTGACTCGGTGGAAGAGACAGTCTTCTCGTCTTCTCCATGCGCTGCTGTAGCACCTTCTGAAATCACTCACTCGGCGTGGCACCTCGTATAGCTCAGGCTTTGCTGGAATTTTCAATAACAATGGCATTGATTGAAATTCTGCGAGAAGAATATGCACAGACCGAGACAAAGTACTAACGAAACGGCCCAATGTACCACGGTGGCTTCCGCGTATCCTGCCGGACAACAAGCCATGAGACATAACTAACGTCGTAATGGGTGGGCTGCGAGGAGTTTTGTCCATTGCCGAGTTTCATATTAAAGTATGAAAACATTTGCATTACTGTGCAAATACAGCCCTAGACTGTCGTGTCGGCGGTGCAACGCGGGATGCGGCTCGGATCTGCCGTGTGACCCCAGGCAGACCTGGACCTGGCAGAGAGGGGAGTGATGCGGGTTTAAGGGCATACTATTAGGGTTAAATTTAGCATGAAGCATGCAATATATGTCTATTTTCAAGTTTCAATTTTGGCCGGCAATGACGAGATTGGTATCACGGTACCCAAGTCCACGTTTTCGTACGAGTGGCGAGATTCAGTTTGGATGCAGATCTCTTGAATATACGATTTAAACTTACTATCCTAGTCCCTAGCTGCAGCAATTCGACAAAACTCTCCTATGACGCCAGATTGGCTGCAGTCCTTTTCTTCCTGCCGAAATATGCACCCTAGTCACATCTTCCGAAATCCTCCTGGCAGCCTTCGCCACAATGTGAAGGTGTCGCACCACTATCAATTGTCAGTGCCCAATCCACACAACACTCAATATGGAAATCATAGATCGTCGGGAGTCGGCACTTACCAGAATCCATTTACCGAACAGCACCGTTTACTTCCAAAGTTGAGACAGGTAGCTGAAAACTTGGGCCCGCAGAGTCCATTCGTGCTATCGCTAACACCAGGCGGAACGTGGTTGCACACGCCAAAGTCGACATCGCAACCTGTGCCACAGTAGCTGTCGCTAGATCCACTGCATGACACTATTAGTTTTCTTTCCTTGATCTTCGTCCCTTGCGCATTGTCCCTTGCATCATAGTCAGCTCGCGCACACTTACCAAAATCCGTAAAATGAGCAGCAGTTGCCAAACTCTGAGCCCTGGCACGTGTAGCCTGTGCTACCACCACAGCTCTGGTCCGGAGAGATCCCCAGGGTCGACGTGGGACCGGTGTAGGACGTGGTCGTGGTTGTCACCGTCGTCCCTCGCGCCGTCGTCTTGGTCGACGTGGGACCGCCGGGCGCGTCCCTGTACCAGTTCTCACCCGGGTCGCCCAGGCACTCGCCCACGGTCATGAGCCTGTACCCCCGCTGCTGTGAGAGCTCAATCATGTAGGGGGTGAGCGTCACGACGGTCTCGTAGTGCACGTCGTGGGCGAGCGTGATGTAGCTGTTGCCGGCCGCGTCCTCGGAGAGACCCTCCTCGAAGCGCTCCTTGGAGATGTGTATATTCTCCGGCGAGTCGTTTTGGTAGTCCTTGGTGTCAATGTTGTTCGTGATGATGTGGTACCCCAGGGTCCGGAGCGCGTCGGTGCAGCCGCTTCCCGCGCTGCACTCCAGATACGGCGGGCGCATATAGGCGGGGAACCAGCCGAAAATGTTGCGAAATGCCATTTCGTTGTAGACCATCTCGGAGAACTGGATCGTCTTGTTGACCTTGTCGAGGCTTCGGTGCGTCCAGGTGTGGCTCGCCAGCTGATGGCCTTCATCGTGCATGCGCCGCAGGATGTCGCCCATTGGCCGGGAAGGGTCATCAATCGGGCCCTTGTCGCGATTATTTCCTGCGATGAAGAAGGTGGCCCTGACGTCGTATGATTTCAAAATGTCAAGAATTTGAGAAGTGTAAATATCGGGGCCGTCGTCAAAGGTGAGTGCCATGGCGCCTGGGATCTTGCAATTTGTAATGATTGTCCCTGTAAGTCATTAGACCACTTTGATGTATTTTCATAGGCCACTTTTATTTACCATATGGCACTGGTCCGACTTCGTCGCGAGGGATATTTTCCGTTCCTGGTCCTGAAGGTCCTTTGCTGCAGTATATTAGCCGAGTCCCTGCGCTGCCACTCTTCCTCACTTACAATGTGTCGCAGGCATCACTATAATCCAATTGACACTGAGAACCCCCACAATACTCATGGCTCGTTCCGCACCATCCACCTTCAGAACAACACTCGCCGGGGTCGCAAGACCCGATTCCTACACCACATTCCTGACGCTTGTGTAGGGTACCCAGGTGCTGGTTTCTGGGCTGGGAGGCAGCCGCTAAAACCAGAACCCTGAGGCCAATAAAAACGGCAGCTGTCAATTTCATTTTTAAATGCACACAGAATGAGATATCTTATGTGAGGATGGCAGTTTGCAGGCCTGATGTGACTGATGAGAGGCAGCGCAGTGGTTTTGATAAAGCAAGCAGAGCTTCAACCAATAGTCTTGCCAGGGTTATTCAGCGAAGAGCCAAGGCATAAGCTACAAGTCAAGCCTCCTTAGACTATTCATATCTATCTAAATTGCTACTCTCAATCAGTATAGGCAACGCGTCCCCATTGTGGCAGTGACGAGAATACGACAGAGACAGCTTGCTTACAGCCCACGACTACTCGCATGCAGCTTAAAGCAATATTGACAAGGGTACGGTAATACACAGTCCGTAATTTATTTTTCGTAAAAGTTCCTAGAATTCTGAATACGAGTATGCTGGAATCCGAATCATAAACTAACTGCATGCATAGTATTGCCCGTTGTGACGAGGTGCATGGGTCACACAAATCACAGTCGATCTGCATCATCTCGTATATTTTTCGTCGGAAGTGAAAGGCAAAGCATCAAGACATTGCAGATGCGTATCACTTTTGCTCACATATGATTGCCAATCGGGGACGGTACGTTTCCCGATACTTGTTGTTGGCTCTAGTGGGTGGCGATGTGCATGGCCAGTCTCAAACACATTGTCTATCAGCAAGATTGCTAGGTATAATCAATTGAAAAAGAATCTCTCAGCCACCAAGAAAATAGCAGTTGTTTCTATAAACTAAACGCCACTATGGAGAATTTTCAAGCTGCCCAAGTTTCGGCGCGGTCGCCAATTGGCCGCAGCTACTACGACCAAACACCGCCTGGTGAAATTGTCGAGTCTGAGGACGATGGATACATTCTTTTCAAAAATATCCAATCCGGAGATACAACCACGGTTGCAGTTATTGGAGTCGGCTATGTGGGTGAGCATCTCATCGACGCATTCTCGACCTGTTGCGATGTCATCGGCTACGACGTCTCTCCGGCTCGAGTGAGCAAGCTCATACAAGAAAATATGTCAGGGGCGTATTTTACGAACAAGAGCAGTGACATTGCTGTCGCTACACATTTCCTTATTTCGGTCCCAACATTACTGCTGCCTAACCAAAATGTGGACTCCTCATACCTCCGCCAGGCAATCGCAGTCGTCGCCAAATACGCCCGCCCTGGTGCGACTGTGGTCATTGAGAGTTCCGTCGCCGTGGGCATGACGCGTGACCTATTGGGCTTGCTGGCAAAAGAAAAGAATTTCAAGGCGGGAATGTCACCTGAGCGCGTCGATCCAGGACGAACTTTCCCGCCAGCCCGGTCCATCCCCAAAATCGTGTCTGGTCTCGACGACATTGTCCCAGGCTCCGTTGATGCAATCACCAAACTCTACTCCATGGCTTTTGACAAAGTTGTGCCAGTGTCGAAGCCAGAAGTGGCTGAGATGATGAAGCTTTATGAAAATTGTCAGCGCATGGTTTGTATTGCCTATGCCAACGAAATGGCCGACGCTTGCCAGTCTCACGACATTGACCCGTTTGAGGTCTGCCAGGTCGCTGCTACCAAACCATTTGGCTATCTTCCGTTCTCACCAGGCATCGGTGTTGGAGGCCATTGCATCCCGATCAATCCATTTTACCTTTTCTCAAACAACAAGTTTCCACTCTTGGAAATGGCCACGGAAAGAATGCGTGCCCGACCAAGCCTCCTTGCCCAAGGCATCATTGACAGACTGCACACCCCAGCCGGAGATGGCCAAACACCTCGTGTCCTTGTTGCTGGAATAGGGTTTAAACCCGGACAGTCGCATCTGGTAAATTCTCCCGGACTCGAGCTTGCCAAAAACCTTTTGATATCTGGCCGCATCGACGTCACCTGGGTTGATCCTCTGGTTTCGCAAGAGGCCGTGCCGCAAATTTCGTCGTCTTGACGATGACTGTTGGAATGAGGACTACCTCGAAGAAAACTTCGACTTCATTGTGGCTGCCATGAAGCAGACAGGATTGGATTTTAACGTTTTACAAATGTTGACGCCACAGTCTGTGGAGTGGTGGTTTGCGTGAGTGCAGGACCGGACAGACTTTTTATTTTTGCGCCACCTCCATGATCCTGATGATTTCTGGCTTAGTTATAGTTTTGAATATAAAGAACTGATTATTCATGTCCATGGATTTTTTTCAAACTCTATGCTCTCTCACAGAAGACCAGATGTCCTGCTTATTAGAATTTAACATAAAAGGACGTGGTCCCCCATCACTCAGACCTGCGTTCTGTCAAAATTCACACTTCTACATTCTCGACATTCCAACCTGAGATCTATCTCTCTTGACTTGTACACTTTTTACGACACTGCAATACTGCAACACTGCAATCCGCTACGCAAATTCAACTCATTCTCAAACAAACTACTTCGCACTCAACTTTGAGTTTCACAGACAGGCTTGTCCAGTTCTTACAAACAACTGTACGAAACAAGAGCCACCATACTCTTTCATAACCAACACAAAAAATCTTCAAAGAATCAAACGACAGCATGTCTATCCTCTTCGGTACAGAGGCAACTGCCGATTTTGAAGAAGGCCCAAGTGTTCGTCATATCGAAGACATCTATGCAAACACCCGTGGACATGGACCTTCAGGTCTCACCCAGCTCCGCGACGAACTCCGTACTATGCAGGAAGACTTTGCCCGCAACGAGAGAATTAACGTTGAATCAATGGACCGACAAGAGGCCGTGCAGCATCGCTTCATGGTCTTCACGAACTGGTTCCCCCACTATTGCGAGTTCCAGCACGGCCGCACCGAAGCCCTGAACGAGCGTCTCTTGGAGCAGACCGAGAACGTTCGCGCCCTTAACCAAGCCATTACGCGCATGGAAGACCTGCATACTGAGCGCATTGCAGCCCTTGAGCGCAGTCTTCGTCATGTCGAAGCCTTGCTCGACAGCCACATTGCTACTCACGAGGTTCCGGTTCAGACCTCCTCTGCTGGGGGACTCCGCGGCCGCAGCAGCCCTGCGCCGACTCCTTACCACCCTACTCGCACATTCCGTCGCCATGGCAGAATTGATCGACTTGTTCGCGGTCCAACCCGTCCAAGCCCTGGCCGAAGTGACCCTATTTACCCTGACATGCCAGGTGGCCGCAACCCAGCGTACTTTGAGGCCGCGCGCAGAGCATCGCGCCGAAGCCAGAGCTTGCACCGTGCTATACAGCCAACAAGTCCGGTCACTAATTTCCCTTATGCCGGTGCACCCCATCCCGACATCCAAAGAAGAAACCCAAGCCCTCCAGCCGCTCGCAATGGTTTGCGACGCAGAAGCAGCGCCCGCGGCAACATGACGGCACCAACTCAGCACAGGACGGATTCTACTGTCATCACATATTCTCTGTTCCCTCCAAGATTCACTCGTGCACAAAATAATGTGCGACGCGTACAAGGTCTGCGACGGCCGGAAACCCCGCCGACCACACCGGTCAACCCCGTCCCTGATGCCGGTGTAGTCTACCCTGACATACCAGGAGGAAACTTTCTCCCATACATTGCCGCTGCCCGCAATGTCTCGCGACGCGGCAATAGCATGACTCCCGACGTCCCGCCGACGACGCCAGTCACGCCCTTCCCTGACGCCGGTGAGCCCTATCCCGACATCCCTGGAGGAAACGCTGTCCCCCACGTTTCGGCCTCGGTGGCCCAGTCAGTCATCTACCCCCCAGCAAGCCACTTCAATGGTCGAATGGAGCTCCCTCTGACCCCTCCATCTTCTCCCATTACCAATGGCCCCCCCGCGACCAGAGGTGCTTTTGCTCTGGCGCCGGCAGCAGAAATCTTTCCACGAGGGGCCGCACGGAATCGAGAGGCCGGGCCAATCGACTCCTCCCCTGATGTCCCTGCCCGCAGCCAGGAAGCCTTGAGCCCCTATGCCATGTACGCCCATCTCCCGGTGAATAATGAGTACCAGGAGTATGTGTGGGACGAGCTCAGGTCCTTGTCTGAACGTCGTGGCTAACCTCGAAGCAGGTAGCCCACAGGCAGAGGAAATTGCAAATATTTTGCATTACAAAACAAACAGGCGGATTGGAAACTCTTGTACGATGAAAATTGCTTTTGTAACAACATGGAACTGGTTTTTGTGTTCCTTTGTCTTGTTTGATACCCTGTTTTATTACTCTTCTTGTTATTTTTATTATGGTTTGGAATTTTGGAGGAACGAGGTTCTTGTTTGAAGGGTTTGTCCTATTTTGGACTTGTTAATTTTTGAATTTTGTTACAGCGTTTTGGTTGGCTTTTAAGGAGCGAATTACATGAACATTCACTTTCCAACGATTGTGGGTTGGATTGTTTCCGCAGGTAGTACTGAGCCTCTGTGCTCATCATGATTGGGCATGGAAAGGATTCTTTTGGGTGATTGGCTAGGAAATGGAAATTTAATAAAAAAACAAAAAAAAAAACGCCCTTTTGACTTGGTGATGCATTGTAAATTGACTCCAAGCCGCCACCATACATGGTTTGGAGAGTGAAATTTTCTTTCATTCCTGCAAGCATGGCACACTTTTTTTTGCGATGACAATTTTTTGTGTAAGTAGTCTATTCTCAGTATGAATTCTATGGCTCGTGTAAATACCTGTGTAATCAGCCATGTCGGGACCACGTCGACACCACTATCTCATGCCAACCAGGGCGTCAAGGGTCTTCACCAACGTCTTGATGTCGTGGTCAATGTCTACTAGGTACAGCCAACCCAACTGTGACTTGCCAGCATCACTCCAATCCAGCTCCCACCTCATGTCCTCGGGCACATTCGCCTTTTCTTCCTCAGTCATCCTGATGGTGAGGAGCCGGTTGGTCAATCGCAGCACCTCCTCCATTCTCTCCATCCTATATGACTCCCAGGCCATCAACGCATCCCGCCAATTGACGTTCTCCTTGAGCGTTGCCAATAATAATCCGAAGCTGTAAGCGTCTTCAAATCCTTGATTAGCGCCCTGCCCTGCCGACGGTGGTATGGCATGGGCAGCGTCTCCAAGTATAACCACTTTCCCTGTTGCAGAATGCCAGCGATCCATTTTGGGGACGGTATAAAATGGCCAGACATTTAGGAAATGAGCATCCGGAGTACTGGCCTGCGCTTGCACGGACTGAACGAGTGGCGTCCATGCGTTCGGATCCCGCTGAAGCATATCAATCACTGCTTGCTTAGCCCTCAGCATCGCAGCCCACCCAGCCCGGTCTTGCGGCTCATACTTGTACTGTCGCCCGACGAAGATTTCTTTACCACCTTCCGCCTGTGGCGTTATGATGAACGAACCGTGCTTCCCGCGAAGAGACACTGGGAGTGGAAAATTGGCGTCCAGTTGCACATTTTCGCGCGGGAAGCAGTACGTCAGCCCCAGGAAGCCGCCATAATGCGGTTCAATATCTGGGAAGAGATGCGATCGCACTTTTGAATGAATGCCGTCGGCGCCAATCAGCATTTCAGCCCACTCCCTGGAGCCATCTGAAAATTCAAATTCGACCCCATTCTCGTCGTCGCTGATAATCTTTGTAAATTTCTTTCCGTAATGAATCTCGATGCCGGCCTCTTTCACCATTTCCCTGAGCTCGTTGATCAAGACCTTTCGCGTGATTCGTATGCCGTTATACCCGTAGACATCTTTCTGTCCAAAGTAAAGCCTCCCGGTAATCTCATGCTCAGGATCCGTCATGAAGGTCATGGCTTCGAAATTGAAACCTTGAGCTTGAAAGCGAGAATATGCGCCGATGGAGTCTGCGACGCGCAGGGCATTTGGTGTCAGCGAGACGGCGCCGTCAAAGTCATGATCCTCGCCTCGCAGCTCGAAGAATCGCGATTGAATACCATATCTCTTGAGAACCAGAGCAAGTGTGAGACCGGTAACGCTGGCGCCGATTATTGTTACCGTCTTGGGCGTGGATGAGGACTTCATAACGACGGAGGGATGTATGCTGCAGCCAGAAAGCTCGCGATGAAGTGTAAAATGGGTTTACGAAAGCCCATTGCTCGCTGAATAATTTTTAAGCCACGGACTCGTTGGTAGTGACTGGAGCCTCTGCTCAATGCAGTGATCGGACCTTTCCCGTGAAGCTTCTCACTTACTAGGATCGGCAGGACTCGGAGTCGGTCGGCTCGGTGGGCTGACGGCAGGCCGATCACTTTGTCTCACAGCCCCGTTCTTGGCAAAGACTCGTAGTTCCCGTCATTTGAGTCAGTCCAAAGTCTGGAATTGTACCAGTTATTCTTCCATCAAGTTACAGAGAAATTCGGAGAAAGGGAGGTACTGCAGTATTGGCGTGAACACTGCTTCTGTTCCAAAGTATGATCGGTCGAGAGCACGGTGGGTGACATCCTTCGGGATTTATGTATTTTAAGAGGGCGGTTGTTTCCGCAACACCGATTGCTAAATACTTGAATCCATAATCAAAAAAATATTTTGAATTATAGTTTTAAAACTGAAGATAATATTTCCCGCATTTTCTTCGTATACTATTGGCAGTTCTTTCACAGCGACAGGTGCTTCTTCAAAAAGTTAAGTTGTACGTCAAAAACACCATCCATGTCTCCAAACATCCAGTCAAAGTGATTTTTCCCAACAATCAGGTGATGTTCCTTTGGTTCACGCAACATGTCAAATGCCTCCTTCTGTCTCTCCGCGGGGAACACCTGGTCTAGCTCAGGCGTCACCATAATCACAGGCGTTGGGCTGATATTTGGCAGCATGTACAGGATGTTCCAGTTGAGGCATCGCATGTAGGTATGGACTGTTACACGATTCTCAATGGGCATCTTCATGCTGTCCATTGTCGTGAAGAAATTGCCCAGAAACTGGCCGAGCGGCGTGTTGCCATCCTCATCCACCAAGGGCAGATACATGGGCTCCTCGCCAGCCAACTGGCTGGCGCGGTCTTCAAGCCCGAGTTCGAAGATGGCTTCCCTGCGTTCGGGATCGCCCGTGACATCAATCATGGGCGCAACCGCCACAACAGCGGCGATGCGACGGTCATGGGCCGCGGTCGCGAGCATAATGTTACCATCGAAGCAGAGACCCCAAACGGCAATCTTCTTTGGGTCAACTAGAGGATGCTGGGAGAGCCAGGTAACTGAGTCAGTGAAGTCGTCGATGCGCCTTTGCATATCGCTCTGTCACGGTAGTGAGGTCAGTCAGCTGGCCGCCACCTAGAGAACTGGATAATATAATGCAACTTACATCATGTCTGGGTTCGCCGTCGCTAGCACCAATTCCAAATGTGTCAAAGATGAGTGCTGTGAATCCACGTTTACGATACCACTCGGCAATATCTGGTACGACCACATCCTTGGGCATGTTGAACTGCGTCGAAAATTATTAGATTATTATTATGTTTGAATCCATTATCCACGTACTCCTGCCGAAAGTATGATTGCCGGCCCACGCTTCTCTGCTGGGTACAACCAGCCGCGCAGCGTGACGCCGCCGAGCGTCTTGAATTCGATATCTTCGCGCAAAGATTCTGACATTGTTTACAATCTCTATTCAGTAAGCTTCGAAGAACGTATATAGTGATTGTTCTATTTTTTGTTTCAATGTTTATAGCCGGGTCTCCAAGATTGGGTTGGTGTGCGGCTGGTCTAAGAGGCTCCGCAAGATCGGTTTCCCGACATTGTAAGTCGGGACCGGCTCCCGCTGCGAGGCTCAATTTCCGACTTGAAATGCGGGGAGAGTATTAATCTTCCGGGAGCCAGCGCTCTCCAATTAGAAGAATATTGGGGCAAAATCAAGGAGATAGCCACTTGCGATTATGAGTCGTCGAAGGAATGTAAGTTTTTAGCCAGTGCAGGTAAGAGCAGCGAGAGGTTCCAACTCTCTGCGCAGTTGAGCAAATTCTTGTAGTTCTTTAACATGCTGCCGAATACGGAAGTAGCGTTTCGTGTCTTTTAATAGAAAAAGTCTTTGCAGGCTTTAGCGCCAGTTCAAGGTTTAGACCGCTAATCTAGCAACATATTCCAAACAGATCTGTTCAACAATTTAGAGTAATGTACCTGTTTCAGGAACCTTTGAACACCGTCTATGACCATGCCTACGCACCAACCAAAGGCACAATCATTCTTTTACCCCTCACATTTCCAACGCGCAAATCATTGACATACGTAGGAATGTTCGCCAGGCCGCCTTCCCTAATATCCAGAGGATGATTCTTAATTTCACCATCCCTCAGTAATTTCTCTGCCAAAAGGAACAGCTCTGCCCCGAATTTCCTATGGGCGGGTGTACTAGGCCGCCCGTATGTGCCCGGAATAACCACTGGCGTTCCCGTAATAGTAGGCGTCATCAGCCAGTCAGCACGGATGTCTCGTCGCGTGTATTTGACGACTTGGGTAACGGCTTCGAGGGCAATGTATGTGCCGCCCGAAGAGCCTATTGCTTCATAGCACATGCGCATAGTCGGCGCGTCTGTCACACAGTCGAAGACAGACACGAGACTGTTTGCAGTGTATTCGCGGATGTCGGCGCCGCATGTGGGCGAACGATAGTCGAAGCAAGCCGCCGCACCGTACTCCTCACACAGCGCATTGTTGGCGGGTGAGCAGGTGACGATGGGTGTATAACCGGCGCTGGGAGTATCAGAGTCAGCAGGGTTGCCCCGAGCTTCTCAGTGGAGTGAGTAGCATAACGTGGATAATCCTCCTCAGGAAAGAGAGTAGACTCACATCTTTAGCAGCTGGGTTGCCATTGTTCCGGTACCAGTCGCGCCACCTGAAACGAGAACAAAGCAAGGCACGCTCTCATCGTCGTACCCAGACCTTTTGCGCGGCATTTCCAAGTCCAGCCCAGGCGCTTGGAAGAGCGCGAGCCCGGCAGTGGCAATACCGAGTCCCATTGAGCATGCCTGCTCAAAAGACAGACCTTCAGGAATGTGACAGCTCAAGTCCCCCGTCGCCAGGGCGTACTCGGCAAAGGCGCCTGCCGTCTTGTCTGCGGCGTTGAGTCCAAAGGTCACGGCAAGTACACGGTGGCCCTCCTTGAACCTTGTGACTCCATCTCCCACCGCAACCACAATACCAGCAAAGTCACAACCACCCACTGCGCCCGGTGTGTTGGAATAGTCTACAATCTTGGCATCGTATGGGCTCAACGCGACCGCATGCACACGACAGAGCATCATTCCTGGACCTGGAACGGGAATTTTCATGTCTTCTGCGAGTCGATAGCCGCCTGTGTCGCCTCCAACGAGAGCTTTCATCACTGTGTCTGTCATTGTCGCTAAGAGGAGCTGTGTTTGTTGTACCTTGGTGTGAAAACTGCGCCGCTCTCCTTGAGTAGAAGGACAAGAAAGCCGCGGAGATATGACCTATTCTCCAGAGCTACTAATTAACGGACTTAAGTTTCAAACTCCATGAATTCCCTTTGATTTCATCTTCACATTACGGTATTAGCCGGCAATATCCAGTTACACCGCAATAGCCGTCGCATTCTCGGATGTTAGCGACCGGAGCGCCGACCGGGAGGCCCCACACCGGCCCGCGATGGTGTCGGTTTAGGCAAGATCTTAACAAATCGCCGATGCTAGACGGAGTCCGGGCGAGTGTTGTCGTGTTTGAATTACAAGCATCTCTTCATCAATCAATCTAACTAGAAAATTTGACTAGAGTTTCCCGACAAAGGAGCTCAGAACAAAGGAAGAAAAACGAATCAACAGGACCCAGCTTAACATGACTTCTAGCTTCTACTTGGACGACACGCCAGCGGAGGTGAAGAACGCCAAGGTAATTGAAAATGCATCCAGCTCTTGCTTGGGGCTGATCCAAGTATCTAGGGACTGCATCTGCTCACCGCCTCGACTCCCAATGGCCAAAAGGTGCAGATTTACCTTGAGGAATTGAAGGAGTTGTATGGTATCGAGTGTGAGAACATTTCCGCAATGGTTTCACTTCAGACGGCGCTGATAATAACTAATTAGACACCAAAACGATAATTGACCTCAGCAGCAGTGACCAGAAGAAGGACTGGTTCTTGAAACTCAATCCAAATGGTAAGACGCGAGCTTCCACGGCATGACCAAATTACTTATCCGCAGCCGCAGGGCGAATCCCCGTTCTCGTTGACAACACCAAAATCCCGCCTTTCCCGGTGATGGAGACTGCGGCCGAATTGCTTCATCTCTTCAAAGAGTGCGATAAGCAACCTGCATTCGGCTTCACAGATGACGTAGGGCGTAGTGAATGCCTGCAGTGGCTCTTCTTCTGGCATGGCAGTGTACAGATTTCTTCTAAACAATTCATTTTAAGTGCGCTAATAGACTAGCAGGGCCAACCGATTCAAAGCCAGCTGGGCTGGTTCTCTGGAAACGCCAAGGACAATGCGCGTAAGTACCTCGGGTTTATACCGTCGTGCGGGGGAAGCACTAATTGTTAAACGCAGTCGCCGTCAATCGGTTTAAAAATGAACTCATTCGAATCTATGGAGTCCTCGAGATTCACCTCTCGGGAAAATATTCTGGCCAAGCCAAAGAATACCTCGCCGGCGTAGGGGCAGGTAAATACTCGGTCGCGGACATCTCGACTTGGCGTAAGATACCTCCGTCTCAATGCTACTGTGCTAACTTTGGCTGACACCTCAAAGCGTGGCTGAATGCTTGGCATGCGAGCGGTCAGATCACCCAGGAAGACATGAACCAATTTCCTCATCTACTGGAATGGATTGCGCGCATTGGGAAACGGCCTGCAGTGCAGCGAGGCATCGATCCAAAGACTTGGGAGGCATAAGCGTGTGTGAGCTTACTGCGCAATCTTGACAAATCCGCGCGAGGCTCGAGGGCAGACATGAGGTAGAAAAAACTGAACCTCATGGAACAGTTCAAAGTTTAAAAAAAAAATAGTGACTACTACACGCCAATACTTGCTTGCCAAACATAGCTTGTGCCGGGGAAATCGTAACTTCTTTCCGTCTGTTCTCTGTCGCCAGTACCTGAATCTCATCAATCCAGAAACAAGGTAGCAATTAATTATGCGAATTTTCTCTGACTTGTCGGATATATGATGTAGATCTCCGGGTGTGATCTTTCTTTCATTTCTGTTCGCAGTAAACCTCCATTTTTCTGCTGTAAAGTTGTCTGAATCATGTTCCAACTGGCAAAATGCGCGGAAGCCCTTCTCTCTTCGACTTCAAAGCATCACCTGCAAAACTCTCTTAAGCCAGTCATTGTGCATTGGTCTATCTTTCATCGTATTGGCTATATTATTCAGCTCTCTTAGTGCAAAGAATCTCTCCGTGCAAAATCCCAAACCACGCATCCTCATTGTCCACCCATTCCCTCCAAACCTCCCGCATCTTCTCGAAAAAAGCCTCCGTCGCGTACCCCTTCTCAATTGCAACCTTGCTCAAAGGGCTGCCCACAGCTCTTTCGGCAAAGTTCCCGCCCCAGGCCTCTCTCTCCTCTTTCGTCTGAAAGCACCAGCTCCCGGTGCTGCACGCCACATCCTGAGGCGCAAACCCAGCCTTGCGAGCCCAGACATGAATCCGTGCGCCAGGGTGCGGGTTTGTGCCTCTCTCTCCAGCTACTTTGAGGTATATTTCTTGCCACTTCGCCATCTCGGGCGCTTCAGGATGGCAGTGCAGGTGAGCGCTCTCCTTGATGGCCACCAGGCCGCCGGTCTTGCACACCCTTCGCATCTCCTGCAGACCCTTGACCGGATCGGTGATGTGCTGGAGTACCTGATGAGCGTGCACTACGTCAAAGGTCTCATCTGGAAACGGCAGCGAGTGGATGTCGCCTTCTTGGAAAGTGACATTGCTGACACCTTCGGAGACGGCATAGGCGCGCGCTGCTTCAAAGGGCGCCGACGTGGGCTCGATTCCAGTGACATGGCCGGCTGGGACGAGGGCGGCGAGGCCAGTTGTAATGCTCCCGGGTCCGCAGCCGACATCAAGAATCTTGGAGTTGGCCTGCAGGTGCGGGAGGAGGTAGGCGGTGCTGTTCTGGGGGGTGCGCCAGGCATGGGTGCGGAGGACGGGGGCGCTGTGGTCCGCGATGTAGGCTTGAGCTGGCATGATGAACTTTAGGGCTGAGATGGGTTTTGAGGGTGCCTATTTTGTGTACGGATGAAACTTGAGAGTGAAGACGATCTAATGATGAACTGTTTGAAATGTGGTGTGAACCGTTTGAAATAGCCGGAGGCGGACTATTTTAACAGGGGACACTTGGTCTGTTTATCTTGGGCAATTAGTAATTCAGAGTCTATCAACAGCTAATACATAGGGAAACTACGCAATATATATAATTATATAGTCCCCTATGCCCCGCCGAGGCTGAGACGAGTTGATAGTGAAGTCTGGGTATGGACGCAGCATTTGGTATAACTCGCTGAACCCGCCATTGAAATGCCGTATCCAGGGGTATTACAACTTTAAACTGTATTATTACTGAGAAATTTCCGTTTTATTCATTTATTTCTACGCATTTGGTAGCCTTGGACTATGATATCAATAACGGGCTAGTTCATTCTCCGGATTTTAGAGTTTGAATTCTTGTCCGGCGCCTCCTGTCGGTTAAAGTGCCTATAGCTGTTTTGTCGGCCCCTACACCTCTTCAAATTGATTTGTTCCTTTAATTTTTATTTCTGCCTAGCTTTTACGACCATATGCTTGTATGGCCATTATAATGTCGGAGTCGGTCGGTTTCCAACTGGGTCGCCTTGAGATCGGCGCCGGTCGGATCGCAATTATCGGCTTTTGTGTCGGAGTCGGCACGGCCTGTGGCAACACGATCGACTCAAATATTTGCAGCGCTGTTTTTACGAGATGAATTCGAACCCAGGGGGGAGGCAGGCTCGGTCTTTCGCAGTAAAATTGTACATTTGCTAATTGAGGGTTTTTTTTCCCCGCTAATTGCTTTTTTTGGCTCATTGCTTTTTTGGCTCATTGCTTTTTTTTTTTTGGCTCATTGCTTCTTCGCATCGCTGGCTCCTCAGTCCTCAGTTGGACAATTCAATTCAATTCAACTTGCTCTCCTCTCCAATGTCTTGCCCCGACTGCTTTCGTGGAGGCATCTCCAAGAGCCATCCCACAGGCAAGGAGGTCACAATTCATGGTGTCAAGACCTATGTCGCGGAACCTGAAGCCGGTGTCACACCAAAAGGCATCATCGTGTTTATTACAGATGCATTTGGTAGCGACTTTGTGAACAACCGAGTCTTGTGCGACCACTATGCCAAGGGAGGTTTCCTAGTCTATTGCCCAGACTTTATGAACGGTCCGTCCCGCCGGAACCCCGTTTAAAACACTGTAGCTAACTTGTAGATGTCCGAAGGCCGTGCCCTGTCTCCGGCTGTTCTCCCCATTTTTGACACTCTTCTAGAAGAAACATCCTGGCTCTATAAAATCTTTGTCAAGCCGTTCTTTTTCGTTCAGGCGCTGTATTATGTCGTCCCCTGGATCCTGACGTGCAGCCCGCCCAAGACGGAAGCCGGCGTGGTTGAATACTTCAAGGCTCTGCGAACTTCACCCCCACCACCCCCTCTTGCAAGTAAAGACTTGAAAATCGGCGCGGCAGGATTCTGTTGGGGCGGCAAACATACTATTGAACTCGCAAAGGACGACCCAAAGCACCGTGTGACTAGACACTCATCCCAGACCCTGTCCTCCGCACCAGAGCCGCTTATCGACGCCGCCTTTGTTGCACATCCGACATATATAAAGGTTCCGGATGATGTTGAATCTATCCGGGTCCCTATTTCCTGGTCCGTCGGTGAAGAGGACCTGCAGATGAAGGGGCCCGACGTTGCAAAAATGAAGGCCATTCTTGAGAATAAAACAGATGCAGAGCATGATGTGCAGATTATCCCCGGCGCTAAGCATGGCTTTGCAACACGTCACCATCCAGATGATGAAGAGGAGTCGGCGGCAGCGGAAAAGGCCGAGCAGCAGGCTGTGTCGTGGTTCTCACGCTGTTTTTCTTAAAAAGTATAACTAGTTAAGTAATTATGGTCCTGCGTGAGGATTCCCGAACCAGTCCAAGTAGAGACGCTATATCAAAATTTAAATAATACTATTTACTGCATACTTTCACCTACTACATGATATTTAACTATTTTAACCAGTACGGACTGTCCCTATTATGGATAAAAGCTTAACGCAGTTTTATACTACCGACAAGTGAAACAACTAAGCAAAATACCCACATAGACCCGTCCTTGTTATGACGACGCCTGCTCCTTGTTCTCATCTTGAGGCTTGGCTGTTATTAGCGTTGGCGTGAAGGTGGAAGCTTACGAGCCATGCCTGCAGCCAGCCGTAAATAAAGCTCCAAGTTAGCGATATACTTTTCTTATATAGTATGTTAACTATTTAATAGAATTGAATTCGCCTTCATAAGAGATTTTATTGCCTGTAGACCGACGTTTAACCGCAGAGTTGTCCAACATGTCAAGCTGACTCAGCTGAACTATTTGGAGCGCCGGATGATGCTGGATGTACCCAGCTATTTGAACAATACAAAATTATCAACAAAGACAGAATAACTGGCTCTCGATCCCATCTTTAGCCTCGTTCCATTTGTGAATCTTGGTTCATCCTTGCATCACCGTCTTCCGCTCGCTCAGCGCTCGCTCAGGCGCTGGCTGTCGCAATTAATCGCCACTGGCCGCCGAGGCCGAAGCTACAGCTTACCCCTCGGCAATGATGGCCTCAAATCTGTCAGCTTCTCAGCCACTTGGACAAAATGAGACGACTAGTGCCTCCGGCAGCTCAGAAGTAACAAAAAAATCCATGGGCAAGCTTTACGCCATCGCCGATATCCATCTCGCTTTTGCAGAAAACAAACTAGCCTGGTCAAAGCTGACGCCTCATCCTGGGGACGGGTTAATTCTATGTGGAGACATGGGGGATAATGCCGAGCAGCTGCGAACCGCATGCCGTAAAGCAAAAGAGTGCTTCGATACCGTATGGTGGTGTCCTGGCAATCATGAGCTATATACGATGCCTGGCAAATCCGGCAGTGGCACTCGAGGAGAGCAGAAATACGAAGAGTGCCTTTCTGTAGCCCGAGAATTCAACGTTCTCACTCCCGAAGACGATTTCGTTGTGTGGGAAGGGGACGGCGGTCCAGTTGTTGTAGCTCCAATTTTCACACTGTACGATTATTCGTTCCGGCCTGACCATGTCACCTTGGAAGGTGCTGTCTCTTGGGCCGGCGAGAAGGATACGGTAGCTACAGATGAGTTCCTGCTTCACCCGGACCCGTATCCTAGTAGACAGGAGTGGTGCAGAGTGCTCGTTGAGAAATATGAGGCCAAGTTGGAGGCAGCGAGAACACAATTCCCGTTGTTGCCTCTTATTATCGCAAACCACTGGCCGTTGCGGGAAGACTTGGTAACCCTGGCATATATCCCGAGATTTAGTTTATGGTGTGGAACCAAATTAACAGAGGACTGGCATCAGAGATTCAATGCAAAGGTGGTAGTTAGCGGCCATCTACATCTTCGGAGGACTGATTGGAGAGATGGGTGCCGATTCGAGGAAGTCAGTCTTGGCTATCCACGGCAGTGGAAGAAATGTGCTGAGATGGGCATGGGTGTGAATGAACTTCTGAGAGAGATTCTACCAGGTCCAGAAGTTCCGGAAGCCAAAGACGTACCGACCCGGTGGAGAGTCTACGGATAGTGGTGGGTTCGGATATTTATCCGTTGCTAGCAGCGTTGTGTCTTTATTCATTCCGCACTAGATGATTGATGGAAATCAAAACAGATGAAGCTGCGACTGATGCAAGGTTCCTACCTACAATATGAACATCCTACCAAGAAGACATTTTACATATAGCCATGACTGCAAGGTACTTTTAGGATGAGCCATGCTACGTAATTTCAGCATGCTGCAACAACACGGTTTCAACGTTCCTGTGATGTCGCAGGGTAATTTGCATGGGAGGGTTACTTGTCGCTAGGCATCATCCGTACCTTCTTCTACCCGCCACAAGACTTGCAAAAAGGAACAATCAATCAATCAATCGCAGGCATTCCCTTCTAAATTGAACAGGGAAGCCGTTGGAAGCGAAACATATTATTAATCTCTTTATTTACTTAATCATTTAGCCTTACGCCAGTGACAATCTATCACAGCATTCCCTATTGCCATGGACATATCTTTCTCTCTCGCCGGGCTGGCCTACGGCGACGGTATTGCACCATTGGTTACTGATGGAGTGCGCATATATTCATGAAATTTCCAGCATCGCAAACAATTTAGGTTTTTAGGTTTAACAGGAACTTACTTTTTGCATAACAGAACGTGCCAGAACAAGTGGGCTGTCCTCAGCGCGGTGAGTAGCCTAGGATGGTGACATTACCTACTGGAAGAATAGATACTGAGATAATATCATGTCGGGAGAAAAGAGACTACTGATGGCGAAAGTTTGGCTCAACTACCTAATTACTCAGTCATGTAATAATAACTTGCATACTCCTAATATTGTCATCTATTTATTGATCCCGGTTCTTGTGGTCAACTGCTCGTAGCCTCCAGACCATGGTTGGTGTGCGGATGGGACCAAGTCGGCCGACACCCTGGCAGTTTCTTAGCGGCGAATACTTTGCTTTTTTTGTAACAAAAAGCTAAACTAGAAGAAGAACGATTACAATAACAACAATGGCAACTGGTCAGCCTTTGGCTGTGAGGCTAATTTCGCTGTCACCATTGTCTGGCATGTCGACGCGGTCGACCTCGGGCTAGCCTTGGATATTGCCTTTTCGCTTACCGCTTTGAGACGCCAAACAGCAGCCTTTATTAATTTTCCCATGCTGTTATTGCACATTTCATTGAATTTATTGGCACAGGGAGTTGCAGGGTAGTAGACAGGTTGCTGCCGTCTGTATTGCTACGCCGCTCTTCTGCATTGGTCTCCTCCTAGCGAGCCTCAACCTGTTGCTCAGGTCACCCAGCGCACTATATAGTTACATTTTCCGAATTGCATCATTTTCTGCTGAGAATCTCTTTCACCGTGATAAACGGTGACCTGCCGTTCTGTATCCTTTCATGCCTGTTCTGCTGGTTGGGACAGGTGATGGAAGCGGTCGTCTTTGGTATGCATCACGGCTGGGGTGCTGTAGAGCTGGGCGGTGGTATTCCTGAAAGCACCGCTCAGGCCATTCACCCGGAGACTGCCACAGCCTTGCTCGTCAGCTTGTGCGAGATACGGAGTAGATCTCTTCCCTCTCTACCCGGCCAACTGTGGCGTTGTTTCCGGGCTGCCCTTGGGTGCCGACAGGAACCTGACAGGGATAATAGGACTTCGCCATCGCAACGCTCCTGTGCGTTGGACAAATTCTAGCGGAGGTGTTCCTAGTCCAGCCTCTCCAGTCTCGGGCCGCGGGCCTTTACATGCTCACAAATGCCAAAAGAAGATATGCCCGCCGCTTCTACTATTAATTTCTTTCTTGGTCATATCTGTACCATCAATCCACTAAATTTGTAGTATAGTTATTTAATTACGCTGTTAAAAGAGGTCACCTAACTAAGTCGGACTAGGGTACGGAGTAGATGGGCCGGCTAATAAGGCACTAACTTCGCTTTTATTTGCGCTGGTGAAATGATCCTGGAGCAAAGTGGCCTCGCAATGCACACCATTTCGCAACTGTGACTAGTCAATAGAAGCGACCATGTTTTTTTGGTACCCGATTTCCTAGTTAACTGTTGATCATGAAGTCTTTGCAAGGGGCGTTGCGTCCTTGATCTCCGTATCAAGGTGGCCAGAGGAGGCTCCTTCTGATGAGCCGTACGACGTCACTTTTTGCTCTCTGAAACGGACTTAAAACATGAAGGTATATCAATTGAGTCAATGTATTTTACTCGATCTTAATATCAGCCCCCTAGCGTTAAGATTTAGTGCTCTCGTCAGCGCCCCGTGTAGCCACCATTTGAAAGCGCCGTAAAAAGGCTTCCGTCTGCCACAGGAGCTCTTTTCAACGGGAATAGCATTGACTACTTCTTGCAATCCATATATTACTTATTTAGGCATGTCCCTAAATTTGTCAATAGTATAAACAAATCGCGGGACGTGTCTACAGTTTGAACTACGGCCAACCATATACAATTTAAAAAGCACGATCAATCTACCACTCACTAACCAGAATTTTGGATATGGTTCGGCAACGGCCGCCTTGGCCACGAAGGACGCCAAGCCTCCGGCTGGTAGTGTAAGCTTCAACAATCTTCCTATATGTCATCTCAGCACTTCTACTGGACAACGTATGATTCCAAATCTAGTCAATCTCTTGTCTCTGTCTATTTACTGGACAGATTATAATTCCACATTAGGAAGATTTCGCGCCAGATCATACGCTTTCTGCAGGTGTAATTCGCGGGAAATTACTTGCGCTATAAAATCCCAGCAAGTAGCCACCCAGTGACCACCCAGTGACCAACTAGTGACATCTTCCCGCATCCTTCAAGAAAACAAGAAAACAGGTCAGGATTCATTGCCTGCCACGTATGCGATTACTTCAGCTGTCGGACTTCG
Source organism: Zarea fungicola (assembly GCA_900169235.1). Taxonomy (NCBI): domain Eukaryota; kingdom Fungi; phylum Ascomycota; class Sordariomycetes; order Hypocreales; family Cordycipitaceae; genus Zarea; species Zarea fungicola. The sequence goes on along the minus strand of FWCC01000283.1, from coordinate 127,301 downwards.
CACGCTCTCGAGGCGGCAGGGGTTACTGGCCCTTCCTCTCGTGTTCGCCGTATAAGATAGGCTTCTCGTTCCCGAATTAAAGTATGCCACCAGAACGCCAGGTGGCTGCCTCTGGTGCCTTCGGCTTTTGCTTGCATCCTTCGGGTGTTCTTGGAGCGCCACATGAATGTGTACCTCCATATCTCCGGTAAAGTCGGTCACTTTTTGTCAGCTATCGTTCAACTTTTTTTCTTGTTTTGACTTGTTGCTATTCAATGTGGCAGACATGCAGTGAGGCTTGAAGCTAGTGTCTATAACCCATTGACACCCGATGTGCAGTCTGCCCCTTAAAAAGGTAGTATTCTTCAAATGATTGGCAGGATTACCAACTATAACCGAGGTATAATATGATAACTCTCTTCACAACTCTACAGGGGTGAACCCAGTCTGTTTTTTTTTTTTTCAACTCATCTATATAAAATTTCCTGCAGATGTAACCTCGCAGTGGGATAACACGACTGAGGGTCCCGTCAAATTAATGACTAAAAATAGTGAGAAAATCCGCATTACCGTCCTATTGTATGCATGTCCAGGGTTAATAATCACACGGCTCGTCAACTGGAGTTATACTCGTAGAACAGGTAGTTGCGTTGACATGTGCTCCCTTATAGGGAGATAAGGCCATCCCACCAAAGCAGCTGGCGGCCGGGAAGCAAGGCTGCGTGAGGCACGATGCTAGCCGAAGTTGGTGGTCGAGATACGTTTGATTCGTAACCATTTGAGTGGCCACAGCTATGGTGTGTATACGTTACAGTGCAGATCTTTATCTTGCCACCTTGTTGAAAGCTTTGACAGGAAATATTGCAGGCACTGCGCTGTTAATGCTGACCCCCGGTTAGCAGTTCCGACAAAGCTCAAGGAATGCACTGGATCTTCATGTTTTGAACTGCCGGCACGAGCTATCGTCGCATTATGGTGTGTCTGGTTCGCAGCCACATCCCTTTCCCGACAGCCTCAATGGCGAGGCTCGAAAGCGTGCAGATCGCAAAACAGGGAAAGGGTCCTAGCTAAAGCACGAGGGACGGCAGTTCTGACGAGGTAACACGCCACCACTAACCATCCTTCGCGAATGCATGATGTGGCCACTTCTGGAACAGGATGTGGGAAAGATATGTGATGGATTTACAAACGGAACGGAATGGTCCACAACTACGGTAGGAGACGGCACAATCTCAGTTGGATCTGCAAATTTGGGGTGGCTTTTGGTCGTTATCTACCTTTTGGGCGCCATATGTATTCCCTGTACTCCGTACCGGTGTTGCCCCTAACTGAAGCTGAAGAAAGAAGTGTAAGATTTGGGCAAGTCGGACAAACGTTCAAAGAACAATGACCATGCCGTGACCCAGAATTTAGCCTCGAATGCTCTAGCGGCAGCGCCATTTTGGGGGCAGTGGAGAGTGACCACCACTGGAGGGGATGAAGATGTACCAAGGGCGATGGCGCGTTCCGCCCTTGCGGGGAAGAAGCCGTCCCAGAAAGGCGCAGCCTCTTCATCGAGGCTCTTTTTTTTGCAGGGGACGGTTGAACTGGTTCCCTTTTTATCAGCTCCGATTCCTAGATACAGAGCTCGTGGCGTCTGGATATTCAATAGCCAAGCCGCGTCGCCTTACGATTCACTGCCCCCAGATCCTGAGTTTGCTGTTACACAGAAGCCAAAATGTTCCGTCAAAGATACTCGTGTGATCGTTGCCGCCAACAAAAGGTGCGGTGCCTCAAAACTTGGGAAATATCGACGACCGTGGGTCGCTACGGCGACCATCTCATGCCCTGTGAGCGATGTACTAAAGCGGATGTGCCGTGTGTATACAGCAGTAAGTCTTGTATTTCTTGCGTGTGATTTTTTTTATTCTTTCAACTGATCGTGTAATTGCAGTGAGACAACGAAATAGACGATCAAGGGGAGAAAACACAGACGACGCGCCGCCAAGAGGAGATACGCGACTGAGCCAGGACCTCTCGAGTGTCCTCTCGAGTAGTGATGTTGCCGCATACGATATCAATGACCTAATGATGCCATCAATCGACACCACAATGGCCTGCCTGGACAATGGCGATGCCTATAGCTGGATGGATAACTCTGAACTCACATATAACAGAGACGGCGACAACAGAACCCAGATAAGCTCGGGTTCAAGTACTCTAGGGAGCAATCCAACGCCTCCGTCCCGAGGCGAAGGAACAAAAGAAACTCTGGCAGAGCAGCTGATGAAGTTAAGCAATCGGGCTGCGTGCGCTACACGAGAGATTGAGTGCGCGATCATCAGTATGCCACTGACAGTGAACTCCCCTGTTGTAAACGAAGCCTTTGAGGCGGCGAATGCTTTGGTGCACATTATCAATAGTATAGCTCATGAGGATGGTGCCAATGACTCTTCTCAACCATCATCACGCGATAATGGCGAGCGACCGCCGCGCACCAATCACTGCTTGATTCTCTTAGCCCTCGCTGCTCACCAGCACATTTTGGCTCTCTTTCACGCAGTTTGCAACTCGATCAAAAGTTCTTTGGGCTCTGTAGTCCAAAATACCAAGCCTCAATTGGAGCCGCAAGCTTTGCATGGCCTTGGGTCGTCTGCTGCACAATTCATCATGGTCTTGCAACTCATCATGCACTTACTCAACCGACTAGGTCGCAGCTTGCGGATGAGGAACCGAGGCGATACTGGGCAACAAGCTCTTGTGGCTAGACATGAAGCTGATGGAGAAGGCAGCAGCTTGCAAAGCATTGTAGACTCGGCTCAGGTTATGCTCAGAACGCTGCCTGAGGAGCACGTCAAGTTGAGTGAGTTTATACAGGAACTTCAGGCTTCAATAGAAGAGGGAGTATATATTTAGATTAACTAGAGTAAATAGAAAATACGAACGCAACCTCTCTAGCGGCAGGCTTCCCTTGAACTCGGAGATGGAGTTGTTGGAGTGCATAGTAAGGATTGAGTAGCCCCTCTCTAGGCTAGAAGTCATGTAAATGCATGCAAGCTGAGTTTCGGACTTTAGTAAGCTATGCATCAACATCATTCCGGGAGAAATCTCATCTGTGACGAGGTCGGGTGAGTTACTGACTTCCCCTTGAACGCCACGTTAATTTGCAGATTATCGCCGAAACTCAAGCAACTTTCCATGGTCTTAAGTCCGATGCTGCGAAAAGCCTGTGCTGAAAGAATTCAACGGCCCGACCCGCATTGCTCAGCCTTACTTCTCCCATTTTGTACTGGGTCAACATGTCCCGTTTGCCCGCTTTTCTAAGATTGACTCATTTCTGAACCGCTTTTTTAGCTTTGGGCACGATTGTAGACATGATCACAGGAATTCATCACAAAGGATTTCAAAAGATTTCAAAACATGCTGTTCACACAGCATCCATCTAAATCATATGAGAGGGACAAGTATATAAATGCTGAGCATGTTGCAGCGTGATACTCTCAATAAGCCTCGCTACCACTACACTTCTTGGCTTTTTCGTACAGATTTCGTTTCCCCAGATGAGAAAAGATCTCCATTCCAGCACGCATCGGACTTAATAAAGGGGGGGTCCAAGCGTGGACTGGCCCCCAAAGCCCAAGATAGAGTATGCCCCTACTCCTACAAAGGAAATCTTGGCGCAAAATAACCTGTTAAACCACCCTAGCTGTATGGAGCCATAAAACGGCCACTGTATCAAAGGCCCAGCGAAATCCGAAATTGTTTAATTGGCCAAAAAACTCCAAAACAAGTACCTTGGACTACGATCTTTCCGGCGATTACCACCACACCACCCAGCTCCTTCAGGATTTAGGTGGGCGGCATTAACGGAATTAACGGCGTTTAACTAGGTCAGCTCTTTTTCAGTGAAACTCAGTTTGTTACGGTGGTGGCTAGCTCCGACGGGGATGTCCAGCCCATTTACAGCGGTGCCCTTCGTATTGGTACCCTGCTCATCTGCAATTTTCAGCTCTATTCAGCGAATTTACAGCGATGCTTGGTGTCTTTACAGCGGTAAATAGCCAGTTTGACAGCGACTGGGGGAGATCTAAAGGCGGCAGTGATTGTATGGTACTGCCTGCGCCCTGCAACGTCTGAAATTAGCACAATAATAAAAGTCAAAACAAACCCATTTATAAACCTCAGTTGCTTCGTCCTTGGCAGTTCTGAGTCCAACACTGAGTTCAAGTAATTAAGTCATAGTCGTATGACGAGCACAAATGGCTCCATCAACACCTCCAGCTCCCTTGCCAGAGGATCACCATAACAACTCCAGTCAAGACGCGATAGGAGAGAAGACACAACATATCGAGCCAGAAAATGAAATGCAGGTCGCCGAGTCCAACAAATCCTCCACTATGACGTCCTCAATTGCCAACGATGTAGACGATGCTCCTGCGATTGAAGAAAAGACTGTGGTGGAACCGCCAAAACCGGCCGTGGAATACCCAAAAGGACTGGAAGCCTTCTTCATCATGGTTGCCCTCGTGCTCAGCATTACTCTCTGCTCATTAGACCAAGTGAGTTCTACCAACGGATCATTGTGGACGGCGTCTTCTGTCAATGCAACTCTGCCGGACTCGCGCAAAACTGACTCTCTTCTCAGACCATTGTTGCAACCGCCATTCCCAAAATTACCGACCAATTCCACAGCCTTGACGACATCTCGTGGTATGGCTCATCTTATTTCATGACACTGGGAGCCTTTCAATCAATGTGGGGTAAAGTATACAAATACTTTCCCCTCAAAACGAGCTTCTTGGTATCAATTTTCATCTTTGAGGTTGGCAGTTTGATCGCTGGTGTGGCCCGGAACTCGACGACTCTCATTGTTGGTCGTGCCATCTCTGGTCTTGGTGCATCGGGAATTGCACCTGGCGTATACACAATCTCTGCCTTTGCTGCTGAGCCCACGAAGAGGGCCACCTACACAGGAGTCATTGGCGTTTCATATGGTGTTGCCGCTGTATGTGGACCACTTATCGGTGGAGGGCTTACAAAAGCAGTGACCTGGCGATGGTAAGTCCAAAAAGCATTACTGTCTCGGATCTTTTTTAAACTACGGGGCTGTTTCTCCTTGCTTCCGTCATTGCAAAAGCTTGCCGTGAGCAAACCTCTCCTAACATGACTTCAGGTGCTTCTATATCAACCTCCCCGTCGGTGCTCTGGCCGCTGCGGTTATTATGCTTACGTTTAAGACTCCCAAGGCCGCCAAGGTAGTCGAAGCTACGCTCAAAGAGAAACTTCTACATATGGATCCAATCGCAACGATGCTTACAATGGGTGCTCTAGCCTGCTTGCTTCTGGCCCTGCAATACGGCGGCGTAACCCACCCGTGGAACTCCAGCGTTGTGATCGGTTTGCTCGTTGGATTTGTCGCCATAGTCATTACTCTGATAGCCGCAGAAATATGGCAAGGTGAGCGCGCTATGCTTACCCCACGCATCATGCGCAAGAGGACGGTTTGGGCCAGCAGCGCATGGGGTTTTTTCTTTGCTGGCGCATACTTTGTCACACTCTATTACTTGCCTATTTACTTCCAAAGTATCGACAACGTCAGTCCCATTGCCTCGGGTGTGCGCAATATTCCTCTAATCATTATGTTTGGCATTGCCACATACGGCTCCGGGCGAGCCATCACGAAGACTGGCATTGCAACCCCATACATGGTAGCTGCATCCGTCATTGTAACGATCGCCTCTGGTCTACTATTTACTCTCGACATTGGAACATCGACTGGAAAATGGGTCGGGTATCAGATCTTGGCGGGCTTCGGATATGGGCTTGCTCTACAAGTCCCGGTTGTCGTTGCGCAGGCCTTTGCCGAGCCTGCCGATATAGCTCCAACAACTGCCATCATTATTTGTACGTTTTCCCTTCGCTCTCTTCTTTTCAGAATACTGTCCCGTTCTTCATGCCCTATATAACATGTCGCTAACTAGGTTTCTCAAACCCAGTTGCTCGATCTCTCGGCGCTACACTTTTAATCGCAGTCGCGCAATCAAGTTTTGTCAATCAGCTCGTACAGAGGCTGGCCACCACCGCACCAGGCGTCGATCCCAACAAAGTCACAGGCAACGGTGCCACCGAGGTGCACAAGCTATTCTCCGGAGCCGAGCTTGACGGTGTGGTTCACGCGTATGCCTGGGGTATCAAGGTTGTTTTCGCAATGACTATCGTGGCTTGCGGCCTTACTATCCCGTTCAGTTTGTGTAACAAATGGACCAATGTTAATGCGAAGAAGGCCAGCCCTAGCAAAGCTTGAAATTGCAGCTGGGGCAATTTTGAATGACTTGGTCTTCTCTTTTACGTCGCGGAAGGCATTTGTCTGTCACGCTGGCTTGAACTAGTCGGAGACTGGTAGGAACAGAGGGATGCATGTGAAGGAAATTAGATAGCACCTAATACATTAAAATAGGCCAGTCGGCAATACCACCTTTTTTGTTATATGAACAGGATTAAATATCATAGAGGAATAATTTACATCTACAACTGCAAGAAACATCAGCGCCTGTACACTGTCCCGTGAGGCGACTACAGCTGGTTATTCATACCTCGTGCAGTCGCAACACTGTTAGTGCTGGACTTGTAATTGTATTTCTTTAGCGCCATGAATAAAAGTCCTTGTGATAATGAATAATTGAATTCTTATTCTAGAATTATTTCTAATCTACTTTGTAAAACCGTATCCAATCTTGTAAATCAATCCAACATGGTAGAAGCGTGCAGTCTACAACTTGACTCCTTTGCGCAACACTGGAGACACAAACACCTCATTACCAGTCCATGTAGCCTCAACACCTGCTGGCATACCTAATGCTTTCGCCTTCTGCATCCATTCACGTGTTGGCAGGACATCGACAGTGGTTCCGAGTCTCTTATTGTACATGCCCACGAGGTCCGACAGCAGGAATCTGTTCTCGCTGCAATAATTGTGCACGGCAAACGGCTTGGAGGGATCATGGGCGTACGCTGTGGCCAGGAACTCAGGCACCACATCGCTGATGTCGATGATGTCGAGCTCTCCCTGCCACTGCTTGGGATCAAGGGCCGGTACGGCCCGCATCTGGGTACAGTATTTGTCCAGCGCCACCAGAGGAATTTCTTCGGGCGCATCGGGCCCCATGATGTTGGGGAAGCGATGCACGACAGCAGGGAGATTCTCCGCCCGTTCCAACAGGATCTCTCCCATCCATTTGCTGGCTGCATACCCAATGGCATTCTTCAACAATGAATCGGCATCGGAGGGGGGCCAAAAGCTGGATGGTGGCACTTCGGCAAGCTCACAGGTGTCCTTCTGGAGCATGGCCACAGAGGAAGACGAGACAAAGTGTACGGGGACGCGGCGTGGGGTAGCCATAGCAAGCAGGGTCTGCGTTGAGACGACATTGGCTGTCCTCATCATCTCATACGATTTGAGATGGGCGACGTCTGCGCCCACATGGATGATAAGATCGGCCGTCTGACAGAGGCGCTTGAAATCATCTTCGGAGAGGCCTAGTCTCGGCTTGACCAGGTCGCCCTTGTATTGGAAAATCTTTGGGTCCTTGACACGCAGAGGACGTGAGCGGATGCAAAGACAGTGCACCTCTGCAATGTCGCTGTCTGCCACAAGATTTCGCAGCATATGCGTACCAAGGAATCCTGTGCATCCAGTGAGCACGACACGGCGGGCGCTGCGCCGGGGTACCTCCTTGACCGAGTCGGCACCTGCTGGGATAAGACTAGGTATGCCTTCAATGAGCCCAGCCACTTCCTTCTTCCAATCCATTTCTGGATCTTCATGCTTATTAGTGGCTGTCTGTGGCACGGCCTGTGACCCCGTGCGCAGGCTCCGCCATCCGGATAGAGCATCCTCACATACTCGCGACAGAGTGTGGTTGGTGGACATGAGCTTCAAAACAGGCACATCAACGCCCAGCTCTTTCAGGAACCACTCACGAATACGAACAGATACCAGCGAATCAACTCCATGATCGGCTACAGCCATGTCTGCGTCGATCTGAGTGGGGTCAAGCTGGAGCATGCTGCCCAGGGATTGCGAAAAGCACTTGACCAAGATTGCTAGACGCTCTTTTGGATCCTCGGTTGCTGCCAGCTGGACCTCAACTTTGACATTCCCACCAGCCTGTTCTTGGCCGGCGTCCTCTTCTTGCGCACCTTCCTCAAGAAGGTAGCACGACAACCGCGGATCTTCGTGCCACGGCTCCGTAAAAGTCTTCCTTATACCAGTGATGAGCTCCGACGGATAGTCGGAGTCGGGCGTCCCGAATTCAATTGCTTTTGCCAACATCTCGTGCAAATCTGTCTCACCTTGTCTATCCAACCTCGGCAGCAGAGACTTTTCAATTGCGGCATTTCGCTTCTTGTCTGAACGGTAAATGTAGCCCAGTCCAGTAAGGAGTCCAATGACAACGACAGAGCCCGCCAGTCCGCGCTCGCGTCGGCGTCGCACAAGGCTTGCCATGTAATGGTTTGCTGCACTGTAAGCAGACTGGCCAATGTTTCCTACAATCGATGTCGCAGACGAAAGCCCAATGAAAAAGTCCAACGCCTCATCCGCACCAAAAAGCTCATCGAGGTTGCGAGTCCCAGCAACCTTTGGCGCGAGCACTGCTTCAAAGTCATCCCAGGCAGTGTCGAGGAATGGGCGATCCCGAAGGACCATGGCGCCATTGATAATGCCTCCGATCCGCGGCATAATTGCCTTGATCTCCGTGTATGCGGCCCTGAGGCCTTCCTCGTTGGTAATGTCCACTGGGATGACACGTAAGACAGCTCCCTTTTGCAACATGAGTTCGAATACTCCAGCGGGAACATCAGGATGCCGACTGGTTAAAACAACATTTCGAGCTCCGTTATCAACCATCCATAAAGCAATGGAGATTCCAAGGTCACCAGTCATTCCGAAAAGGATGTAGGTCTTGTCTGCAGCAAATATCTCCATGTTTGCCACAGAATTCATCCCAAGAATGGCTTCGTTATCAAGGCCATGTTCAGGATCCGCCAGCCGGGTAGCTTCACGGGTCTTCTCCGTGGATGGACGATTGATACTCTCTAGAGGCAGAACTCTGGGTATATAAATGGCGCCACCTTTCAGTGCAAGATGGGGCTCATGACTCCAGAGTACTTCACCTGGGTTCGGCTGATTCATGCCAGTGAGTCTGAGCAGCAGAGTTGCCAGTAGAGATGGATCCAGGGACGATGGCTCGTCAACGTCGAGGAACTGAAGTTGCAAATCACTCCGTTCAGCCAGAAGTGTGCGTCCTAACCCCACCGTTACATTGGCCATGGGATTCTTGCCTGATGTCGCCCCCGATGTCACCCACAGAACAGCACTGGCGTTTCGGAAGAGAGTCTGCATGGCCTCGAATCTGGCCACGGTCATTCTGCCGAAGATGGGACATTCTAGGTCACAGAGGCAGAGCACTACTGCTCCGACGGGACACTTGATACCGTCAAGAGGTTCAATTTCGCATTGGAGAACGCCGCTTGTGGAGGCAAGTAGTGTCTGTGAGTTGGATGCAAGCTTCGACGTCAAGTCACTAACAACCAATACGTTGTCGAGTGACCGGCCCGCCGGATGCACGGCTGAAAGAGGTTCCCGAAGGGACTGGACGGTCTCATCAGATGCCTGAGATATAATGACGGAACAGAAGGAGGGCGTTGAGCTTGTATCGACGCCAGAGAATCCAGTCTCTTTGAGCAGTGTATCCCATGCTGGAATACTCAGTGTAGGTGCCCAGACGCGGCCTTCATCAACACCCAGGAACCAACCAGGAAGTGTGCCCATGATCATTTGTATCGGAAGGTGATCTGTTGTGATCTCAAGTAGAACCAAATAGCCACCAGGTCGAAGCAGGCGGCGACAGTTACTGACAGTCTCCTTTAAACTTCGGGTGGCATGCAGGGCATTGGAGGCTATGACCATGTCATAGCCCCCTTCGTCAAAGCCTTGGTCCACGGGATCTTTCTCAATGTTCAGCATCTTGAATGAAAGCTTGCCGGCACATTGGCTGAACTTTGCTTTGGCAGGCTCAAAGAAGCCAGCTGAGATGTCAGTGAACATGTATGACGTGAAGTGCTCGCCCACGGCCGAAAGCACAGCTCGAGTGGTACCGCCAGTTCCAGCTCCAACCTCCAGTATCTTCATACGCGGATATCGGTGTGCTAGTTGTTTGACCAGGGGCCCGAGATCAAGGTTGCCGTCCGCGAAGCCGACTCCTTCCACATATAAGCGGTCGAGCATATCGTCCTTCAAAAGAACCTGGAGGGCAGGCATAATGCCGCGAGCAATGGCAGCCAAGTTCTTTCCCACAGCATGGAGGATGAGCATGTCGTTGTTCCCCGCTGCGATGTAGGGGGAGCTCCATTTCTGCACATCTTCCAGTGTATCGTTTGCCCACTCTGGCTCAATATCTGGGACTCTTCCAGCCTCAATCTCGGGAAATAGATGGTCCCTTACCCATTTCATCATGTGCCGCCGGTGCTTGCCCATAACTAGTAGCTCAGAAGGCTTGATTTGGCTGCGAAGTTTTCTTAGGTAGAAGTGGGCTGTCCGCACCAGAAGTTTCCGCAACACCTCGTCTTTGGCAGAGAACTTAGTCTTGAGCCTTGGTTCAATTCCGTGAGTTGCATCCCGTGCCCAGGTCTCACTTGAATAGAGCCAGCGTTCACGACCCTGGTTCAAGGGGGTCCACTGGACTCCGCGCATCTGAACCTGGACTGCTCCATCGCTTGGGTTGAAAAGGTCTACGTTACCCGTGAGACCCTTCTCTCCGGACGAGATCAGACGACTGTCTGCCATGAGGGCACCCGGAGAGGCATTTTCCATGCTGATCCGGACGCAGTCAATACCAGTGGGGAGATATACTGCCCCAAGCCTGCCATCCTCGGGGTAGGAAAATGCAGCCAAGATACCTTGAATAGTAGTATCAAGTACGGCAGGGTGCACAGAAGCACGTACAGAGCTGGATTCAGGGGGTGTTGGGACTGAGACCACGGCGTGGTTGAGGTGACGGTCTACCGAGCTGGCTCTGAAAGCGCCAGAATAGTTGTAGCCGACTTTTGACAGATAGGCGTAGAATTGTTCCATATCCAATGAGTTCATCGGAAGAAGGGGCTCCTTCCTGTTAGGCAAGGCATCTTCCTGGGATGTGCCGAGGAAGAGCCTCACGCCGCCGCTGAAGTGTGCAGTGAGTGCGTTCACAGGGCCGTCGAGTTTTGTTCCATCAATATCTCCGCTGTAACAGGCAACGTCGGCTGTAATACAGCTGTCACTCTGACTCGTTATACGTACGGTGAAGAGAACCTCGAGACCTGAGGAGTCTTCCAGCATACCCATTGTGCGCACAATCTCAATATCGTGCAGCTCGACAAGCCGCAATGTCTGCTGTTCACTTATGAGACGCACAGCCGCCTCGTAAGCCATTGTCACGTATCCCGTCGCCGGGAAAAGAACTTCGCCCTGTATATTGTGGCCATTGACCCATGGGAGCTCGCTCAGTTTGAAGACCTGGCGCCAGTGAACCTCGCGCCTGTCATCTTCGCCTAGTACGGTCGCACGGCCAAGCAACTCGTGTGGCGCCTGGTTGTTGCGGAACAAACGGGAAGCTCTTGACTCACGCCAGACAAGGCTATCATGATCCCAGGGATATGTTGGCAGACCTTTAAGAATGCTAGGCTTCTTGAGGCTAGACGGTGGCAGGGCGCGCTGCATGCCGTCAAAGGTAACAAGTGGGCGGGATGACGGGAAGGATGTCCATAGAAGCCCTAAACTATCAGCAAAGGCTTCCACCGCGCCCTGTCCACGATTAAGAACACCGCAGTACGGAAGGTTCAGACCGGTCAATGACTTCATCACCTCAGAGCTTGGCCCTTTGAGGGCTGGGTGCGGGCCTATCTCGAGCGCCAGGTCTAGTACAGAAGGCTCCTCAGACAATGCTCTGCTGACAGCCTGCGAGAACTGCACAGTGTTGGTCAGATTGTCGACCCAGTACTGTCCCTCTAGCAGCTCCATGCCCTCGGCGCTGCTGAAGGAGCGGCTGCGGCCATTCGGTCCCCAGACGCTGGAGTACCACTGGCACGACTTGGACCCCCGCAGAGCTTTGATGCCACATTGGCTCAGCGAGTCGAGGTAAGGTTTGGCACACGGTAGCATGTGGTGAGAGTGATAAGCCGTGTCTACAGCCAGCACACGGGCAAAGATTTTGTCCTGGTCTAGCCGCTCTTTGGCCTCGTCAATAAGAACGGCATCGCCAGCTAGCGTACAACTCGTGGGTGAGTTGCTCGCGGCGACCCTGAGACCTCCGCCAAGCTGATCGCAGAATGCTGACGCCGCTTCTAAACCCATGCCAATGGCCATCATTTTGCCGCGCTTCCCATCGGATCCCTGTGCCAGACAGGAATGCAGTCCTCTGTAGTACGCAATGCGAATGGCATCCCGGGCGTCGAGGTAGCCCGCAGCATAGGCGGCAGCAATCTCGCCGGAAGAGTGTCCAACCACAGCTGCAAATTCAATACCGGCCGCGTGGAGGACGTCCACTAGAGCAATTTGGAGGGCAGTGCAGATTGGCTGCGATATAGCGGCTACGCCGACGCGCGATGTTTCCTTTGGCGCAGCCATTTCGTCAATCAACGTAAAGTCAGGTCTGTCGCTCTCAGGTAGTGTATCGAGACTCTGTTGCAGCCGGTCAATAGTCTTGCGAAAGACGGATGATGATGCATAGAGCTCCTTGCCCATCGTGGCCCACTGCGCGCCTTGGCCGGTAAATACACCAAGAATGCGAGGTGGTAGAGACTTTGGAATTGCTGGGATTCGTAAAGTTTTCTTCAGCGCTTCCGCGCGTGACTCGAGCTTTTCAGCTAGCTGTGCAGTTGAGGTGGCAGAAAATGACGCCCGGAAAAGGAAATCAGCCCTCTGGAACATTGTGCGAGCAAGCCGGCCAAGATCCGTATCAGGATATGCTCGTAGGTAGTTCGCCAGCGTCGTTGCCTTTGCTGCTAGTGCCTGCGCCGAGTTGGCAGAGAGAACTACAAGTCCGCCAGGATGAGGTTGGGGTGTAAAGCGATCGTACACTCCATCAAAACTCTCAATAATGGCGTGGGCATTGGTCCCGCCAAAGCCAAAACTGTTCACACTTACACGGCGTGGCTCACCTTTGGGAAGAGTGGGCCAGGGTGTCAACGTCGTTGGGACTCGAAGGTTCCTATAGAACGGCCTGATCTTGGGATTCAGCTCCTGAAAATGCAGGTTGCCTGGAATCTGGCCGTTTTGAACCGCCAACGATGCTTTGAGCACTCCGGCGAGTCCTGCAGTGCCCTCTGTATGACCAATAACAGTTTTGATCGAGCCAACAAACAGGGAACCATTGCTCTGGCCTACATTTCTGGGAAAGAATGTATCATGGATGGCCCGAGCCTCGATAGCTACTGCGAGTCAGAATCGTAGTCTAGGGGAATGCAGGTATTTACTTACGATCACCCGCCGGCGTACCAGTGCCGTGAGCCTCAAAGTACTGAGGGCGGTCACGCTCCGGGTCTAATCCGCACCTCATGTACGTGTCTCGAATAAGTTGAGACTGTGACTCTGCACTTGGCATTGTAATACCTGCCTGACATTTAGTCGGGTTGGCATGAGACAGGGCCTGACTGACGAACCTGGTGTGCGACCATCCGAGTTGACACCGGTTTCGCGGATGATGCACTCGATATGATCGCCATCAGCAATGGCTTGGCTGAGTGTCTTGAGGACTACAGAGGCAAATCCCTCTCCTCGTGTATATCCATCAGCAGAGGAATCCCACATGTAGGATCGCCCATTAGGAGACAGCATGTTTAACTAATACGCCACCTGTTAGTTTTAACGGCTCCAAGCTGCTAATTTCTTTGCACCACATACATTTGAATAAGCAATGAACAGCTCGGGTCCGAGGATAAGATTTGCCCCTGCTGCAACGGCAATATTTGTTTCGCCGCTTCGAAGGGAGAGCACAGCCTGGTGTAGGGCCACGAGTGACGATGAGCAGGCGGTATCACACGCAATCGACGGGCCTCTCCAGTCAAAGAAGTAGGAGAGGCGATTAGCCAAGATTGCCATGGAACCGCCAGTTGCGTAGTACTGCGGTAGGCTGTCGAGGCCACGCATGGAAACAAACTGATAGTCGAAGCATGTCGCTCCGACAAAGACACCGGTAGATGATCCTTGAAGCTGGGGGATCGAGTAGCCTGCTGATTCGATGCCCTCGTAGACGGTCTCCAGAAGACATCGCTGCTGGGGGTCCATCGCTTCGACCTCTTTCGGACTAATATTAAAGAAGTCGCGATCGAAAAGACGGGGTTCATCTTGTAATAGATACGCATATTTTGTATTCGTGCTCTGATATTCCGTTAGTTAGACCAAGAGTTCAACTACTTGTGTGGGGGTAGGTTAAGCTGGCATACGCCATGGTGCTGGCTGTTCTGGTTATAGAACGCCTTGGTGTCGAATCGGCTGGGTGGTATTTCCCGCACGAGATCAGTGGGATTTTTGAGGAGACCCCAGAGCTTCGATGGGGAATTGGCACCACCGGGAAAACGGCATGAGCTTCCCACCACCGCAATAGGCTCTCGCAGCGGTAGTGCGTTTGGTTCAGGTTGACTGCCCATGTTCAACCCTGTTTTTGATCAATCAGTTATACAAGTAAAGTTTAATGGTTAGCAATTTTCATTAGCTTGGATAAATGAAAATGCAAAGAGATGGGGACTTGATGTCTTTGTGCGTTCTTGAATTGACTAGTGAGTCTAGCCACGGTAGAGATATAACCACAAGTAGTTCTCAGCGAGAGGCTTCTTGCATCGATTTCTCCAAGTACATGCCAAAAGACGGAGCAATTTTTCTGGCCTAGTGGCTCGGTAGTCTCTCGGTCGGCGTTCCGGTTCCGCTGGGGGTGGTTTTGTACCAGACCGGCAGTCAATCGGAAGATGGACCCGCCCGGACCGGCCATAAGTGAGGCTGAACAAGACCTCCGATGCCGATCATTTCGGAGTCGCTTTCTTCTACCGACTGACGCCCGAACAACATCCTTATCAATATCAATATGTGATTTCTCACTGAGCGTCAACAACTTATCAGAAATTGTGCGAGACAATTGAAGAAAGAAATCTCAGTTGTTGTGATTGGGTCAATTTACAAGCCCCCCTGCTCCTGAACTTCCGAGAACAAGACTGCATTATTTCAAGCTTTACTATCATCATGACCGTGGAACAGGAGCGCAGAGACGTCGAGTTCAAGACTTTTGACGGCTTGACACTGCGAGGCTCGCTTTATGTCGGCCCGAAGGGAGGCCCAGCGGTGATTGTCAATGGCGCAGCAAGTTCACCATTACAAACTAACAGCACAGCCCAAAATCTTGCTGACCTAAAGCCATCAGTTCATGTGCCCAAAAGAAATTTTCGTGGACGGCATAGCAGCTTGGTTCGGACGCAATGGCCTGACGGCTCTTGTCTACGATGCGCGTACCATCGGCTCGAGCGACGGCATGCCTCGAACTGATCTTGATCCCCAGAAGATGGCTGAGGATAACGCGGATGCAGTCACAGTATGAAATTTACCACACGCCCTGCTCCATTCACTCGCCATACTAACGAGGTTTTGGAATAGTTCTTGCAGAAGGACGGATGGGTGGACCCGAACCGCATCGCCATATGGGGCTTCTTCTACAGCTCGGGGATAGCGCTCGAGGCCGCCGCCTTCGACAAGCGCGTCAAGGCCGTCATAGCGCAGGGCCTTATGCCCGAGTGGTACCTGGACGAGGCGGACCAGGAGGCCCTCGTTGCCCGCGCCGTCGAGGACCGGGCGAACCAGCTCCGCGGCGAGCCGCCCGCGTACGTGCCCCTCCTCAACGACAAGGGCGAGCACTTCATCTTCTTCAAGTACCTGGCCAAGATGACGCCGGAGCAAAAGGCACACCTACCCAAGTGGGTCGAGGGGGCCAAGAAGAACGCCCCGACATTCAGGGACAGCCTGACCATCCAGAGCTTCTACCGGCACGCCAAGTGGAAGCCCACGCACTTGTTTGCGTCGGTCAGTCCGACCCCTGTCATGATTCTGGCGCCCGAGAATGACGAGATTGTGCCGCCCAACTTTCAGAGGAGCATATTTGACAGCATGCAGTCGCCGTTGAAGAAGTTTCACATTGTAAAGGGGAGAGGACATTCTGACTTTTTGAGTGTCGACATTGATGAGCTGCTGACGCCGCAGCTAGTGTTTCTGAAGGAGGCATTGAAGTTCTGAGTTTTGATTGCTTGAACGAGACTAACTTTGCTAATCAGTGCCCAAGTTGGAAATATTTAACGTTTTAAATACATGGAACATCTTCAAGATGGATTTTAAACTATTGTGTTGCACATCTTTTCAATCTCGTGGTCGTGGTGTCTGCTAAGTCGGGCTTGGTCATCTTACGAATGGTCGATCGAATCGATCGATTTATTCGATGCCAAATCTTACGATGTCGAATCGAATCAGGGGTCCATTCGATTCGATTCGATTCAAATAGACCTTACCTATTCGATCGAGTCGATCGAATAAAATTTGTCTTGCCTCTACAGGCAGCATAGTAAATACAGGGATGTGATTGGCCTAATTATGGCGATGCCCCACTAGTATTCGATTCAATGTATAGGGTAGTAGTATTCAATTCGAGTTCATGTCGAACCATGAGTCCATTCGATAGATACCAAAAAAAAAAAAAAAAAAAGGAGGCATAGAGCCGAAGAGAATTAAAGAAAGTTATATGTTTTTTCGCATTAGAGTTTCTGTACCCGCAGTCAGCCTCTGTCGCTATCCGTCTACACCGCGTTAAGTCGACCGGGATCGGAATGCCGGTATCTTGAGGATGAGCTACAAAAATGTGAGTGTAACTTATATGTTTACTTGAATCTTTATTGGCGGTTTATTTACTAGGGCGTTCAAGTGGTCGAATATAATTATCAAATTCACCGGGCTGCTTGGATCTTTGTGACGGCGACAAAGAACGGCATCAGCGTCGTTGTGCAGTCCGTGATGTGAGCTGCTTCACTGTGTATTTTTTGGCAAAAAGAAAGAGGATCAAATATTTCAAGTAAAAGAAAGGCGGCCCCAAAGGTCATTCGCCGCATACCAGAGTCACTTCATGTTTTATTTGTTTGCTCATTGTCGGACGCACCTCAGAACAACCTGCAGGATACCGGTCATCCTGTGCAAACTGAGATGCTGGGCGACATGGTGTCACCCGTCTACATTAAAAGTACCGCTTCTCCCAACTCTTCCGCAGTTCTCAAAGATCATCATTCTTCTTCCTTCATTCCAGAGCAGTTGGCAAACATATCCATCTTTGTAACACTGTAAGCCTTGGATTTCGGAGAAATGATGGAAAATGCCGCCATAATTGACACAGACGCACATCCACTAATCCTCACGGCCGAAATGCGGCGCGGCATCGCCCGCATGGCAGAGGGTTCCCACGGCGTCAACAAGAGGCTCTTGGAGTTTGCCAGTAGGATGTTGATTGGCATTTGGAAGCACTTTCGAATGGATTCCGAAGAACCAGAAAGCTTCGAGTTTGAGGTTTGCATGCACGACCTGTGGTACGTCTATTACCATGTTGTCAAGAGCACCCCTCCAGAAAGCACCATGATGGACCGATTTGTGTTTCAGATTATTGAGGCGCGAGACCGAGGTTTGTCTTTTTTTCTCTTCATTTTTTCTCTTCTCTTTTTTCTCTCGTCTTTTTTTAGCGAGTAAAACATATAAACGTATTTAGATGCCTCACTGACTGAGTGGGAAAAAGGAGGATATTGGACCGATTTACCATTCTTCGATGAAGACATGACACAATTCTGGGTTCACTTCTGGCCAAAAATGAGCACCTCCAACCGCGCATCCTTTTCCGTCTTTATGGCAAAGCTTGCATCCGTCGACATCCTTGTCAGCGAGGATAGATGTAGCATAGGGCTAACCCTCCTATGTGACGCCCTTGAGACGCCTCGTGCCCTCGGAACACTGGCCGACCTTGGTGCGGGGGCCCTAGCGAGCCGCGAGCCCAAGGATGTCTCCGTCGTCGGCCACCTGCCCGCTGTGAAGGAATGGCTGGTCCATGGTGGCCTCAAGATGATTGATATGCAGAACCCGAACTGGAACCATGGCCGCATGAACAATGTGGCTCCCGGAGAACTGTTCTGCATTGATCAGGTATTAGATGGCAAGCCATTGCCAAAGTTCACCGTGGAAAGATGGATGTTTTGGCTGAGGAGGCTGCATCAACTCAGTGGCGAGGCATTGGCCAAGGGGGACACACAGCTCGCAGCATACATTCGTGGATTGATTGACTTGATGTTCTTGGCGGCAAACGACGCAACAAGGTCGGAATTGCGTCGACAGCTGCAGGGTAATCCCGAGTTTGCTCGGTACAGTTCCATGGAGCATGCGACTAGGATGACTCAACTTGGATTCTTTGCTCTCATGGGTGGTGAGCGCTAGCTGGTGTATTTAACCAAATACGCCATTTGATCCTTGTCTAATGTATACCAAGGCAGAATCGCGCCCATCGCATCATTGGTTTGTCGAGCGTGAGGTTTCGCAGGGTTTGGTCGCGCGCTCTTATAAAGCGGCAGAAGAGTTGTTTTCCATAAAGGCTGGCTTTGTCTAGAGGTAGATTGATAAGTTTAAATGATGTTTTAAGATGACCAATTTGTTTTACCATGGAGATGTTTACTGTGCCGTTCTTTTCTTCGTGCAGAGTCGCCACGAGTGGATGGGGGCTACCCCGGCTCGTACTCGTACAGGGCAGTTGTGCTATTCCGTCGGGTCGCAGAATTCAAACACACCCTTGTTATTCTTTAAAAAGAACCTAGTAATTAGAGTTCATTTTGCCCGCTGTATGGTAAAGGTTGAAAAGAGCAGGTGGTCCTGAACTTTGTAGTAGTAGACTCTCAGTTGCGCGTCTCCATTTGTAGCTGATTGGTTATCCAAGGCCGGGGTAGATCTACTTTCGAAAATTACGAAGTGTCTTCAGCTGGAGTGGTCAACATCCGCCAAACAAACCAAACAATCAAGCCCTGGTGCGAGCTGGTACTATGAAATGACACCCGACAGGCCGCCGTGGGCCGGGCAGGTGATGTCTGGATCTGTCGAAGCTGACAGCTGACAGCATCAGTCTGTCCAAGCTGAGAAGTGACAACCAGGGCAGGCATCACAAAGGGTTCGCGCATGAGACCACTTGCAAAGCGCTAGCCAAGAGACTGATTCGGCACCGAACTAAACAGGGCAGGCTCCGAGAGAGTGGCACGAGACTTGAGATGAATATCCATTCGGTTCCAAGATGAGACTGGAAAGAAAAGCTATCCAGTGCGGAGGCGTGGGGGCTCCTAGTGAAGTAGCTTGTCGTTAATCTCCCCCTAGATGACATGGCGGAATACAGAAAAGGCTATTGGGATGCAGATTTTTCTTGGCCCCCTGGATGGATATGGGCAGTGCTCCATGTGGCGCTATCTGGGGAATTACACTATTTAATTTGTTAGTAAACAAAAAGAAGCAAAAGAAATCTGCTGCGGCGTTGACCATTTTCCCATCTTGAAGACAACGACAAGTGACTGATGGCGGTCAGGTTCGCATCAAGCCGTGTCGCCTAGCCCGATACGATGGATAGATACGAATACGACTGTGCATCAGGGGTAGCATTGCCGGCGTGGTAGCTTGCAGCCTTTTTCGGCCGTGGAGGCGATCAAGAGTGCGTGAGGTTGCAGTGGTGGCGTGGTTGTTTGGGTCGTGATTGGACCAGCACGCGGTAGTGCGAGATGCAAGGTTTCCATAGACTGTGTACGTAGCAGGGACACATCCGTGGAGTGGAAGGATAGTTGGAAGGATTCGAGGATGAAGGAGGCTTTGGCGGCATTGAAGGAGGAAATGAGGTGGAATGATTTCATGGCGAGACCGGAGAGCGTGCAGGAATGCCAAGAAGCCCCTATGCAGGTGCAATACCGGCGGTGCAGCAGGGACTGGGCATGTTGGAGGCCTATATTGGTGCTGCATGCGCTGTAGATCATTAGCCAGGCAGCCGGGAACAGAAGTCTATGGGCGAAAACAGAGGTCTATAGGGGCGGGAATAAATGTAGGGTTCGTGTCCACTGAAGAGACAGTCCATGAACGGAGATGAAGGTAGGATTCAGCATGATTAGTGCTGATAAAGCAATGCGTCATTCTACATTGGTAGAAAGAGAATGAAAGAAAGGACGGAAACTCGGAAAGCCAATGTTACGTTTGGCTTTAAACGACACGGCATTATTAACAAGGGTGTCTTAAGCTGCAGTTCGCCAGCGAGCGCCGGGTCAATACGACCCTGACAGCAGCCAATGCCCATTTCTGGAGTTTTCTGGGACGAGAATCCATTTTATCTGCAAGGGGCAATTCAGCCGGGTTCTGTCAAGAATACTGAGTAACTTTGATGCTGGTATGCGTTTGCAGGCAGACCCCTGCCTGTCACATGTAGAGGGGCTCCAGGACGGCATACGGGGCTTTGGCCAGTCTAGGGCATTTAACAGTTACCTGTACCAGTATCACCGTATCATCGCCCATTGCCATTTTGAACAACAATCCAGCGCTCATCAGTCATAAGTTAGTGCCTTAGTAGGTACGGAGTATTAGTACCAGTAGTTAGTGCCTACCTACAGGTACGAGTAGCCTGAAATAAATGCCCGGCCCCTATTTGCCTCGCCGGCCAATCCTCTCCCAGGGCTCCGCCTCCACATCAACACCTGCAGGCTCGTCTCGGCCGCTAAACCAACACTAGCATCACCAAGGAACCTTGCTCATCCACACTTCATCCACACTTCATCCCTGACTGGATCTCGTGTCTCCCCTGACAGGCTTGCAAAGCAGCCCAGTGCTCCTTTGGGTCACCCACGACCCTTGGTTGGTCAAGCTTGGCCATACCAAGGCGCCGCTGATGTGCCCACCAGAACCCGCCACAACCTGCCTAGCCATGTCTCGGTCATAGCACCGTCATTGTATAGGGTTTCTGGCGCGCAGCCTGCATTCTTGTTTTGTTGTGCCGACAGTTGCACTCGCTAACAATGCGTCTAATTATATATATAGGTCTAACCCACCCATCTCGCTCCCGTTGTCGACTTGCTCGATCTGGTCCAGTGTTGATGCCCTCCATCTCCCGCACACGTCTGCGCCACCTAGATCCGCAAACGCGAGCTCAATACTCGAGCAACTACCAGTAGTAAAACAGGACACACGTCGAACCTAGTCAGCCAACTGCCGTCAACATGGGCAACGCCCCCAGCACCCCCCTCCAGACGTGCCTCAGCTCCGTCTGCGCCGGCCGAGCCAACTGCGTCGCGTTCCCCAGCGATCCCCTCTACCAGGCTTCCTGGGTGAAGCCCTACAATCTGGGTGTTCCCGTGAAGCCCTCGGCCGTCTTCCGCCCCAACAACGCATCTGATGTTTCTGCCGCCGTCCTTTGCGCCAGCACCAATGGTGTAACTGTCCAGGCCAAGTCTGGCGGACACTCTTATGCGTACGCATCACACCCCTCCAAAGCATCCCAGTGATACGAACCTGACATGTGTACAGCAACTTTGGACTTGCTGGCGACGGTGGTCTCATGATTGACCTCCAGTATCTGCAAGATTTCTCCATGGATACCGGCAGCTGGCAGGCCACCTTTGGCGCTGGCCACCGTCTCGGCGATCTCGACAAGAAGCTCCATGCCAACGGCAACCGAGCCATGGCCCACGGTACTTGCCCTGGTGTCGGCATTGGCGGTCACGCGACCATTGTACGTTTGTCCGTGTACATGTCAACTTGTCTGTATTCCGCTAACATGTTGTGTAGGGTGGTATTGGCCCTTCCTCCCGCATGTGGGGAACCGCTCTCGACCACGTCCTCGAAGTTGAAGTTGTCACTGCTGATGGCAAGATTCAGCGCGCCTCCAAGACGCAAAACTCGGATCTCTTCTGGGGCATCCAGGGTGCCGGCGCCAGCTTTGGCATCGTGACCGAGTTCGTCGTCCGTACCGAGGCCGCCCCCGGAAGCGTCATCGAGTACACCTACAGCGTCAGCTTCGGCAACCAAAAGGAAATGGCCCCCGTCTACAAGAAGTGGCAGGACCTCGTCGGCGACCCCAACCTCGACCGCCGCTTCACCTCGCTCTTCATCGCCCAGCCTCTTGGCGTCATCATCACCGGCACCTTTTACGGCACCCTCGCCGAGTACAAGGCCTCGGGCATCCCTGCCAAGCTCCCCGCCGCCAAGGCCAACATTACCGTCATGGACTGGCTCGGCAGTTTGGCCCACATGGCCGAGGAGACGGGCCTCGCCCTCTCCGACATTCCCACGCAGTTTGTCAGCCGCTCGCTGGCTCTCCGTGAGCAGGATCTTCTGAGCGAGTCTTCCATCAACGACCTCTTCTCCTACATGGGCTCGGCCGACGCCGACACCCCCCTCTGGTTCATCATCTTTGACAACGAAGGTGGCGCCATCAACGACGTCCCCGACGACTCCACCGCCTACCCCCACCGCGACAAGCTCATCATGTACCAGTCCTACTCGGTCGGCCTCCTCGGCATCTCGGACAAGATGATTAACTTTGTCGACGGCGTCCAGGCCAGAGTGCAGGCGGGCGCGCCCAATGCCAACACCACCTATGCCGGCTACATCAATGTCAACCTCGACCGCACGGCTGCGCAACAGTTTTACTGGGGCAAGAAGCTGCCCAAGCTGCAGCAGCTGAAGAAGAAGTGGGATCCCAAGAGCCTCTTCCGCAACCCCCAGAGCATTGACCCTGCTCCTTAATATGTCCTTGTGTCTTGAATTCCTAAGCTGTTTCATTTTAAGCGATTCTAAACTTGCAATGGGAGCTGGCATGTAATGAGTGCAAGAGGGTTCACAACATGTAGACACGGTTTGGAAATGGACGTGGTTTGGGCATGGTAGATAATAATACAGTGTACATACTCTTCCTGACTTGCCCGAATGCGAGACGCTGATAATTCAAAGCCAACAGCCAAAAGGTTTCTCTTTTTATTATAATGCATATGCTTGGGATTTGACATTTGACATTTGACATTTTCGTCTAGTCGTTGTGGCCAGTTGCCACGCCCCAAAAGTATGCCACCCACGAACCCAGAATGAGCAGAATCGTCGCCACGAAGCAGCACAGGCTGACCATGCGGTTCCTCGCCGCATTACCGTCCTTTTCGAAACTCTCCTTTCTCTCATTGATCAAGTGGCCCCTAGCCACCCTCTGCTTCCTCGTCCACTGCAAGCCGCCGAGGATCACGTCAAACCGGCTCCACGCGAGCATGACCAGCGCGACGGCGACGGAGCCGACCGACAGGAACACATACACGACGACGACGCGGTCGTAGCTGTTGCCGTCCCGGTCCTGGATGACGCCGGTGATGATGCGGATGATGATGGCCATGGCGTTGTTGATGGCATTCTTGATGGCGTACCCGGACCCAAACACCTCCTGGTACCACATGGCGGTGCGGATGCTGTCGATGATGACGGTCGGCCCCAGGGAGCTCGCAAACGCAAACACGCCAAAGCTGGCGGCCGTGCCGCCCACGGTGGGACCCCACGCGGCGAGGACCATGGCGACGAGCATGCCCACGCCGCACACGGCGATGACGGTGACGCGCTGGCCGAGGACGTCGATGAAGACGCCGAGGAGGGGCACGAGGAAGAAGCCGAGATACTGCGACATGGCCGAGTACCACCCGGCCGTCTCGGCGGAGACGTTGAAGCGCTGCTGCGCGAGCTCCGTGGCATTTTGCGAGAAGACGAGCGCGGTGGAGGTCTGGAAGAGGGTGAAAGCCGAGATGAGCCAAAACGACCACGGCAGACGGAGCATCTTTCCCCACTCGAATTTTTTATTCTTCTCCGTCAGCGTCTCTCCCGTCGCGGGGTCGGCCGAGGCGGCGTAGGTGCGGTGGCTCCAGCGGGTGAACCACCAAAAGGCGAGGGTGGCGACGTTGGTGAAGAGGTTCATAAAGACTGCGCACCAGTAGACCCAAGAAAAGTCGCCCGTGCGCTTGGCGATGACGTTGGCCGTGGCCTTGCCGACGAAGCCGCCAATCTTGCCGAGCCCGAGCTCGAGGCCGAGCGTGGAGGCGAAGCCGTGCGAGGGGGCGAACCAGGAGGAAAACACCTTGTACTGGGCGACCTGCGTGGCAATGTCGCCGAGGGCCTGGACGACGACGCCGCCAATCATGAACTTGTAGCTGCGGACGGTGGTGGCGGCGGCGATGAGGATGGCGCCGACGGAGTAGATTGCGTTGCCGTAGAGGAGGGCGTTGGCGCCGCCGATGCGGTCGGTGATGGGCCCGCTGATGAGGATGAGGGCCGTCTTCATGAAATCTTCGCTGGCTTCGAGGACGGCATACTGGGCGTTGTTGATGTGCAGTTTCTGGACGGGTAAAGTGTGAGTAGAGGGGGATCGCCAGCAACAGGAGTGTCAGCGAACCTTTTTAATGGTGGCCTTCATGGCACCCGTGACGCCGCTGCTCCAATGCGAGCCAAACCCAATGAGACTGACGAGGAGCACGGCCACGAGCTTGATGCGCAGCGGGATATTCGTCTCCTTGGCCGGCACCGAGGGCGCGCGCTCGTCGTCGCTCTGCTGCTCATGGTCGCCGTCAACCACCCTGACGGCGTCGGCCGGCTGCTCCTTGATCTCGGTGTCAGTCTTCATCCTGTGCAGAAAGATGGCAGAGACGGAAAGGTGAAGGACGGAAAGTGAGCCATTCTGAGCGACAGCGGAGGGGAGAGGGGGATGCGACGTCGCTTATAGACCAGGATCTGCACACTTGACAGGCGTGTAAATTTTTCTTGTCCCTCTTCTTCCTTGTAAGTAATCAGATTGATAAGATGTGGACACGGCAGTTCGTATGCCAAGACGGAGGCACCTCTTTGTAGGACTAGCTGGGCTCGCTTATTGGTTGCCATACTGGTAGTGTTGACAGGCGTTCCCGTTCTTCTTGGCGTCCTCTCTTTTTTGTGGGAATGAACAGGGAACAGGCAAGCGAATATGCCCGCATGCGGATCAAGTTGGGTTTTCACACGCTGTAAAACGGGGGTCGGAAGGACGCACGTGGGTTCAGAGCCATTCCGCGACGGGTTTTAGAGCAGGTTTTTTTCTGCTCGGGAATAATGAACCGTTAACATGACCTGAGTATCGTGACAGCAACGTGGCAACGCTGGGGTCGGCTAGGTAGAGTCGTATTTACGAGATATCATACTCCTTTCGGTCAAGACAGCTGGATTTGCGGATCCGCGGTAGGGCTGCATGTTCCGACATTGCCAAGTGAGGTTCTGGCGCCGCCACCAAGTATGTTGCCAAGAGGTGCCGTCCAGACATTCCTGCGTCATATTTGCGGTGCTGGTGCTACATAATGAATGACTGGGGTAGATAACTACAATAAAGACAGACGAGGAAAATCACGCAAAAGCAGCGAATTGATACGACAGGAGTGAGCAAACCATGTCAGGGGCCGGCTCGAATGAATTTCCCAGCCTGAGCCAGTCAGAGTGGACTAGTAATTCAATGAATAGACAGGGACGCCGTTTGGCGCGGTTGAGCTGATTATTCAATATACTTTTTAGAGATTTTATTCATCTACACAATCCAGTCCTTCATTCTCAGGAAATACATTCCCTAGAAGCAATCTGAAGAGGCAGCCCCTGTTTCCACTGTAATTACTTCCACACTGTCGCGACACTGAGCCATCCTACACTCATTCAGACAAAGGCAAAGAACGCCCCAAGACTGTCCACAGCGGGAAAAAAAAATTACTCAAGCGCTAGGCTCTAAGCTGCTCTGAGCATGTTTTTCAGAACATCTTCCCCATCACATTTGGCCGTTGGGATGTGAGCAAAGACATAAATGCCACAGCTATTGGGGATCAGGCCACTTGGGTTGGTCTGCGGCTCGCAAAGGACAACACAACGAGGCGTAACAGACATTGGCTGTTTGTTGAGACTTATGAAAGTTTGATTTTTTTAAAAGGCAAAAAGATCATCGGAAAGGCAAAAATGGACCTACGGGGATTTGAACCCCGGACCTTTCAATCGCCGTGCATTCTTCCTAGCTACACAGCCAGTCGAAACATGCGGGTCGAAAATCATACCCCTAGACCACAGGCCCGAGCTTTGCAGACTTTGGCGGAAGATGAACTAGTTTGTAAAGGTTTCAATCCCAACAAGAGAGGGCTTTAGAATCGACCGATCTTAGGTGGAATAAAAACAACTACCCTAACCCTGCTCAATGGTACCTGTCCTGGACACTGTTAGTCTGATGCCTTGCCGAGAAATACAGTACTGTATATGTAGACTTGGATTAGTCAAGTTACTACCTACTCCTACTAGGTAGGTTGTGGGCGCCGGAGGACTTGCTGGCAGGGAGATTGGCGGTCCTCGTGGGAGTAATTTTTCAGTAGGGTTAGGGTTACTTCATTTACATGTAAATCGGCGAATGCCAGTTGCCAATGCGGCGTTAGAGGACACAGTTTGACAGTTAATGAGGTTGCCGCTCAGTAGTTGTATAGGTAGTTAGAGTAAAAACATGTACGCCCTCTCATAGTTGATTGAATGAGGCAAAATGACAGCGCCTTGTGGGAGGGCCGACTATATATAGGACCGCGGCGGAATGTCTACGCACCTAATTCGGACTCTGTGACGCCCACCTGTTACAGAATTTCTCAGCGTCCGCCAATTCCAATCAGTCATTAGTTCCGCTTTTTTATTCTAGCTAGCAATCATTTTCTTGGCGACCTTACTCCCCTGGCCATGATGCGGTTATAAATCAACTCTTAAAATATGGAGCCGTCCAGAGGCCATATCAATAATTCTATTATTATAAATATTCATGGCCTAATATTTTCTATCCTCCCGAATGTTTACTTATTGTTTATTAAATCATCAAGAGTACTTCCACAATGTCGCATCAATCAGCTCTAGATGGTCTGTTTGCGAGTACTGAGTAAGTCTGCTGTAATTAAACATTGACATAGAATCATCACATAGGTTTCTGACCATGTGCAGCCAAGTTGACGACCGGGAAAAGCGACCAAGCGTCGAGGACCTTATTAGACGAAATGGGTAGTGTCCCCAGAGCCTAACTTATGTGAAAAGGGCTGACCCCAGTAACAGCGACATATCGCAGACCTTCGAGCCCATGCTTACGTTGAAGGAGATGGGAGAATTGCCACTTGACAAACGAATTCCAATGCCAAAAATATTCCTCGGTGCGGCGCATGTCAACTCTGCCATTCTACGGTATGCTGACTGAGTCCGAAAACAGTTGCCTGCGACGATCCACGAATCAAACCCCACGAGTTCTTGGGCCTACAGCAATGGGGTATGTAAGAAGTACCATTGGTAGTGTCTGGATATTAACAGGCGTGGAAGAGGTTGTCGTCGCCCTTGGCGTTGCTGGCAGGATCAAACATCAATTTGAGAACATGGTGTTTCTTGATCATTTCCTTCAGTTCGAGGACATTATGATTATTCACCACACAGGTGTGCTAGGCTCTATTGGACCCGACCTCGAAAAAAGGCTGACAATGATACTCTACCAGACTGTTCTGCTGGGATCTTCCCCGGCGAAGATATCCAGGCAGGGTTGAGACGTCGCGTCTCTGACTACGATGAGAACAAGATTGAGCTCCCTACATATACCGAGTAAGTTGAACTCATACAGTATTATTTAAATTTCCATTTATTTGCTAATGCAAAGTTGTATAGCCTGGATCAAAGCGTCCGAGACGATCTGGCTTTTGTCAAGAGCTCGCCACTTGTGCGCCCGGAACTAGGCAATCGGACGAGGGGATTTGTTTTTGATATAAAAACCGGAATACTTCGGGAAGTTGTTGCATAATTGAGTTTATATCCTTATCAGTTACGTATTGATGAGGTGCTGTTCAACTAGTATCAGTCATGTCACAGCCAGTTGTGTGCGGATTCATCGTTCTTCAACTTCCTGTTCTGGTACGCCAGTAATGCATAATCATAAAGAGAATATAATTCTTATTCCAACACGCGTTTCCTTTTTTTTCCTTTTCCGTTTCTCTTCCTTTTTTCTTTTTACATTTTAACTTCTTGACAGGGGTCGGTGGTTCACCTGCACCAGTCTTCTTCTTGCTGATACCGGCTATACTGCATCCCAGCCGACTCACTCTCGAATGTTAATCACAGCCGGCAGGAATTTTTACTACCAGCTTATTCACCTTCTTAAGAGGAGACACACTATCTCACTGGTCAGCCTTAAGACGTACCTTATTCCAGGGTGTAGCTGATCACGACCGAGCAAGGCTAGCTTTCATCATGATCAGCGCCCGCGCGAAGTCTTAACAGACATAAAATACAAATGCAGGATATCTGTCTCATTTCTGCATTCATCACTCTACACAACTCTCTTTCCATTTCCACTGCAATTGCCAGCTGGTAATGCGATAGTAGTGCTTGGCAACCATTGTTTCTAGACATGTAATTCGTCGCATCTCAGGCTGGCGGCGAGCAGCAGACTTACGCTAGCATGCTCCGCATTTTTAAGTATTTTAACTGAATTACAAATCGTGAATAAGCCAGATTAGTTTCAACCCAAGTGCCAAGTGCCAAGTGCACTTATATTCGCTCAATTATAATAGCTTCTAAAACAACAAAAGACGTGTTTGCTTGAACAATTGGCAGCCTGGCTGTCCAAAAACTAGTCATGTAATTTATTTAATTAACATTCATAACCGCTGCATGTAGACCCAATTGAAGCAGTTTAACGTAGTTTGGTGTCACTAATCAATAAGCCACAATCTACGGCCCGTTATAGGGCATACGCATACATACTGGCCGCTCCTGAAATGACGTCCAAATTACCAAATCCTAGTCTGCATCCTTCCCACACACTAAATACAGAAACGCCAAGATAATAATTAATGGAGTGCTGGGCCAACTGCACTAACGTAATAGCTGCGGGGTAGGCATTACAGATGTATTATAAGCGATTACAAAGGCCAACGTTATCGAAAAGGCAGAGGGAAAATGATTAAATAAAATCAGCACCCCATTCTACTGTAGCATCCATGCATCAGAAAACTGGTGAGCTACATTTAGCTACAATATAGCCGTTGCGTCTGTTCGCCGCTATTACACGACAACATGGCCACAAAATACGAAGAACATCTGGCGGTTTATCAGACCTATATTAAACACTGCAATGCACACGATTTTGCGGCAATGACCTCCTTCTATGCATCACCCATCAAGATTAACGACGAACCATGGGATGCACTGAAAGTCACCGAGCAGTTCAAGCCTATAATCGCCGCATTTCCTGATTGGCACTGGGAGATTCGAAATCTCAATATCGACGGGGACTACCTTGCTCTGCACTTGAGGATCACAGGAACCCACCAAGGTACATTCCAAGGCATCGAGCCAACGGGCTGTCGCGTGGCTGCTCAGCAATTTACTCTTTACCACATTGCCGATGGAAAATTCGTCGAGGTTTGGGATCTTTTGGATATGAGCTCTATAATCAAGCAGATTGAGCAGGCCAAGGGTGAATAAGGCTTACTGAACAGTGGTATAATCCAAAAGCGAGGGTTCTGGGGTATGGGCACATTAGGGTCTGACAGTGGGTTGGGGTTAACAACTAAACCAAGTAGCTATGGATATTTTTTTTGTTATTTAGTCAACATTCTCCTTGCACTCCAAACCAAAGCGAAATGGATGCTGCGTATGCATATAGATGAGTTTAAAGGTAAGGTTGTAAAGATAGCCACTGCTTTGGGTTGTAGAGACTCCTCAGTAAAATGTCGGCACCTTTACCACACCAGCACTAACAACAGACACTAACAACAGACACTAACAATGCCACTGGAAGCAGCTGCTTTCCACCATCGGAAGCGCCGCCTTTACTTGCAGACCTCCAGAGCCACAAATTTGCTCCAACAGGGAAAGAAGATCTTGGTCTCTATTAGAAATTTGCTATCGAATGCAATTTGGGTTTTCCTTAACATTGTCGGCTATCGTGCAGACTTGAAGGCTTCTGAAATCAAGTCGGCTTGGGCCGGAGTAGTAATTCCGAGGGTTTGATCCTGCAGGTGCCTTGCTCTGTATTCCCCCTCTGTTAACCATGAAAATGCCATGTGTTCTTCCGGATTAAGCCGAATTTGCATGGGACTCTCTACTTCAACCAAAAAGTTATACTTTATAACTCTGAGGCCCTTGTATTGGAATGTATAGCCCCTGCTTCCCTCCTCTCCATGGATATTGGCGCCGGTCGCTTGATCAGGACACACGCAGCGTCCAACATGCCTCAACACCAACCCAGCCTCCTCAAATAATTCTCGAGCTAGACTGTGCAATATCGTTGGATCGTCAGGCTCGCATCTGCCGCCTGGTATCTCCCACAAGGACGGGAAAGAATCGCATGCAGCGCGCTGAATAAGTAGCAGTTGTTTACCGCTGCTGTCAAAAACGCAAGCACCCACGCAGATGTCATCATAATCGCGGTGCGAGGACCGAAATAAGTCCATGCGTGTATCAAAATATGCCACCGAGCTGTCGAAAGTAAAAGCTTGCGAGCCACGCCTGGCACTTGTCATGGGAACTGTAAAAGTTTCTGAAGCCATGAGGACAGCCCCGTTGTGTAGCCGTAACAGGCCAGGTTGATATGATCGAGGAGCACGACTAGATTACATGAACAGAATGTAGAACGGTGAGACGGCCTGGACGTGTTTACAGCAGGTTTTTGACCCTGTCGCATGTGGGGCATCGTATTTCGTTCAGCCTGATTTGGGGACCATTCATTTCTAAATGTCCTTGATCTTGAGTCGGAAAAATAAGCTGGCGACTAGCTGGTTTG
Organism: Zarea fungicola; assembly: GCA_900169235.1. Classification (NCBI taxonomy): domain Eukaryota; kingdom Fungi; phylum Ascomycota; class Sordariomycetes; order Hypocreales; family Cordycipitaceae; genus Zarea; species Zarea fungicola. The sequence goes on along the minus strand of FWCC01000283.1, from coordinate 96,417 downwards.
GCGACTAGTCTATATAACTTAGTATGCGCTTTACAACTTTGAGTAGTAATTAGTAGCCAAATCTGAGTTATCCTTATATAACTTTTTAATACCCCTATAAACTATACACTATACTAGGTAGGGGTATTATAGGAGCCTTTAGGCTTACTAGAAGAGGTAAAGTTCTGCTTTTTTTGCTATTTTTCTTTTTATATCCTTAGTTATTAGACCTCTTATGAAATTTAGTATACGTGCCATATCAATTAGTACGCGAGCGTGTTGTCGCAGTCCAATAATGTCAACAAGGAAAGGATGCCGATGCCGCAACGGCGGCGAGCGGAGGCTTCGCAAGAAGATCAGTTGAATATCAGACATTTGGCTGCCCCCCCAAAATGGAAGAACATCGATAAGGGAACAAGAATTAAGTGATGCTAAAGTATTATATGGTGACTTGAAGAGAGGCAAAAATTTCGTATTGAAAGAAAGTGTGGTCAGCGAGAGATGAAGTGGAAATATGGCCACTGCTATAGCGGAAGAGCGGCTTTGCCACCTGGGTAGGGTAAGAACTGAAGGCGATGGGGCCTGGCAATTTAACAATAATAAGTTACTAAATCAGTCTTTCTAAGGGGTAATCAATACCGAGAAAGCTATATGTAGGCAGGCGAAGAGTGTAATCGTGTTACAGGTGCGTTTGTGTGTCTACAACCAGTTGAAGTAGGTACACGTTTATCGGCATGGCATTTGAGGGAGGATATATGAACTTCTCACCGCCTGAGGAGTGTGAAACGGTAAGATTCTACGGTGAAGATATAACGGCCTGCCTTGAGATACTGAAACAGAATTACGACGCAGAAAATCTATTCGCAAAGACATATCCTCCTCTTGCTTAGAGTTTTAGATATGTTCTGTTGGTTCAACAAAGGTACACATGGTTCGACGTACACATGTCTCGAGTTGGAGTTCAACTGCCACCAAAAAACAATATCTGGTCGCTATAATGTACTAGAGAAGCTTATACACCTACGTGGATAGTATACCGTGCCGGAGCCTGGGCACACTCAACTGGACACAGTATACCTAGTGAGCCTCACTGACTGGAATACATTCCTTGCTTCCGACTACAGTCAGTGCTATCCAACCAATATGAGCCCATCCATGGTATAGTTCTTGACTGTATGGATGGTTTAGAATGTTTTGTACATGCATCACTCCGTACCGTGCATCATTCATCGCCGCAGGCTCATAAGCCTCGGCCCAAAATACGCAGGGTACGTACCTTGGCTTAGTGTTCACTCGAACATTTCTGGCGTATTGTATTTTAGTACACAGTTTCCGTCTTCCAGTCGTACGTGCGCCAAGGCTCTCGATGTCACGTACCGGCTGACGTTTATGCACAAACACCCATGTTACTGTTACTGGTTCTGGTCCTTCCTCGCGGGCGTTTTGTCGGCGTTGCTGACAATAAAAAAGTTATCACCCGGTTGAAGGGTCTCTCGCGACACAACTCCATCAGCTCACATCACAGCAATGTGAGATCCTTTTCCGTTGGTGAATAATAGTAAACTTCCTTTGCCCAATTTCGACTATCAAAGCAACCTTCTGACGCGGGGGACCTTGTTAGCTTGGACTATAGAAGAATTACATATATATTAGTTATCCTTAAGCTATGCTTCATCTCTAAGCTCTCTATACCTAGTACAATACTTATATAGAGGAAGAATTAGCCAATTAGAAGCTAGCATTGCCCTGTTCAATGGAGCGGCGGAGGCTCTAGAAGCGACAAATATAGAACTACTAATAACAAAGCCAAGCCTGCGACGTAACGTGTGCACGGGTAACTTGGCAAACGTAGAATTCGACCGATTCAGTAGATCCGGCAAACTCGGCAAAGTCAGCCTTGGCGTAGACTATAGTTAGTCTTGTGGCTAACGCCGCGTCATCGTATCTTCTAGCCTCCAATCCTGCAAAATGAACTCGCACCGATCAACCAACAGATCATCTTCAGTGCGGAAAACCGCTTGAATATGCGCCTCCAGCTGTTCTATCAACCTTGATAATTCCTTATTCTGCCGGTACAGGGCTTCCGTCGGCTCAAGGTTGCATTCACTGTTTCGGGGGAGTCGTTACTTCAACGGTAGTCCAACTAGGCCGACGCAAAGTCTATTGTTCCGTGTGTCGTGTGTCAACAAGGTGACAGCACCCTCCCAATACATGCAAAACCGACCGAAGCGGGCGATTGCCTTTCAATTTGGGACTACCGTGTCAGACTTTAGTGCCCCGAAGTGCAGGATTGTGACAAATTAAACTGGCTGATAACGACGCTGTTTTTATATAGCAGCACAGCCGACAGGCTGGCCAAAAGGATTGGCCGTCGGTCAGAGCGGGTAGTACGGCTAGAGCGGACCGCAGGGTAAGAAAACTACATTATACTGTTACAATTATTGCTGCTATTTGTCTTTGGCGCTGATCCCCTATGCCCTTGTTAATACTAGGTTTGCCGATTGAGTTAGCGGCGGACTAAGTCGCTGCACCAGATGTCAGAACTTGGGGGGTTGCCTCTGGTCACACATCTATCAGCCGAATTGAGTGGCAGCCAGCGACCAGCCTCACAATTCGCATTGAGTAGAGAGTACCGTCGGCCAACTTACGGTCCTTTTAAATCATTGATTTGAAATCGATATCTTGATTTGAAATCCGCGCTATGACGATAACTTGGTCGGGCCCGTAACAATGCCCAGAGTACGTTGAGCGTATTGTAGACTGGATACTAATATATAGCTCTGCATGTCGCTCACAAGACTTGCTAGCGACAATTTTTGACGCAGTTCCATAATTCTCCTAGTTCTTTAATATTTTAGTACTCCAGTACCATGAAGGTTTGGTCCCCAGAGCCGACGTTGTTGCCCACGCTAACTCTCCAGGCCACCGTGTTTGCGTCAGTCCTGGTTGGGCTCTGCACTGCGAAGAGTACTCCCCAAGTTCGATTTGAACAGTTCTTTAACCAGGATTGTACTGGAAACCCAGTATACAATAGTGTCACCTACGGACAAGCTTGCGATGCTGGCTTTGAGACACTTGTGAAAGACTTCAGTATTAGACTCTCCACTCTCCAAAAATGTCCTGTGCCAGGACAGTCGATCCGAGTCGGGATCTCTGGCCGCGGCATCTGCTCCGACTTTACACCCGAGGAGACTTTTCAGGCGGATGGTAAATGCATCCATGTAAAGGTCCCTAACTTCAACCCACGAAATCTGAAGGTGACCTGTGCTTGACAATGTAAAGGTTGCGCCGCTGTTTTTACGGTCAAGAATATGCGATGGATGTTAGCTCAGTTACGGTTCGGCTATATTAAGTAGTAATACATGTTGAAGAGGACTAGTATACCAATATGAAATGTGACTGCCACTGAGGCGACGCAAGATCTCATGAGAGGCACCGCACCTGTTATACCCACCCCTTTTTGCCTATTGATTATTTATTTTGTCGGCATCGGTCACGATATTTGTTTTAGTGGTGGATTTCCCTTACTTTAAGATAGCGTAGGGATGCCGATAGTTAGCTTAGTAGCAAAGTACTAACATTTAGTGTATTAGCTCACATAACATGGTAACGTACAAAGACGGTAAATGAATGACAAGAAGATAATTAAAAGAAGCTATAATATAGTTCAGAGGAATGTTGAACATGTCAATAAATAGGCACTACTCGCTAAAAACCAACACAACGCTATGCCTTCCATGGCCCATCACCGACAAACTTCAACTCTTCCTGAGCAAAATTCACCTCAAAGTCGAGGCTAGTCTGCATTCCAGCAGCCACCATTGCCTTCAGTCGGGCAGAGACTGCCCCCTGACCGTAAGCTACCAAAAAGGAACCGAAGCTCTCCAGCTGCTCGTCTGCCGTGGGAAAGCCGGTGCGCTTGTTCACGAGAGCCTTGGCTGCTGCAAGGGCATGGCGATCCCAGCCCGCGACCCGACGGGCAAAGTTGTTGATGAAGCTTTCAAACTGAGCGTCCGGAATCGCACGATTGATCCCTGTTCTGGTTTAGCATATTGGTTCCTTGACGTTGCAGCAGTTGGGCATGCGACGCACAGCGACCATTGCCCAGAGTCAGTCACTTACATCCGTAGAGAGCAGCCGTGTCAGCGTCGAAGACGTCGGCCCCGAGCACAATCTCAAGTGCTCTGCTCCGGCCAGCAAGACGGGACAAAAACTCGATTCCGCCACCACCTGGGTTGGCGCCTTCAACATCAAACATTGTTAGTAAAATACATATCCCAAAAGAATTAGGCAGCAACGAGTACTTACCGAATCCGACCTCTGTCTGGGCAAAAGTAGCCTTCTCTTTGCTGCCAAACCTGACGTCCATGACGGCTGCAATCTCTGCTCCAGCGTTGTAGGCAATACCCCGAATCGCGGCGACAGTGAGCACGGAGGAATTTGCTAGACGGGTGACGCTCTCCCAGTAACGGGGGTTTCCGGGCCACAAGTCGGGGTCCAAGGTGTTGACGAGGTCGACATGGGTGGAGAAGAATGTGTCAGTGCCAGACTCGAACACGACCACTTTGACGTCTGGGTCGCCAGTGATCTGATCGACGACGTCGTAAAAGTCTCGGAAGAAAGCATCGCCCTGGATGTTGAAGGGGGGATCCGAAAAGATGGCGCGCCAGTAGAATGGCGTAACCTTGGTGATCTTGAGGACGGCCGACGTTGAACAGTCTTCTGGGGGAATAGTGAGAGCAACAGTAGTGATTGGGGCAACAATCAACGAGAGAAAGCTGGGAAGATGCATGGTAGACTGAGCCTTTGGTAGTTCTCCTGGTGTCACGTGTATTGGTATATGTCTGTGATTAAGCAGGCCAAGCAGTTGTATTTACCAGCGAGATTGTTATGAACTTTCTTCTTTTTACAGTGAGAGGGATGAAACCTTTTTTGAGACTTCCCTTATATTCTTGAGTGCTCATCAGGGCCACCAAGCTTCGGTCTGCGAGTGTCGCCACTTCCTTATAAATGAGTTTCGGCCCACTCGTCTGGAAACCCAAACAAACGTCATGGACCTATTTGACGTCCTGCTTATTGAAGGTTTCCGGTGCTCGGAGGGTTTATTTGACTGCCGCGAAACGATTTAATGTCGAATAAAAAATCTTTGTTGTTCCATCTCACCCATCTCTACCTTTCGCTTCGTTTATCTCGCTCTCGTTTATCTCGCTTCCGCTTATCTCGCCTCCAGGTTTACCCTCTTTGAAAAGGCTTACATTACGCTAGGCCTAACCGAAACACCGTCCTAGCCGTCCTAGCCGCGTATTGCATTGTATGGTATGTATTTTGATTCTTGGCGACTTATAAATCAACGACCTAGCGAAGCAGGATGCCAATTACCAAGTTGCAGCATTAGTGAGGGCCTCGGGGAACGACGGCGGACTAGTCCGCCTAATCTCTCCAGCGCCACCACATCTAGTTGTGAAAGCATCAAGGCACAAATTCTGGTGATTTCGGCCGCTCTCTCCGCCTATCGGTCATGTGAAATGGCGCAAACTTGACCCGACTTCTGGTGAGGAACCCGTTCTTACAATTGAAAAATTTGTAATAGACCCCTGGTAACTAGAACATTAGTCCCCACCAGCATCCAGACAAACATGCAAGCTGACAACTCAAGTAGTACTCCATATCCGGAGAGGTTTGTATATTCGTTACGCGGCCTATCCAGGCAATGACCCTCTACCTGACTCTGATTTATGTGTTTAGTGAGATATGATTATCAAGCAGAATATATTCAACGATGGTTCCTTTGTAATCAGGGCAAGGTGAATGACGGTAAAGCTTGCCTCGCAAAGCCATATGACATGCTGACAATTGCAACTACATTCTCCGCCATCTTTCTGCTGAATTCGAAAAATTCTTGCGATGGGGTCTAACAGCACATTCTGTATGATAGTATGAGACTATAAAGGCAGCTTGGCTCCCAGGTATCGGAGTCACCATTCATCGCATGCCATACTCTACAGTCAGAATTAATACAGATCAACACCTTTCTGCCTCAAGATGGCTCCCAGAATTGCAATTGTTTTTGTAAGTGGCTCAGTTGTACCAAACTATACAAACCTACCCTTCACCAGCTGCATTCGTTCTCGCCATAGTTCTCGCCGTGGGTACGGTTCGTGGCGAACGTGTGTAGTATAGGTGCCTGCAGAAGTCCAAGCTGGATATGTTGCTGTTTACATGTGCTGATGCAAAGTACTGAGCAGTATTCCACGTATGGCCATATTCAGAAACTTGCTGAGGCCCAAAGGGACGGTATCGAGAAAGCCGGGGGTGTTGCGGATTTGTTTCAGATCCCCGAGACGTTATCCGAAGATGCTCTCGCCAAGATGCAAGCACCTCCGAAGTCCAAGGACATCCCGGTTTTGAGTGACCCGAATCTTCTCCTGGGCTATGACGGCTTCTTGCTTGGTATCCCAACGAAATTCGGAACTTTTCCAACCCAGTGGAAGGTAAGGGCGACCTCGCTCCCGAAAATTGTACCTGCATTTGGAGCCTAATTGGGGTTAATAGTCATTCTGGGATTCGACAAGTGGGATCTGGGCCTCTGGTGGATATTGGGGAAAGTATGCCGGCTTGTTCATTTCATCAGCTAGTGTCGGGGGTGGACAGGAGTCGACCTCAATCGCTGCCATGTCGACTCTTGCGCATCATGGAATCATTTATGTGCCTCTCGGCTACGCTAAAACGTTTGCTCAACTGACAAACATGAATGAAATTCGCGGCGGTAGTCCTTGGGGTGCAGGAACAATTGCTGGCCCAGATGGCTCGCGCCAGCCGAGCGCGTTGGAGCTCGAAATCGCCACTATCCAGGGCGAGAACTTTTTCAAGGCTGTTGCAAAGGCGACTAGTTGACTATCTGTTGCAGCTGTTGAAAAAACGGGTCAGCGGTCGAGAAAAGAAGAGCTAAATGCTCAGCCCTCCGCAGAAGGTTCGCGGGTTAAGGCAAGAACTTGCCGTTTACCAAACAGCTGCACCATGCTGTAATGCTTTGCCCCAAGGGCTGTTTAGCATTTTGAGTAATTGTTGCTTCCAATACCACCTGGGGCGGTAGAGCCTGTGACGAAGTAAAGGAGAAGACAGTAGCTAGTTATTAGATCTCTGCTGATGAATCAAAGCAATCGTTCACTCTTGAGAATTCTACTCTTTACGATACTTGCTTGAAAGATGAACACGCGACGCTGACCAAAGCCAGTAAACCAATGCAAAGGATTTCTTTATTTCCTAGCTTAAAAAAACGGAGCAAGGAAGCCTCGGGTATTCAGTTTCAACCAGGGGAAGGCGCTTCTATGCAGGCCCAGATCGAATCAGTTCTATAGCTAGCATCCGTATCCAGCCCCGTCAGTACCTGTGTAGGCTTCTCGCCACGAACAACGTTATATTGCATGCGAAAGTAGACCTCGTTGCTCGGACTACGTCAGCCCTTCCACACATTGCCGTTTCCAGACACACTTTTGGTATCGACGGAGGTGTGCCACCAGCCACATGCAATTGCCGAATAATCAACACAGCATTATACCAATGGAAAGGTAAATAAACACTAAAAATAAATATTATAAATAAATGTATTTACCTATAAACAGAGGTAGCTATTTCTTCTTGGATTATTTCACTTATAGAATTAGCCAAATCTCTACCACTTCCGACGGTAATTTTAATAGATGCACAGCTGGCTCTGGCAGCGCTCCTAATAGTCCAGACTCTAGTCTATAGACCATCGGTCTTGTCTGCATATTACAGACTGGACTGACGATCCAGTCTACGCTCCTCCGGCAGACTGTCAGTCTCGTGCCACACCCCTCTCTCTTGGACAAAATTGTGCGCACCTTTAGAGAGGATCAACAGGCCTTACTCTATAACACTGGCACAAAAGTGGCGCATCGTTAAAAACATGGCGTCCGCTTAACATTAGCTTATTTGTATGTAGAAGCCTAACCACCCAACACCCACATCGGGTTATTCCTACCTACCATAGCTGGAGGCCGATCGACTGCAGAATGCATCCCTAAAGGCAGTGGTCCTCCTGACGGAACGTGCTTTATAGAATGCAAAAAGGGCCTCAAGGTTATTTCCGTCGAGTCTGCTAGGAATAAGTGGCATTGAATAGCAAACCTTGGCTAGGTTTTACTTATATTTTAAGGTTTCCCTAGTTTTTATGCAAATGCAAATGTTTTGAAGTATAAAAAAGTTGATATTATTCGGTAATTCGGCCGTTGATGCTTCTAATGTGGCAGCCAACAAAGACTCAACTGCACTTATGACTTTCTGCCCTGTCCGAAATGACCATTACAAGGTTCAATTGACTAGTCACTGATAACTCGGATAAATCCGCAGCGATTCAATCACGTGACCATTTCTTATAATTACGTGTGTTGCTGACGTCCACCTGGCTTCATCTCCCGGCCACCTCCCAGATGTGTCCCCGTATTGCATCTGTGTTAATAGCTATATGACCGCCCACAGCAACCCGTGCGCACCGTCTTGATCTATGAGAAAGAGCCACCCACTGTCCTGGAAAGTTGTGGTCTCTCAAAACCCGAAATCGTTACTCAGTTCCAACTATTGGTCATGGGTTCCTGGGATTGCTACTGCGCTATCTGTGGAGCACCATTTCCTCGCAGTCCGCAAAACGTAACACGCCGGCGCAAGACAGCCACTACACAAGACCCAAGCGCAGGGAGTCAACAAGCTGAGCGCACAGGATGCGATGAACCCCAAGAGAGTGACTATTTTGATGCGGATTTGGTATCAGAGAGTGATGTAGCATGGCTCTGCACTCTTCACGTGCTGGTGCGATGGTCGACTGGTGGGCTTGGGTCTGCTGGCAGGTAGGTCACCACTTTCCTCTTTCATCTTTTATCACAATGAGTTAATCATGCTAAAAATGCCTAGAACCTTTATTACGGGTCCTGGGACGTATGATGACTCCGCCATGGTTCAAGTGGAACGAGGTGACGACCCAGACTTTGACGAAACTGCGGAGATTCTGTGCTATGACGGGGCTTTCCCATTCCACTGGTCTTGCTACGAGATTCTGGGAGTCGCCCTAGCCGGTAAGCAGGGAGTCGCCGGCATTCATAAGTTCGCACTTCAACGCAGCCTGATGCGCCTATCTGGCATGTGTGCTTCATCTCTCACCCGGGTAAATTATGGTGCAGCCGCTCCCATAAACGACCAGTTCTGGACGGAAGGCAAGGGATTGGAGCTCACAGCTGTGAATCCCATGCTGCCGACGGCCGACTTGTTGACGAATGTAGACCTGATCCGGAGTCTCATCTCTGGAGCGCCACCACCTGCGCTGACGTCTGACCTGAGCCCCCGCGTCAGAAGCGACCCTTTCCACCAACTCTCAACGGAACTCATCTACCAATTGTGCAATTATCTTCCTGTAGAATCGGTGTTTAACTTGATACAGGCATCTTGGATTGTCCGTCAGACTGTGGGGACCAGTGTCAGCTTTTGGAGGGCAAGAATCAGGGTGGATATGCCATGGGCTTTTGAAATCCAGCGCCTGCTTGAGGGTACCGGTGAGGAGCTGCAAGGGGTTGAACTGGAGCTACAGGACTGGCAGTACAAGTGGCTGTATAGTGGCTTGGACAGGGCCACGGATCCAAAACCTTACTTGCGTGGGTCGCTGATGCTGCTGAGCTTGGCCAACCGGCGTCGGATATGGCACGTTTGCACCGAAATCAAGGCAGTGTATGATAAAAATATGGAAAGGATAGGTAGCCTCCATTAGGTTTCTAGGTCTGCACAACTGTATGTACCACGGGCGGTAGTCACTAACTTGGTTCTTACTCAAAATACTTTCAACCGCAACATAAACTCGCCACTATTTCAACTAGCAGTATGTACTGGGGTTCTCGGGCTACCTGTTTGTCAACAACATGGTAATAGCCTGATTGAACGAGTACAGCGCGGTAGATTGTGTTGGGCTGTCCATAGACACTTAGTTTGGCCATATAAATAAGGTAGCATAGTAAGACCGGAAAAGGCTGGACTGTATGATGCTCAAATGGACAAAATAAGCTCATGCAAGCCACCACGGCAGTGGCTTGGGGCCTTGCAGCCTGGCGATATGAATGGGGATTCAACACTGAATTATTCCTCCACTGATTGATAAGGTAAACAGGTAGATGACTACGCCACAACAGCAACCCGGGCCATGTCTCGGGCCGCCTCAGCTTCTGGCCAGGATTCCAAGGCACATAGGGCTGGGCACTCAGCCCTAGGAGCCGATCGACACTGCCGTCCTTCCCCACACCGGCGATGGTCGCCGAAAGCCGCCGTCAAACCTTTGGGCTCGTCGGCCTTCACCCGGTTATTCAGAGGGGACATTTGCAAAATGTATATTCATGGTATTTTAGCTTATGAAAAAATCCAAACTACATGTAAGAAGCCTCAGACCAGGAATGCAAGTTGAAGCCGTCAAAGGCACTGGGAAAACAGTTCGGGGTTTGAATTCCTCTTAAAGCCAGTCTGTGCTACGAACTTGTTTGGCCGAACCGGTCTTGACACCTACCAGCCGTATGTAGCATTGATCTGCACCGCTCTGTAGCCACCAGCCATTTCTTGCCTATTATTGGCGCAAAAACCTGGGGAATCCTGGCCACCCTCTTCACTTATTACATTGCCAAGGGTTGGCCGCCGCTACCTTGCCTCAGATCCCTCAAGGAAGTCCTGTTCAACAGTAGTTTTGAAACCTGGGGTTTGGCCTTAAATGGTGGAGTATTGTTACCATGGAACGTTACTTGCCAAGTAATTTGTATACATGAATGTGAAGTCTGAAGGAAAAAAGAGAAGCTTCAACATATATAAAAAGGTGTTGATGATCACACATGCCTCATTCCGGTTCGAATATGACCAGTGGCAACTGAAGCACATCAACAATCATAACTTTATCTTCAATATCAACATGAGGGCCACGTCCGTCGACACCGCCTTCATCCTTGGCCAACTCGCCAGCTTAGTAGTTGGACAAGGGTCAAGCTGTGCCCCAGGAGGAACATTTGACCTCTCCATCTGGAAACTTCAGCTTCCTACTGGTGAAGAAGGACACCCAGACTCAATCAACCCTGATCAACTGCAAGGCTGCTCGGGCTACCAGTCGGATGTCTTTTACACTGGCGACGATGGCACTCTCGTCATGAAAGTACCTGGATCACCCTCTTCGTCTGGCTGTGTCACTACGCCAAACAGTGACCACTGTCGCACCGAGCTTCGAGAGAACTCCCCTGACAAGTGGAGCCCTTCCTCTGCGACTAACAGGCTCTTTGGCGACCTTGTCGTTACGCAAATTGACGACGATCGTGTTGTGGTGGGACAAGTTCACATTGACGGAGCCATCTCGAGCAAGCCGGTCTGCGAACTTTACTACAGCACCGCCGGCGACCTCAGAATGGGTGTGAACAAGTGCACCACGTGCAGTCAGGCAAGCTTCGCGGTGGGCAATGTCCCAGTCGGCCAGCGGTTCACGTACGAGATTCGATACGAGAGCGACCAATTGTCTGTCAGTATCAATGGCGGAGACCTTCAGCAGCTTGATACATTCGACCTCAATAGTCCGGATAGTTACTTCAAGGCGGGAAACTACAACCAGGGCGAGGGAGCTACCGAGGTTCACTTTTATGCTATCCAGGTATCCCACTAAGATCTTGTAGGTAGATTTTACCTCTGCAGAAAATCCAGCCATTAGCCGAGATTATTGAATGAAACTCTTCACTCAACCCACGGACATCTCCTTGTAAAATTGTCCTTGTGTAGGTGGAGCAGAATTATTGGCTCGATCCGCTAACTCGGCGACTGTTGAATTCTTGAGCTTGGCCGAAGTTTGCTCAAAGGTAATTAGTGTGGAGGGGACCACTGTGATTCGGGTAACTCGGCGACTGCATCCTGCCAGATCCACAACTTCCTTGAAATTGTAGATGTGGACTAAGTAACAGAGCACCTTGCTCAAGGAATAGAGTGGATGGCTACATAAAGTAGGCCTTTAAACGATGATAGCATACAAATTGCATAATTTTACTACTGACATGTTATAGATTCAAGGTGGACATTCCATCTTGTAAGCAGTCCATGAAACTGTTGTTCGCGGCCGACTCTGACGAATTCGGTCTTGTGGGCGATCTCGGTCCCGAAGCAACGGGGCTCACTCTCTCCACTACTCCATACCCAGCAGCATGAACCTGCAGGGCGGTTAAGTCAGCAACAAAGCACTGGAGTACATCCTCAACAGTTAGGTAGATTAAAGCAGAGATGGAGTGTTTAAATCTTGGGCCACCGCTATGCCGGCATCGGGAGTAATAGGAAGGGTGATGCTCAGTAGGCTCAACGCATTATTCTAAACCTTGAGCACGGCGAGTTGCTCAGCGCCATAGGATCCCAGAGCGGGTGGCATGGGCCAACATGGCACATCCTCTTCATAACGCCGCTGGGGGTGATAATAATATGTAGAATCAGGAAAATCAGGAGAATCAGGCTGCGAAGCGTTGCGCCTGTCGAAGGCAGAGAAGTAATTTAGTGCGAGCTAGCCCCTAGACTAAGCAGTTGGTTGACGCCACGATTTCTGTGATTCAGGGCAGCACATCGCATCCTCCCCATCAGAGAATGAAGAGCCTTACAAGGCAGTAGCCAGGGCTGGCGTAATTTAACACGTCACACGGCCTCGACGGGCACGGTCTCTTGTTTCACCCCGAAAGATGTTCAAATACGTCACGCAAATTGTTGTGTGACCGAGTCGAACCATCTCTCGACATGTATTTAAGTTAGTTCCAATGCCTCAAACATTGGCAGCTTAGACAACGAGAGTAGAAAAGGATTTCACCAAACTCTTCTCTCCCCAACTTCATCAACACATCGCAGATTCTCATTCCCTGTAATGTCTTCCTCCACTCCTCGAATTGCCATTGCGGGCGCTGGCCCAGCAGGCCTAACTCTCGCCACTCTCCTCCACAAGCACCACATTCCTTTCACCATCTTTGAGCTCCGGTCCAAGCCCACGCCAGAAGAATGGGCTATCCCCTCTGGCATGCTCGACCTCCACGAGCCCGACGGCCTCCTCGCCATCCACGAATGCGGCGTGTACGAAGAGTTCCTCACAAAAACAGCCGAATGCACCGAAGAATTCATCGTTGCAGATAAAGACGGCAACAAGCTGCACGTCAGCGGGGGCGATAACAGGACATGCCCCGAAATTTCGCGAAACAACCTGTCACAGCTCCTCCTCGGGCAGATCCCCGAGGAGAGGATCCAGTGGGGCCACAAACTACTCTCGGCCACGCAAAAAGAGGGTTCGAGCGTGACGGAGCTCGATTTCGGCGAGGGGCGCAAGTACGAGTTTGACCTTGTGGTGGGCGCCGACGGCGCGTGGTCCAAGGTGCGCAGCCTCGTCACGGATGTGCGGCCGCGGTACACGGACTTCCAGGTCGTGACCGTCACCATCCGTCACATTACGAACAAGTTCCCCCGTCTCGCCGCGCTGGTCGGCAGCGGGACGCTCAGCGCGCTGGGCAGTCGGCAGGCCGTCGTCTCGCAGCGCGGGCCCCTGGACTCGGCGCGGCTGTACCTCTGGATTCGCACCGCCGACGAGCACTTTGGACGCACGACGGGTCTCGCGGCGCGCCCTGCGGTCGAGGCCAAGGAGGCGCTTCTCGAGAGCGACGCGTTTCTCGGACCGTTTGGACCCGTGGTGAAGGACCTCGTCGCCACGGCCATGGAGCAGGAGTCGCTTGAATTCCCCGACGCAGCGGGTCTGGACGTGCGGCCGCTGTATGCGCTGCCGTACGGCACGACGTGGGCGCATCGACCTGGTGTGGCTGTCATTGGCGATGCGGCGCATGTTATGCTGCCCAACGGTGAGGGTGTGAATCAAGCCATGTTTGATGCAATGTTGCTGTCAAAGGCCATTATCACGGCGTATGATGAGTGCCGAGGTGGGGATGCGGCGGCGTTTGAGAAGGTGCTGTCGCCGCTGGTGGAAGCCTTTGAGAAGAGCATGACGGAGAGGGCAGTGGAGCACGGCCAGCAGACGGAACACTTGCTGGGGATTATGCTCGGCTCTGATGATGCAGCGATGGAAATGAAGAAGTTCTTTGTGGAGAATGGGCAATGAACGGCGAAGATGGGGGAAGAAGTGTCAGATTAAACCACCCGAGACCCCACACCGAAAAAGAAAACAAACGGCCGAGTTACAAGACAGCATTCCACTCAAGTTCGTATAGATAGCATTAGATAGCGCCCGGTTTATGTAGCATTAGATAGCCTTAGATAGATCCTCCAACATGGTTATTAGATTCCCGTCTACATAGTTGAATCTCACGTAACCAACATGTCCTTTACTGCCTGTGAGAAACGCAATGCGCAGTCTTCATAAAGTATACCATTTTTTGGGCTAGTTTCTTTGAACTGTCTTGAAAGTTCCGCGAGCACCACCAAGGTGAGAGAACGTGCCTTTAACGTAATTCTCTTGCCTGAACGAGCAATCATTGAGGCGTTAAAAGCAAAATCTAAGCCTCAACCACGAGAGCTTGTTTAGAAGGAAATTAGGCGAAAATAAGATGAGAACAAGTCTTAGCGACAAGGCTAGGAGAATATCCTTCCCCTGTCTTGTTGTGGCTGGCGATCCAAGAAGGAACAGAGACCGTACTGGAATAATACATCTTTTTTTTTGAACTAATCGAATTTCGGTTTCAATTCTCGTTTCTGTCGTCTTCCGTCTCTCTTGTGCTATTCATGGGCATGCTGACATGTGTAAACTGAACGACGAGCCCGCCTGCAACTACACGTTATAGAGCCAGAGCTATACGCTGGTTACATTCGGAACTATGTCTTGAAAATATCACTCCAACAAGCGACTAGGTTGAACTAGTTACCATTGCGGAGTTAAAAAGCTAATAATAATCATAATAACGTACTGTAGGAGTGTAGGAGTGTAGGTCATAATACGTGCAGGTCTGTTCCAGCGGTTTTAAACCAGCCTATTAACATTCGGTCTTACTTGGTGAAACTGGCAGCATTGCCCTTGTGAGGGGTATTGCTAGTGCTGATATTGTCGTTCTTTCGGGTTGATCTTTAGCACCGGCTCAGAAAAACCAGTTTTGGATAATGGATACCTTGGCGCTGGGTTTTCCCCGAAGCCGTCGACCTAGGAGTCTGTCTTAGGATTCCAATCCTCCACAATAAAAATGCGTCTCGGCCCGCCCCCAGATCAACAATCCACAATGAACAACAAGTTCCTTTGTACTCAGCTCTATAGAGTCGAAGTCTTTAGCGTAAAGAATTGAAACCTGTTGCGACGAAGCACACAGGTCTCCTGGCTTCAATGTCACTTGATGCCGTTGCTCTACACTTTCATTTATTCTTGACATGGAAGGTTAGGCGTGGGACTCCTATTTACTGGTGCTGTGTAATCTCAAGCAGGGAAGCAAGTACATAACAGTAAACTGGACCTCCTTTCTATCAGCCTCGCTTAACTACTAACTCTATTCGGCAACTATACTCAACTCGCTTGGAGGTTTTGCTCCTAAATCTTGCTTACCTGCATTCTTATGGCTTTTCAACTGGATTTAATTAGTCCAATAAAGCCGTTACGTCACCCATACTACCAGTCAATCGACACGGGCAGCTTCTTCGCAGAAGATCGTCATGGACGTACGTGGTGGTCAACCGACATGCTTCAGGGCAGATAATAGTAGGCAGCGTTGCCGGATATGCCGGAGGTCGGACATGAGTTTAGTTTCCTCCAATACAGTGCCCTTTTTATTATAAATATCAGTAACCACTCCGTAAAATAACAGTCCATAATCTCTGAGCTTTGAACTTTTACTTTTTTACCAATTTACAATATGGAACTTAAATCTCTTCTCCTAGGATGCTACTTCCTATCTGTCACAATCGCTACGGATTGTGTAAGTCTATGTGGTTACTTTGATCCTGACCGTTGTACTGACATACATGAACAGTTTCCTGGAAATCAAGTTAATTGCAATGGATCAGCAGCCTGTCAAACAGCAAAGAACAATTGTGCATCATTTGGAGGCACTGCGACCCAAGATTGTCCTCTAATTTCTGGGGATCCGACATTGGGAACTTGCAGAGTCACATGCAAGAATAAGAGTGGTGTCCTTATTTTTGTTCGAGGCTGCTAGGTGTAACAAGAGATGACCTTGGCTAGGTTTTGCTCATGTCGAAGATTTCCCTAGCCTTTTATACAAATGCAAAGGACGCTTATTGATCGGAGTTGCATTCGTGTTCCATTCGTGTTCGATTTGCTGTTCCTAGTGAGGATAATTTTTGCTCTGACACGTTTCTGACCTCGACAGAATGAATATTAATTCTAGTCCCCAAGATAAACATCAGTTTGATGACCAGGAGATGCAACAGCAATCGCTACTAAGGGACTATATTGGTGCGAGCACAAGCAGTTAGGAGGCATAGTAGTAAGAGAGGCGTCTCCTAGTAGGTATGCTTTCGATAACTAAATAATAATAAAAATCTAGCTATAGCTAGGTGAGGAATTCTTCCCTTGTATTTTAGAATTTAGAGAGAGTAAACAATAGATATAAAATCTCTCTTCTCCCATTGGTTGTTATAAGTCGGAAAAGGAGCAATAGAAGGGATACCCCCCCAATAGGGTGGTCTCTATACGACCCCTGTCAGGAGTCGATAATCACACCCCGCGATTCACAAATGCTCTCTTCGGCCGCCAAGATTAATACGTATCCTGCTCGTACCTCCACTGTAGGCACTAATAGACACTAATTATAACTCTGCCACTGGAAGCGCTGCTTGCCACGTAGCGCTAATCCCAATCACGCCAAAACAGCAGATCTACAAAATCGGCCATATCGGCACCACTAGTTAACTAAATATGACAGACCTTACTTGGGTCAAGACTGTCTTTTATTACTAGGACAAAAAATCCCGAGCAACGATATCGGGACATGGTGCATTTGCTACAACTGTGGGAGTACTGATTACTAATGCAAGAGTAACTCAATCGTTGGCAGTTAACTATGTGTGTGGGCTTGGTAGGTGCTGTACGGACTGTGTTCTCTTAGTTGCTACTGGTAGAATGATGGCGGCTTACTCAGTCCTACAGTTAGGAGGAGAGCACAAGAGTCGCCATTCAGCTACGCTGCAATATGTCTTGGTATTTGTTTCATGTCTTCTCCCCCCCCTTGTCAATCTCAGCTGAAAGCTACCAGCCCCTCAGCCGTCCAGCCTGTGATATTCCGGACGGCCAAAGGCGGGGTTTTGTCTTGACTGCGAAGAGAGTCGAGATTCCCTACATCACTGTCTACCACCTCTTTCCCCCAACCTCTACTTTATGCATCCATTCCGATCACGGTTTAAAAAAAATGAGTTCGACAGCCGCTTCGTCTGTTTGTGAGCGGCTGCTTTTGGCAGTCAAAGATAAAGACCAGCCACGTGTCGAACAACTACTCAAGGACTCCGATTTAGCCACGCTTACAAGCGACGAGACCATGTTGATCCTCCATGAGTCTTGTTACGTTGGAGAGCGGCATGTTATCAAATGTCTCCTCGATCACAAATTCGACCCCACAACCCCAGACTGCAATAATCATACAGCCCTCCACATTTTGGGCAGCAAAGCAGACTTCGGTTCGGCTCAACTCCTTCTGCAGTATGTACGCGAGGAGAAGTGGAAGTTTATCTCCATGGAAAACAACGTCGGCGAGACGATCCTGCATTTTGCGTGCCAGTACTTGGCAGAGGTCGACTTTGTCAAGTATATACTTGAGCAGATGCCAGATGAAGAGAGTAGGCGTGCCTTTGTCAACCTGCGTGAGAAGAGCGGGCATGAGACAGTCTTGCATATGCTTTCTTTTCATGTCAATCCAATAACACACGAAAAAACCGGGCTTCTGGCACAATGCTTGGTGGATGCTAATGTAGACAGAAATGCATTATACCGAGGACGGACGGCACTATCCTACGCCTGCGAGGTCTCCAATCACCATCTCATGCAAGTTTTGTTGACACCCGATGATTCACACATGTTACAAGAACGTATCTTTGAAGGGCAAAGGAACAAGACCTGTCTCCATGTCGCTGTGGAAAATGGCAACGTTGACTGTGTTGAGTGGTTGTTGAGCAACAGCAACACTGAGAAGACTCTAGATGGCTCCAAATGCACACCTTGGGAAGCACTGATATCTCAAAAGTCGTTCGACCTACGCATGGCAAAGCCGTTTATATCTAGGGAGCTCCAGGGACACCACTGGGACACTTGGTGCCACTGGCATATCAGCGAGCATCCCGGCGGATGGAATGTAGTTTTCATGTCGCAGTTGAATAATGTGAGCCTATACTTGACTGACCACAAATATATCACAGGCAATGCTGACATGTGATATTCAGTTGCCAGGCTTAATTGTATGTTACTATCAACTTTCGAATACTTATCAAGCATGCTAAGCTGCAATTGTTACCTTAACAACCAGGGTGCCCGTTTGGATTTGCTGGAAAATGGCCATATTTCGTCTGATGTGGTCGACTGGCCACATATTGAACTTTACAAGTCGCCACGAACCCAGAACGGCTTTCGTATTCGAGCTGCGTCATGTACTTTCAAGAAGCTTCCCACGACTTTGCCAAGAAGGGTACTCAAGTATAACAGCATGACTGATAGCATTTCTATATGTGTAGGCTACGTCCTGAAGTCTGGCATCTTTTAAAAGGCTGACACTGAGCAGATGCCCTATCTCCAATTCGAGACTGCCAAGAATCTTAATGAGTGGCGAGATCCGGATAGGAATAAGGCGATTGGGTGGAAGTTTTTGTCTAAGAGTTGGAAGTACTGCAGCTATGGTTCATTGCTGCACGATGCCTTCTTTCCCCCCTTGACGCTGGACGAGTATTGCTGTCAGTCGCTATCTGCGGATGCCCTGAACCGACGCAACTGTGATCAGGCCACGGTGAATCCACTTGGAGAAGCGAGTCACACGCTGGGTGAGATTCCAAACGACAAAACGCTCATCACTGTTCACCAGGCGTGGATATGGAGAATCGAGGACAATGTTATTCTATCAGCCCGATATCCTGCGCGGGATTCGCGTCCAGGCGACTTTGAATCTACTGACATGCTCAGATACATCGCATGCGTGCTTGGCAATTTTTGCTGGCCCTCCTGCCCACTGCCTACGGCGAAGCTCACCGACTTGGAACCCGAACTATTCCTACGATTTCAGAAGGCCATTGTTGAGGTCTCCGAGGTTGCAGAATCCTATCTATGGGATATCAGCGCCTACGGGCTGGAATCTGGAGTAGAGAAGACCTGCTTACACCGTATTATCGACATTGGAGACGAGTTGTCCATGGTAAAGCGCGTCACTAC
This sequence comes from Zarea fungicola, assembly GCA_900169235.1. NCBI lineage: Eukaryota > Fungi > Ascomycota > Sordariomycetes > Hypocreales > Cordycipitaceae > Zarea > Zarea fungicola. The sequence continues at coordinate 77,042 of FWCC01000283.1, read as the reverse complement.
GGAGCAACAAAGAGTCTGGAAGACTTTTGCCAAGAAATCCTGGCCTGGCTACTGGAACAACAGCCTTGGCTTCATTGTCATGTCGGACAACGACCGGGCCTGCCTTGATAAGCGCGCAAGGGATGAGTGGGAGCTTATTCTGGAAATGGATACTTCATTCGAGGACCGTATCACGCGCACTAGGCAGATGGAAGAAGAGGCACAGAGGGTGGAACGAACGGTGATGCTCATGATAGAGTTAAAGTCGAAGCACACTGCCATCAGGGAGTCACGCGCCTCGATGGGCATGAACATTGCTGTTACTAGCTTCGCAGTCGTCACCGTCATCTTCACCCCCATGACGTATATCGCTACTCTATTTGCTCTGCCAATCAAGCAGCTCCAGAAGATGCAGAGCAAGTCGGTGTTTGGCGATTCCGGAGCATATGCCTCCGGTTTCGTAGCCTGGATTTCTGGTGAGTGTCTACCAATCTGGTTTCCGTTTTCCAGTTTTTCTTCAACTTGATGTTGTTGCCATTGTCCATCTTTATTCCCACTGCTTCCGGCGAAATTGCAGACGTACTAACCATCGACGGGTTATTTCCCGTTTCGCAGTCCTAGCCACAATTGCGGCATTTGCCGTCTCAGCGTTCTTCATATTGCTGTATGCCAAATACGTCATACGACCTGTCATTTCAGAAAAGTCCTCTGACGTGTTGGGAAAATACACCCGAGCTGCAACGAAAGATGGACACAGTACTGCTGTAGATGTTCCTGGGCTAAGTGCATTGCGATCTCGCTCTCAACGCAAGACGACATTCGAGACAGAATTGGAAAAAGGAGACATCTAATGTTACTATATTCATTCATTCATTCATTTATTCAGTTCATTACACCCGGTGAAGATTTCCAAAAAGGCAACTATAGGCCTATGCTGTAGATCTAATCTAAAGCTAAGCTACTATCCATAATGCCCATCCGTCATTACCATCACGTTTCTGCTGTCCACTTCTAGGGCAGAATTCAGTGACCAAGCAGTGCAGGAATCTTGAGGCCATTCAGAACCGGGCCAAGAATAGAGAGGCCAAATTCAAGCCGCCCGGCGATTCGCACCCTGGGAGGATTGAGACCAGGCATTGAGATCAACATTTTACGCGTGCATATTTCTGTACTATGATACAGACTATAGATATAATGGGTTGGGGGCGAGAACTAGGCTGTGAGATCTGTTTGTAGCTACCAGCGATTTTGATTCATTTTTTACTATGCTTGAACTGTTTGTTCCGTGATTGTAGGCACTCGGTGGTGTTAACGAGCCACTTTTGATTATGTGCAGTTAAAATATGAGCCCACTTTGCCCGGCTTGCGCCATCACAAGACAGCTTGCCAGATTAAGCGGAGAGAGAACAAACCTGAAGCTGATAAGGCTCTGTGGCGTTTGGGTTGTTTCTCCGCCATCCTTCGGTCTTATTTGACTCCTGCGTAGCTGCCCAATCTCCTGCTGATGTATGTTACTTTGGTAGCCCCATCGGCAATTATCGTGTTGAACGAGGATGGTGTGCTCGATAACCAGGACACGTTCCAAGTTCAGGATCACAAACAAGGCTGCCAACCGCCGCTTCAAGCAAGCAAGGTGGCAGGGGTAAATGAGGGGTCGGGAACAGATCCGCCAAGCCGCTGTCTGGTTCATCTCCACGTCCACTCTCTTTGTGTCGCCGCCCCATTCGTCCACAGTGGTGGCCATAGGATGCTCTCCGTAACTCGCGGCTCCCGCCTCCTCAACCTGTCAAACAATAAAATGGCCTGTGAATAGATTGAATAATAATCACGTGGAATACCCCTCTTTCCGCATTGTCTTTCCATTTAAAGATGCCTAGGAACGAGACACCACATTTGGCTGTTGTCCCAACTCAGCCAAGCCTGTTGGAGTACGCAATCAGGCTACTTGAGCTGTGATAACGATCGCACGAACTTCATCTCCAGGGAACCATGTCTGTCCCTATATCTGCCCCCGTTGTTATACCCGCCGCAAAGGACGACGATATCCCCGTGATTCCACCCGTCAAGCCGCTGAGTTACGAGGAAGCCGACGCCAAGATTCGTGAGGGCGGTGCCTCCTTTACCTTTAACATTGGGGGAAAAGGACAAGGCCGCGTCGATGTTGTCAGTCTTGGGACGAAAACTCCGTCCGAGGACCTTTGGGATGTCGGCGTCGTGCGAGGGCCAGACGGGCTTGACACGCTCTATGTCGGACTTTACGACGGACACAAGTACGTTTTCCCCTCTCATTAACAAAACCGACTTGACTTTCCCAAAAGAAAAAACCCTTTATAATTCTACACAAACTCTAATGATTTACCTTTTTCGTATAGTGGCATGGAAACCTCCCAGGTCCTGAGCAAAAGCCTCATTCCATACGTCGCCAGAGCCGCGTCTCATTCATCCGCGGGGGCCAGCGTCGAGGAGGCAATCCAAAGGGCCTTTGTGAGCCTCGACGAGCGTATCCTGGGCATCGCCCAAGCGGCTCTCGAGGCCGGCCACCCTGCCGGCACCGCCGCCGTCCGCGCCGCCACAGGCCCGGCGTTTGCTGGCTCCTGCGCGCTCCTCCTGATATACGAGGCCGCCTCGTCGACCCTGCGCATCGCCCTGGCCGGCGATTCCAGAGCCGTACGGGCGCAGTACTCCTCTGACAACAGCAGCCCCGCGGTGGTGGATGTGCTGAGCCAGGACCACAACGTCAACAACGAGCGAGAGTACGCCCGCATCGCCGCCGCCCACCCGGATGAGGAGGCAGACGACATCATGGACAGAGCGTACGGCAGCCTGCTGACCATGGGCACCACGCGCGCCTTTGGTGATCACCGCTGGAAGTGGCCGGCGGACATGGTGATGCGTGCGCGCAGCAGCGTGCACGCGCCCAAGCCGCTCGCCAAGGCCAAGACGCCACCGTACATGACGGCGGAGCCGGAGGTGACGATGCGTCTCGCGGTGGCGGCGCGCGACTTTGTGATTCTGGGCTCCGACGGCCTGTGGGAGGCGATTAGCAACGAGGACGCAGTGGAGTGCGTGGCGCGCTGGCGCGAGGCGCGAAGGGCTGGCAAGCCGGAGCACGTGGAGGAGTCGGCGGAGTCAAGGTACGATGTCAATGAGGATGGCTCGCTGTACCGCACGGCGCGGGTCGAGGACTTTGCGATTGAGGATCTGGATAATGCGGCCGTGTGCCTGCTCAAGAACGTGCTTGGGGGCAGGCACAGGTACATGGTGGCGGGCGCGGTCACGGCGACGGGGATGATTAGTCGCTATGTACGGGATGATATTACTGTGCAGGTAGTTTTCTTTGAGGATCCGTGAGACGGGGGGGAAGATGGTATGGTCGTCAAAAGAAGTGAAAACTACAAGGGCCTATAACAGAGAACGAAAGGACCGTTCAATCCTTGAAGCAGTACATAGACAATAAGCTCACCAAGAAGATTATCTATTATAGAGTCTAAATGTACTATTACATTCTTAAAAATCATATGAACTCAATAACCCGGAGGCTAGCCAAAAATGATTCAATTCCAAGTTGAATTATAAAGTCGGTAACAACAAAGCCACCGATATCCTCACCACAGAGGCTACGGCTACTCTACGGCTGCCGCTATGCCGGATTTAAAACGGGCAATTAAAGATAATATGCCCTGACAAGATGAAAAAACTAGGTCTACATGCTCTAATAAAAAATCCAAAATACATATATCCAAGAATTACAACCTACTTCTGCCCATTCGTGGCCAAGTTCCTTGCCGGCCCACACTCGAGCACCTTTCCTCTCTCCAGACGCAGGCACCAGTTGGCGTCCTCGACCGCCTCGAGTCGATGGGCAATCGTAATCACCGTGCTCTCCGCAAGCTCCTCCCGCAGAATGCGCTGCACCATGGCCGCCGTGCCGCGATCGATGCTCGCCGTCGCCTCGTCGAGAATCACCAGCCCGCTGCGCCGGAGCACCGCGCGTATGATGCCCACCAGCTGCCGCTGGCCCTGGCTGAGGTTCTTGCCGCCGGCGTCAATCTGCGAGTCGAGGTCCCACGCGGGGCCGAGCACGCGGTGGATGGCGTTGGCGCACGCCTCGGCGGAGAACTTGGCCTCGGGGTCGAGGTTGTCGCGCAGGGTTCCCGGGAAGAGAGTGGGGTCCTGCTGGATAAAGGTGATGCGGTTGCGCAGCGCGGTCCGGTTGATGGTGGCGAGATCCATGGCGCCAATCTTGACGCTGCCGTGGGACGGGACCTGCGTCGCGAGCAGCGCGTTGGCAATGGTGGATTTGCCGGAGCCCGTGCGGCCGAGCACCGCGCACGTCGAACCCCCCGGAATGTCGAGCGTGATTCTGTCGAGCACGGCGGGGAGGTTCTCGTCGTAGCGGAACGACATGTCGGTAAAGGTGACGGCGTCCGACGGGGCGGGCCAGTCGGCGGGTGGCTCGTCGCCGCCCTCGGGCTCGGCGGGGATGCGGTTGAGCATGTTGACGCGCTCGAGGGATACGGCATCGAGCTGGAGCTGGGCGAAGCGCTCGCACAGCTGCTGCACCGCACTCATGGCGATTGTTGTCTGGGTAAGGACGAAGCCGACAGCGCTGGCGGCCGTGCCCAGAGTCACCATCAGGACAATGACGGCGGCACGCATAAAGGCCGAGGTCAGGGAGAGGCGGAAATCCAGCCAAAAGGCCATGCTCCAGAAGAAGTGGTCCTGTTTCTGGAAGTCGTCCACCGCCTCGAGATGGCGCTGTTGGAAGTGGTGCTGGACGCGCATGGCGCGGATAGTGACGAGACCATCCTGCATAACGCCAATGTTGGAGATGATGGGCGTCAGATATCGCATTTCCATGCGGCGGAGGCAGCGCGAGACGGGCACGTAGAGGCGGAAAAAGTATACAAACAGGATGGAAACGACACCGAGGATGGCGAGTAGGGTGGGCTGGTGCGTGCTAATGGCCACGAGCGACATGATGAGGGAGATGAGGTTAAAGACAAAGGACTCGAGAGGTGCAAGAATGCCGCCGTCGACCATGCCCATATCGGCAATGAGGCGGTTCTTGAGCTGACCAGTGGGCGTCGTGTCGTAGTAGCGGAAAGTCGCCTGGCTGACCTTGTCGACGGCCGTTTTAAACAAGGTCTGGGCGGCACGGATGCTGATGTGTGCGAGAATGATTTGGGCGATGGAGTAGGAGACAACTTGGCCAGCCGATAGAGCAGCAAGAACGCGGAGCCAGACCCTGGGATGGAGGTCTGCGTGCGGGAGGTTCCAATAGCCCGAGCCAGGGCTATTAGGTCCCCTGGCTGTATCCTTGCCCCATTCCTCGAGAAGCCTGGCGCGCGAGATGTCGCAGTAGCGGGAGATGCCGTAGCTGAGGCCAAGCAAGATCCAAAGGTGCCAGCCGCCAGCCTCCATGTACTTGAGATAGACGGTCCAGGATACACTTCCCGTTTCCGAGGGGTCTTCTGGGTCAATTCTGCCTCCGGAGAGGAGCTCCTCGTGGTGAGCGGCCGAGTGATCCGTGTCATCGTGGGTGGCATCGTCCTCGGCGTGGTACGGGTGCTCCAGCTCTTCCGTGATTTCGGCAGGGGTGAGAACGCGGGCGTGACCGTGATCCATGTCAATCACCTTGTCGGCGATGCGCAGAACAAGATCATCACGGTGCGTGACCATGACAATCATGCGGCCCTTGGCTAGAGGGCCCTGGAGGAAGCGCCGAACAATGGACGTGGCAGTATCGTGGTCAAGGGCGGCGAGGGGGTCATCGAGGAGAAGTATGCGGCTGGGGCTATAAGCGGCACGGGCGAGCGCAACACGCGCTTTTTGGCCGCCAGACAGCCCGACGCCGCCTTCTTCCAACTTGGTCATGTCGCCATTGGCGAGAGCAGAAAAATCGGGGGCAAGAGCACAAGCATGAATGACCTGGCGGTAGCGATTGGCATCAAAGGGGTGCTGGAAGAGGATGTTTTCGCGAATTGTTTTGTTCTGCAGCCAGGGAAGCTGCTGTGCATATCCAATGGACTCGTCGGGGAGTTTGAAATTGCCGGATTGCAGCTCCATCTCGTTGAGGGCGGCGAGAAGCAAGCTAGACTTGCCGGAGCCCACTTTGCCGCGGATAATGGTGAGACCAGGGCCGAGTTCCAAGTTGAGCTCGTGGAGGACGGGGATATCGGTACTGGGCCAGGCGAAGCAGGCGTCGTGAAATGTAATATTCTTGGCACCGGCAGCGATGGAGGATGCAATGTCGCGATCGGGCTCATCCATGTAGTTGTGCACACGCTCAACTGGAATGGTTGTCTTCCAAAAGGCCGAGATCTGGTCAAACGATTCCTTTACAGTGGCCTCGAGTTGGCTGAAAAGCTGCAGGGAGGGCCAGATGACATCGTTGGGAAGCCCGCGCTTGAGGATCAAGGTGAAGAGAGTGATACTGGCAAGAGGGTATGTTGTTCCACCGGTAACGCTGAGAGTGGCAATGGTGGCAGTAACATAGGCCATCTGTAGACGCTTGAGCATCTCCATGGCGCGAAACTTCATGATCCTATCGCTCCACGACCGTGTCCAGCCATTAAGCTTGAGAGCACGGCTAGCCTCGACAAAGTGGGAGACGGCTTGTGCGCGCTTATCCGAGTGCGCGGTACGCTGCCTCTCCAGCTTGATAAGGTACTTGACGAGGAACGAGTTGCAGGTGAGGAAGAAGCCCATGAGGGCAAATCCAACGGTACAAGGCCAGCCCATGATGTCTACAAGGTAGTACATGGTAAAAATAATCTTGATGGGCCCAGAGACAAGTTTGGGAAAGTCCCAGAATCGCTGTGAGATTTCGTACGTGTCGCCACGGACGAGGTTGACAACCTTTGCGTTGGAGGCTGGCTGCGCCGTTGGCTTGGCCTTTTTCTTGCGGTCACCACAGCACTTGGACCAGAATCTACGCATCCTAATAAGCGCCTCGTGGTTTTCGTTGACAGTGGGCGGAGGATCATCGGGTCCCTTTTCGGTGGCATCGGAGCCGGGAACAGCACGGGTGAGAAGCTTTCCAAACAGACCAATAAAGGTCTCACCGCGGGAGCGCTCATAGGCTTTGCGGGAGTACCAGCTGGCCGTCGTCTTTGAAAGCTGGCGCAGGGCATCAAAGGAGAGCATGACGATGCACCAGTAAATGGCCTCTTTGGGGTCGCCTCGGTCAAGGGCTTTGTAGAGCTTGCTGGTCAAGCGGATATTGGTGACTTCGAGTACCTTTTCAGCAATGGCAAGCGACGTGGAAATGAATAAATCAAGGCCATTAGCCTCAATCAGACATGGGAGAAGCCGGCCCTGGACCTCACGAAAGACCATGTAGAGGCGGGTGTGCTGGAAGTCAAAGGGAAGCTGCCATACATCTTCCTCTGTGATTTCGCGCTTCAGACAGAGACTAGCCAGTGGGTTTACCCAGCTCATGCTCCAGAAGCGGAAGAGACTGATGTTGTCCTCGGGGCTGCGCAGCTGATAGGATGGGGGAAGCTTGGAGCTACCAATGTTGGACACGTCCCAGGATGGGTCTCTCAAAGGCATGGAACAGATGAATACAAGAGCCGTGACGGTCAAAACGACACGGATGAGCTCCGTCGTTTCAATGTATAATAGGTCTTGCTCTAGAAAATGCACAGAGTATATGGACACGCTGCCGAGGAGCATCAGAAAGTACTGTATAAGCAATATGCGGGGTGTTTTGGTTGGGCGTTCTGCAATAGTCACGACGACAGCCACGAGCCAAGGCACAATTTCAAGCAAGTGGATGAGATTTCTGGGGTCCAGGACGATGGGAACGATGGAGAGGGCGAAACCAAAGACGGAGACGAGGAATAGCAGCAGCGTCCAGTGCGACCATTTTTTGGGCTTGAAAGTGCCAGTGCCAGTGTCGGGCCCCTCCTCGGCGGCAAACGGCCTCAACCACAGGGGCAGCCAGTTGAATATGGTACTGCTTGAGAAGTAGATGACAGCGGCAGCGAGGGAGACGCTGGCGAGGAGGTAGAGCGAGGTGGCCTCGGATTGACTGGGACAGTTGATGCCATGATCGGTGTGGTTGGTAGACCAGCCAATATCAGGAACGGGATAACCCGCGAATTCGACCTTGAGAAGGCCGCCTCGACGCACGAGAGAGGGTGAGGGACTCATGTTGTTTGGTGCAACTACACCCCGGTATGGCAGGCCGGGAGTTTGTGGGCCCGTGTTGAGGGAGATGCCGAGTGAGCGAATGCGGGGAAGCAAGGCTCCGTCAGTGTCCAAGAGGCATTAATGATGCTGGTGATGTTTGGTTGTGAGATTTCGGTCAAATCAAAATGAAAAATAAAATCGACAAAAATAGGCGATTGGAATCCGTGATGGGTTAGTAGAGGTCCAAAGGCGTGGCACCGGAAACGCTATTCCCGACTACAGTAATGTCTTGGGACGCCACGTCGAGGCTGTATGCAGAGCGCAGACACTAGGCGTCGACAGCCGTCGGGAAGAACAGCGCGCAACACGACAAGGATGAGCGATGAAGAATGGCCGGAGGAAGAGGAAGCGCACCCAGGCGAGAAGCCAATTTGTGCCAATTGCGAGGAGCGGTGATGGCAATGGCAGGAGGAAGAAGTTGCAGCCAGGACGAGCTACAGATGAACGAACGACGACATGGTGGGTTGCAGTAGGATTTTGTTGGATGATGTCGGTGTGAGGGGAATTGTGGGGAGGAGATGAAGAGAGACGCAGGACTAATTAAACAATCTGCCGCCGGCTATTTATGAACCCTTGTTGTAGAAGAGAGCAAAATCGTGGAAAGGGAATGAAGGGAGAGACGCTGAATATTTTATTGAAAAATCTTAACATGGATCACCAATAAAAAATAAGAAGAAAAGGAGTGAAAAAAGTCAGTTTTGTGGCTTGAAGCCAGGCAGGACACGAGGCGTCTCAAAGTGAACGACTTTTGATTAATACATGAGCAAATCTATAAACGCTATTTTTTCATTACTGCGACGCAATTAACCTCCTGTTGGCAATGAGCAGTGCGCTGGCTCCCATTATGAGACAGATGGGCACGGAACCCTCCCCGATTTTAAATCATCATGAGTCCACCAACGACAGCCATGGCGAGCACGACGACGCCAGACTCGGCGCGCAAGACGCCAGCAGCGTTCTTGCCAGAGGGCGAAGGGGTAGCGGTCGCGCTGGCACTCTTGGAGGGCGCGCTGGAGGTTGAGTTGGTGGTGCTGTTGCTGCCGCTGCCGCTGGAGGAGCCGCTGCCGACGAGGGCGGAGAGCTGGGGATCACTGTCGAAGCTGGCGGAGATGGTGGCGTTTACACAGGTGCTGGGAGGCTTTGGCGAGGAGCCAGAGACAAAGTTGACAATGGAGCACTGTGGCTAGTTAGTTTTTTGTTTTTTTTTTCTGTCTACTTTGTTTCTCGCAAGGAGGCAAACGCCACGCCCACTTCCACTAAGCTTACCTGGTACAGCAGACCGTCGGGGGCATCCGACACAATGGACAGGACGCCCTTCTTGCCCTCATACTTGGATGGCACCGTGAGCTGAGGCAAGCAAAAGTTGCCCAGGCCGCTTTGGAGCACAATGGGGTAGATTTGCTCCCAGCTCTTGTCGTTGGTGGGGTCGGTGGTGACACGGAAGAGCCACTTGCCCTGGGGATGCGTCAGGGTCAGGGCGACGGCATCACCGCCAATGTGAAAGTCGGTGGCGGTGCTGGTGAGGTCGGGGGTGAAGCCGCCGCAAGGGCCAGTGCCTTCCTTGTCATCGTCGAAGCCAATGGTGGGAGGGGCCTTGAGGAGGAAGTGTGCGGATGCAATGTTGCAAAGAGCAGCGAGGGCGAGGAACGAGCGCATTGTGACTGTTTGCTGTGTATTTGGTTGTGTTGTGGTGTTGTGCTGAAGGATTGGAGTAGGCGAAGAGAAACAGACGAGGATGCAATTTGACAAGTATGGGAGCTGCAGGTAGTGCGGGTGAGCTTGGGTAATATATCACGTCAACAAAGCTAACAACAATTGATGACCGCAATTAATTGAAACGGATAACTGGAGCCGGACTTGTCAGACCCTTGTGTCGGAATTGTCTGTGCCTGTGTGGCGGGTTGCAGATGGCGAGGCGGGAACTTGCTCATGGGTAGAATGACTAGTGCGTTAGCTTGGTGATGCAACGAGTACATGGACACGACGTGGAGGTACAGCACAATAATATGTCTCCTTGCACATTTTAATCCTGACATGTTTCAATTCATCTGTATTTCCATATTGTTACATTTTGACACTTTTACAATTTTACAATTTTACAATTTTATTATATTTTTCCTGTACTTTTTGTCTCTTCAATTTGTGAAGCAAAAGGTCATATCTGCACGCCGTCCTCGGCCCATCTCCTGCAAGCTCCCCACCCGTTTCCGGCCGCCGGGCTCAGTGTGGCTTGGTTCCTAGCGTGGCGGTATTATGTGGGACGACTGTCAGTGTGTGTCCAATTGTCTTGCACCTTTCCGGCTTGACCACTATCGGATGCCCTACAATGCCTACCAAGGCCCTGAATCTGGCAGCAATTGACCCCGCCAAAGAAAACAGCGCCGCCACATTTGTTTCCTCTGTGAGAATGTTTGAGCAAGTTTCTCACGATTCCCGCCCACCTTTTCTCTGAGCTGCTGCAAGGCCGTAATTAGCGTGAGAAGCCCATAATCTGCCCCATCCCTAATACTGGGTAACGTCCATTTACTTGCTCAATCTTGCTTCCCTGTCTGTCTCTGTCTGTCTCTCCTGTCTCTACTCCGTACTCCCGGAGCCATTAGTTAGTTGCCAGTAGCTTCACTCAAGACAGTCTAATTGCTCCATATCCTCCGTACTGTTATTTTTGTAACCGTCACCCCGCTCCCAGATTTGTCACACCCGTTTGCTTAAAACCGAATTGTCATACTCTTGTCAAACTTGCGCAAACCTGCTACGCATCCGGCCTGCCACACTGCCGACCAACATTCAGCAGCCTTTTATTTCCTCGCATTCTATTTTAATCTAAAGGCAGTCGAAACGTGCTCTTATCATTATTGTGTCTCCTCACCTGCTCTCACCTAGGATTCTTGACTCGACCTCAACCTCGACCGACTCAAGTCAACGACCAGACTTCAACTCAACCATCCTCAACGCTACCCCGCCCAGAAACTCATGATCACCATCGTCTAATCTGCGTATTGTGCGCCAAAACACCGCCATCATGGATATGAGTGGCATGGGCATGGACATGGCCGGCATGAACCAGCCGGGAATGGACTCGGGTATCAACTGGGCCTTTTCTCGCGACTACTGGTACATTGTCGCCGGCGTGGTCGGCCTGCTCGCCACTATTCGCGCCATCAACATGTATGGTGCTCATACAAGGTAATCAATGCTTGTTCAAGTGATAAAAGAAGGAAGGAGAGGAAGAAGAAAAAAAGAGTCTAACAATTTTTTAGAATATCTTCCTGCAAAAATCCCTCCATCCAACAACCTACCCGCCCCAACGGCCATGTCACCCAGGCCTGGGCCACAGCGACCGCCCTCATCCGCGAAATGGGCCATCCCCAATACTACGTCCCTCTCCGACACTTTACCTGGGCCACGCCGCCGCCCCTCGGCCGCATCCTCGTCCTCGCCTGCTACTGGGCCATGATTGTCTACTTCATGTCCTGGCGCGTCGTCGCCCACGACGCCACCTACCTCGAGCGCATCGGCTACCGCAACGCCTGGGTCACCGTCTGCCAGCTGCCCATGATGTACCTCCTCGCCATGAAGTTCAACCCCGTCGGCTTCCTCATCGGCTCGAGCCACGAGCGCCTCAACTGGCTGCACCGCTGGGTCGCCCGCACCATGTTCGTCACCGCCACCTGCCACGGCTTCCACTTCTGGGTCGAGTGGGTGCGCGCCGACTTTGTCGCCTTTGAGATGCAAATCATGCCCATGGTCAAGTACGGCCTCGGCGCCTGGGCCATCCTCCTCTGGTCCGTCGTCGTCGGCTTCGTGCCCCTCCGCCGCATGGCCTACGAGGCATGGCTCCTGCAGCACATTGCCTCGGCCGTCGTCATGCTCTGGCTCATCTACAAGCACATCCCCGCCAACGCCGTGCATTTCCTCTGGATGTCTGTTGCGTTTCTCGTCTTTGACCGCCTCGCCCGCTGGGCGAACCTGCTCTGGCAAAACGTGCAGCTCCGCAAAGGCAGTGGCTCCAGTTGCCAGGGACGGCGCCGCGTCGGCCACCGCATCCTGGCCCGCGCGGTGGGGGAGAATACGACTGTGCTGACAGTCAAGGATGTGCATTTCAAGTGGGCGCCTGGCCAGCACATTTACCTCTGGGTCCCGCGGCTCGGGCCCCTCGAAGCGCACCCCTACACGATTGCGTGCGCACACAAGCTGCAGGGGACGTGCTGCTGCAGCAGCATCCAGCTCATTGTGCGGACGCACGGTGGCTTCTCGAAGCGCATCCATGACTTCGCCGCCAAGCACCAGGACAACAACGCGGAGCTCACGGGCCTGGTGTCGGGCCCGTACGGCGCGCCCGCCGACTGGGATACCTTTGAGCGGCTCGTCCTCATCGGCGCCTCGACGGGCGCCAGCTTCGTCGTGCCTATCCTGGAGGCGGTGGCCGCCAAGTCGCGGCAGCAGACGTGCGTGCGGAGAATCGACATTGCCATTGTCGCCAGGACGGTCGCCGAGACGCAGTACTACATGACGCGTGCCAAGGCGGCCGCCCAAGCCGCCCACGCCAACGGCATCGAGATTCACCTGCACCTTGCCATTACAGGCGGCAAGCAGACTGCCGCGGCCGCGTCCCTCCTGCGGATGAACAGCTCGACGACGTGCGACAGCAATGAATCGTCGGCGCTCGACGAAAAGGAAAAGGCGCGCGTCGTCAACCGCGACTCGCAAGTCTCTGATGACGACGACGTGGGCAACCAGGGCCCCAGCGGCTGCTGCTGTGCCGCGACGACGGCGTCGGGCAGCGAGGACGGCAGCGATGCAGACAGCGTCACCGCCGCGACGCACGTCGTGCGGGAGTACACGGCGCGCCCGGACATTGAGGCTCTGATTCGGGAGCCCATTGAGGGCGCGCTGGGCGAGACGGCCGTGGTGGTGTGCGGCGGGCCAGAGGTGGTGGCGCGGGCGAGGAACTGCGTGGCGCAGATTAGCGATGAGCGTGCTGTGCACAAGGGGACGGGCGCGCAGGGGATTTACCTGCATGTGGAGGAATATGCATTTTAGGTTTTGGTTTACGGATACGTATGGAACGAATTTCTTTATTTTTTTTCTTTATTTTTTATTGTTTTTTTTTTTTCTCAAGTCGAAGCATCATGCAATTATAGATTTGCAGAGTGGCGTACACGGGTTTGGGAATACATGTATTTGGCATTTCAATTTAAAAAAGACAAATCTTTATTTCGGTGTTTTTTAATTTTTAAATTTCTTGTAGGTGCTCAACATGCATGACCTTGTAGCTATGCTGGAAACCCGTCTGCTGCAGCTATGAATAACCAATAGTATTATATTCCTCCGAACCGTCGCAATGCAAACAGGGAAATCAAGCATACAAAACGAAAGCAGTATCAGAGACTGTGTTTCACATCAGTCAAAAATTCACATTTTTTCCCTCTTTTCTTTTTTTTAAAAAAAAATTCGCAGCACTTCCCAGGTTCCGTCTTCCCATCCAAAGGTGCCTTTCTTCAGGTTGCTTCGTGTCACTTCCGTGTCGCTTCCATCCCAGGTATGATACTGCACAGTTCGGCCAGCAAGGAGTAACAGCAAGTTGAAATTCTGTCGTCCAGATTTATTACTGTGCTTTGGTTGGTTTGCTTGTTTACTGATCATAGGGAACCTTTTCGATCATGGGCATGATGGGTGTGTTTTCGGCACGTCGTCTAGGGTCTTCCTTATCGATTATGTTGAATTTGTAGCCTGATGTGTCGACACGTCGGTCGACGGGAGTCTTGTTATAGGTGTATATTTGTGGTCTGAATCTCTTGACAGTCTTGTCGTCGACGCCATGGGGAAGGGCCGTGGCTGTGGCAGCCAAGCAAGCCGTGAGAAGAGCAGCGAAGAACTTCATATTGATGGACGCGTATAGATGGTTGGTTTGTTTGTTGCCCTTGTTATTGAGTCGTAACTGTTTTTTTTTTTCGAACGAAAAGAATTGCAAATAATTCGACACAGCCTTTTTTTAATGGTAGTCCACGTTGGAGAATGATGAATGCATCTGCAAACGGATGGGATGGGGGCACTCTTTATAGCCCTCCCTTGTTTCCCTGCCGCTCCCCTGCACAACATCTGAGCGAGACATTGTCTCAACCAAAGATAGCTCAGACCAGTCCCCTTTAGATTGGCAGGAATGCAGTAGACCCCCCTCCGCAACAGGAAAACACATCATGGACGGACATGTTTCTGGTCCACCGCGCGACCGTGTGGCAAAGGTCTCAGTCATTATCCACAACACTTGTTACCCTCGTGGTGGTAACGACGCAGGGGCAGAGCGGCCTCGAGACATTTGAAATTCGCCAAGTCGTTTACTCTTCTAAAAATAGGTCTAAAATAGTTCAACGAGTTTTTATTGATGACTTTTCAAAACATTATTCATCGTGTCGCTCGGCTGTACGGAGTACCGGCGTTGGTATGCCGACAAGAGAGGCCTCGTTTGTCGGCTACATTCCAGTCGCGACTTGGCCACCACGGTTGCAGCCAGCAAGCGGTAGACCACCAACTTTAGCCTTTTTACCCAAAGCGTACAAGTAAAGCTCGATGGGTCGCTCGCCGAGTTTCCTTGTCACATCGTTTTCGCTAGATCGGGGCCGTTTCCAATGCAGGTGTAGTAAGCCAATGTGGAGAGGGAGCCAGTCGGATGGTTCGCGTCGTCCTCGATGGGAAAGTGTTGGATGTATTGAATGGAGTATTATGGAGCGCGTTGTCGATGCGATCGAGCTAGTGGATATTAGAGGCGTTGATTCGATGTGAGAAATTACCAGTCGGTCGTATTGATGAGCGATGGCAAAGTTGTGATTAAAACAACAGTTTAATCAGGGACTGGCTGCGATTGTCCAACCCCGCCCAGCCTCCTCCTGTCAGGCCAGTTCATGTAACAAGTTAGCTCAAGCGTTTGCCTCACACCAACCGAAAGCCCATCCAATCCCGCCTGGGTTAGATTCATCCGTCCCATCCATCAAAGCAAACTGTCCGTGTCCCCCGCCAATGAGCAAATATGAACCAGTGCGCCACACCACACCCTTGTGGAATGCTTAAATGCAACAGGCCGCGCGGTGGCGCAAAGGATTGCTGGCCCTGTTACCGCATGGGACGGCAGCACGCAGCTGAGGAGCGCCTGTGTGGCTTTCTCCTCCTCTCCTCTTTCTGTCTTTTTGGGGGCAATCTATTCTTGGAGCATTTGGTAGAGCCTACATTCCGTCGTCTCTATTTCCCCTCCTCCAACCCCTTCACCTGTCTCGGTTTCATCCATTTCAAGAACAACAGCTGTCCATCCATATATTCATCCATCCATCCATCCATCCATCAAATTCAGTGGGTACAAGAGCATAGGAATGCGGCCCTCATGAACGAGAGTAATACACCGTTGGCAGGCGTCAAGGCGGCGGCTCGGCTGGTGGGATGGTTCACGTCTCTGGTGACCATGGTGGTGCTGGGGTTTATTGCGAATCGCTGGCCCGACCGACTATCCGCTGTCGCTGCGGGCATGGCAGGGGTATGTGCAAGATTTCCGTTTTTAATTTTTTTACCTTTTTATCGCCTACCATCTTCTCGCTTTTCTTCGCTCCTCTTGTCATCGTAAGCCGTTGTTGGATCGACGCCAGCATGGAGGTGAATGCGGGGTGTGGGGAAGCGAGGACATCCCGAACCCACCAGCTCCAGCAAAGAGGCAAGACGGGACGAAACGAGACGAGACGATGCATTAAGAATTTTGTTAAAAAAAATTGTTTGCGATACTCTCATTGAAAATAAATCTAACCTTGCGCAGGTCGCCGTTTCACTTCTCAACGACAGCTGGCAGATGGTTGCCTTGACCAACAACTCACGAGGCTTCGTCGCCCTTCCGCCCGCCCGCGCCATGCTCCACGATCTCGTCTCCATGGCCATTTGTCTCGGCGGGCTGGTGCTCGTCATTTTCACGGGCACGTCATCGCTTACCAATGATACCGACTACAATTTACAATTTAATCTGGACTATTCGCCGTATGGAAAGCGGTACTCGTTGAGGAGTATGATGGCGACAGCCCAGTGGTTTCTAATAGCAGTTGTGTAAGTTTTTTTTTTTTTAAAAAAAAGAACGTGAGACTGTCAAGAAAAATAATTAATAATTTTTCATCTCCTCTGTAGTCTCTCAAGACTCGGATTCGGCGTTTGGGGCTGCTTCGACTGCATGAACCGCAACATGACTGTAGAACAACGACGGCGGCATCGACAACAGATGGAGGAGGCACAAGCCTATGATGCCTAACGACGAGCACGAGCACAATGATTATGATGTATTTCTATCTTTTCCCTTTTCAGCACGGGGTGTTTATTTTTGGATATTTTTCTGTTTTTGTTTTTCTGTTTTTCATGTTAGTGATACCAAGATAGCCACCAAATGTTTTGT
Organism: Zarea fungicola; assembly: GCA_900169235.1. Taxonomy (NCBI): domain Eukaryota; kingdom Fungi; phylum Ascomycota; class Sordariomycetes; order Hypocreales; family Cordycipitaceae; genus Zarea; species Zarea fungicola. The sequence continues at coordinate 60,448 of FWCC01000283.1, read as the reverse complement.
CCAGCCCTTGTCGCTGGAGTGTCCCAGTCGGCCTTACCCTGTATTTCGACCCCCAACAGTTGACCAGACACAAACAGGCCAACCAGGCCAGAAAGGGGGCCAAGAAATCAAGTCACCTTGAGCGATTCACGCTTTTCATAACTCGAAAATAAATTTGCGGGATCGCATTGGCTCATGAGACTGACTTGTTACATTTCGTGCTCATCGCCACCCCCACTGAGTGATTGTATTTTAATTAGGCTGTGGCTCGATTCGAAAATTGCCAACCGAAACAGCTGCTGCCAAGGCTGACGGCTACGAGTCATGAAACAAGGACCCTTGAGGTTACTAAAGCCTTGCTACTCAGTACTCAACGGTTTGCTGGAGTCTCCATGTCCTTGGCACGGCGTGTGCGGTTCATCATCCACGGCCGTCGCCAATACAGTACGTAACCAAGGAAATCGAGAAAAGTGAAATAGAACAACTCTACGATGCTTACAAAATATACTTGAAAATTTTGGGAATTAACATGAATCGTGGAAGCTCGGTCGCCACCGAACATCCTGGTGCCAGACAACGTTAGACCCAATTAGAATCCGAATAAGCAGCAAAGTGGGCGCATGACAAATTAAGGCTGTTGTCGTCGGTTGATGCCGTTCAAGGCAAGCCTCGCGAAACCGTTTCAATCAGAAACCTTGCTCACTTTCTTCTCTAATCAACATTGAGTCTCGCTTTCCGACGTATGGATATCTGTGCGCATTCCTTTATTCCTTTACAAAGACCGTTGTCTCCTGAACGCGTGTTCAATTGAACCATGATGCAGGATAGACCCGCAACTGTCGACCCAGAGGATATTGGTCGTGAGAGAAATCGTGCCTGCGAAAGCTGTAGCAAGTAAGTTGACAATAACGAAAAATTTGTTTTCAGAAAAAGAAATATTTTAACCGACTAACCAATGATTGTACAGAAAAAAAAGAAAATGTGAGTATCGTTGCTGCACGTTGCGTGACTTAGTTCCACCACATTCTAAACAGCCCCTGTCTAGGCAATGGCTGGAAACCTAAATGCAGTCTGTGCCTGACTGCAGGAATCAACTGCGTTTATCCCGCTTATTCACTGAAGCCAGGGCCGAAAAAGGGCTCTAAGCGAGGAAAGCGTTGTGCTCTCAACCGGGCCGCTGGGCTGGCTCCCATCAACCCTCGCATGCACGCACGACATGCAGCCCGAGATGCTGACCAGGGTCGACCAATTCCAATACTAGGCGGTAGCTCATCGCTGATGGGTAATGATACCAGCCTTGCGGCTCAGTCTGGATCTCAGCAGCCATCCGACACCTCTCTGAAACGAGCTCGGCGGCAGCACAAAAGTGACGTCTCCGCCAGCAGCCAGCGATCAGTCCTCCCTCCACGGGCCCTTGTGGAATATTTAGTCGCAACGTATTTCGACTTTATTCATCCTCAAATGCGGCTGCTTCATCAGCCGAGTTTCGTCGACTTGGTTCGCACGGGTAGCTGGGAATCCGACGACGATGCCATTCTCCTCTTGTGCGCCGTCTCTGCCCTGGCCGCACGCCACACAACCCTTCCAGAGGTGGAACTATTTGACCGGTCTCTACGCCACGACGATGACTCGGAACCTTCACCAGATCGGAGCCTACCTAACCCCAAGAACCGCAACGAGGAATGGGATCGCGGCCGGGGATTCCTCCACCAGTCTCGGAAACTCCTCCACCGCGCCACGTCGAAGCTGGAAAAAGCCGAGCTGGACTCGGGCAAGTTGCAGCTGCCGTCTCTCCGGCTTGTGCAGGCTGCCATTCTGGTCGCCTTTGCCGAAGTCCAATTGGGTGCCAGCGGCCGCGCCTTTTCTCTCATTGCCACCTCTGTGCGCCTGGCGCAGGACCTAGGCCTTGACGCCGTCGACAAGCGCCAGCAGCCAAACAACAACAACAACGGCAACAACAACAACAAAATCAACGTGCCGCACATGGCGCCCCGTGGTATTGCTGGCACTGTGACCGTCGTCGTCGACGACGACGACGACTTTGTGGCCCGCGAAGAGCTGCGGCGCGCGTGGTGGGCCGTCGCCGAGCTGGAGAACTTTATATGCACCTCAAAGTCGCGCGCGCGCATGATTGCGTGGGACAGCGGCGCGACCATGCTGCCGTGCGACGACGAGGACTGGTTCGGTGGGCGACGGGCGCCGGGCGCATCCATTTTCCTCCCGCCCACGCTGGCGGCGCTGCGGGACGCCGCGCACCTCGCGCCCACGCTCTCCATCTCGACCTGTCGCGTCGTCGGCCTGCACCTGGTCGCGACAGCTGTGAATCTGGTGGCCAAGGCCGCCAAGGCCGCCGACGCGACGGACGGTGATGCCTTGATGGCGCGCCTTGTGCAGATTGAGCAGTGTGCCGCTGCGTGGAGGGACACTATCCCACACACTGTGGCGGCTTGCCAAGCGCGCCATCTTGGCAGCAGCACGGGGGGCGGCTTTCTGGCGACGGATCCCGTGCCTTGTTATCTACTACTTGAATCGTATGTTTCCTCCAATACCCTGTGGTGGTGTGGATGGCTAACTTTTATCGACTAGGGTCTTGCTCTTGTCCAGCAAGGCACGATTCTTTCATGTGGCAACGCCGTGGCAGTTTCTGCAAAACTGCCACGACGGCTTCTTTGGCACAGCAACGGGGCAGGACCTTGGCGTCCAATCGATCGAGTCGGAGGCTTTTGCGGAGATTCTGCGCGCCTCAGACGCCATCTACTCCGTCGTCCGGGACTGGCCCGCCCGATGCATCCTGCAAGCCTGCCCCTTTCTCGTCGGCTCCTTATGGACCCCGGCGAGCATACAGCTCCTAGCCAAGTGTTTTGCGGCTAGCGGTTCGCCATTGGGGGAAAAGGCCTCCCTTTCGCTTACAATCTTGATGGCTGCCATGGAGCAATTCGCCGAGAAGTGCAATCTCGGCCGACACAGTCTCGGTAAGCAAAGGCCGCCAACCGAAACATTGATTCACCTCAACAAGTGCTAATGGCTGTATACCAGAGTTGTTTCGGATATATGAGCGCAAGTTGACACAGGCGCAGTGCTTGGAAACGGAACCTACTGAAGCCAGCGAGGGCTCGTGGGAGCACGGCATCGTGACTGAAGTTCTGTGCTTTCCCCGCTACGTCGACTTTTCTTTCCTACAGGCTCAGATGCAGCCGAGGCCCCATGCCATCAACTACGAGATTGACCCGCTTGCCAGCCCTTGGCTGCATCAGGAGATTGTCAACGAGTACGGGGAGGGCAACATGTTTTCGCTCCCGAATGGCATTGTGCTGCCCGAAGACCCCAAATCGTACGACAACACCGTGGATGAAATGAGCTGGATGATGATGAGTGGCATGCTTCCTGATCCTTTTCTTCCGCCGGGCGCGCCAGCGTGACAGATTTCCCGCCAAATTATCATCAATCTACGGAGTTTTCTGCGCCTGCTACAATGCTGGGTTCCGATTTTCTGGTGCGGTTTTGTTAATGATGAAAGTAAACAATCTGGAAAATAGTTTTATAAATCAAAATTAACCATCTCGGGCTCTCACTCAACTTCACATTATCGTTTGACCCAACTTCTTGAACTGCAGCGCAAGGATGGCCGTTTCAATGTCCTTGCTCGTCTGAAACATACTGTCAAGTGACGCGCACTATATCTCAGCTCATTAAACTAAATTAAAGTTAAATATAATTAGGCAAACTACATGTGCTATTGATACTCTAGTGAGCCTCAAAATTTAAAGTTCATTGGCTGTTTCTGTTGCAGGAAGAATAGGTAACTCCAGCCAAATAGAGTCGCCCCGCCCGATATCGGACTGCCGCAAGCATGGTATAAAACAGCCATGAGCTGAATGCATCACCATTACTCTATTCCTGTGATATTTAGCCACAAATTGTTAAATTCTGGCAGCAGATTCTCAAAGTCATCACAATGACCAAACAGACGGAGACCGCAACATACACGCACGGCCATCACGCCTCTGTGCTTCGCTCACACCAATGGCGCACAGCTCTCAATTCGATGGCATTCCTCTTGCCTCACCTGAAACCAACCATGAAAATTCTCGACGTAGGCTGCGGCCCAGGTTCCATCACCGTCGATCTCGCCAGCTACGTACCGCAAGGACACATCACCGGCCTCGAGCGCGTGGGGGATGTCCTCCGCGGTGCGCGGGAACTAGCCGACGCAAAGGGCATCACCAACATTGACTTTGTCGTTGGAGACGCAAACTCCCTGACCTTTGCTGACGGCACCTTTGACGTGGTGTTTTGCCACCAAGTCCTCCAGCACGTCAAGGATCCCGTCGCCATCCTGCAGGAGATGGGTCGCGTGGCGAAGCCCGGGGCCATTGTCGCGGCGAGGGAGTCCGACTATGGCGGCTTCGTCTGGTACCCCGAGGCGCAGGGCATGGACGGCTGGCGCCGGCTCTACCGCACCGTGGCCGCGGCCAACGGCGGCGAGCCCGACGCCGGGCGCATGTGCCATGCGTGGGCGCGGCAGGCCGGGTTCGCGGCGGGTGCGGTGACGAGCGGGTCGAGCACATGGTGCTACAGCACGCGGGAGGAGATTTCGTGGTGGAGCGGGCTGTGGGCGGAGAGGACGCTGGCTTCGGCGTTTGCGAGCACGGCGGTCGAGGGCGGCCTCGCGACCAAGGAGGATCTGGAGAGGGCGGCGGATGCGTGGAGGAGATGGGGCGAGGAGGAGTATGCGTGGTTTTCGGTTGCGCATGGGGAAGTCATATGCCGAAAGGGTCTGGAAAATGCCAGCGTCTCGACGTAAGACGCCGTGAGTTTCATGACACAATAGAGGAGAGAGATGAAAGGAATAACCTAATATTTTCCGCCCGAGGTACCTTCGCAGCTTGGCCACGTGGAATTCTCCTACAAAATAATGATACACAGCACACCCGACTTCTTACTTGGATTATTGTCTGAAATATTTTCTCACATGTCAGAGATGGCACTATGACCGTCTTGCTTGACTCGGCAGATCTCATAAGGTCAAGCCTTTTTTTTCTTCATTCCGTGACAAGACATGTTGAATACAACTTCACAAGTAAGAGCGGGAATATGGTTCATAATCAAGCAGTCAATGATTGGGTCCGGCGGGCACAGCAGCGTGGTGTAACCCAATCCAACTACTGTGGTATGTCGCTAAGGAATCCATCTACTAAAGCTAAAGAATCCTTCCTCATCTGACGAGCTTCATCAAACATGCTAATTAAATGAAGATGCTTTTCCAACGCCCACATTTCCCGTATCTCAGATAGGTCCCCTGCAATGTTACCGTAACGAACTTGGCAGCGAGATGACAAGGCATGCGTGGCTCCACTGTTGGATATATGGCATGCTTGAACTGCAATATTATCGAGGCGAGTTTTGGCATCCAAGACAACCTGGTCGGTATGTTCTTGCCTCTCGGCTTCCCACGTTCCGTCATGTCGTAGACTACTCCCTCCCCTTCTCAAGTCTGGTCCATCGTAGATAGGTACCTTGAACGCTTTTGCAAGTCGTGACATTATTGTGCACCAGTGCATATCATATGGAGTGCTTTTTCTGTATGGTCTCTTCTGGAGTGACCATACTCCAGCCATAAATGGGTCTGGGGATTTGCCTGAGCAGCGATCCAGGCGAGCGAGGCATGAAGCAATGACTTCGCGCTTATATTGCGGCATTGGAGAGTGGTTCAATAGTTGATCCATAGTGTTCGAGCTGTAGGCCCGTGCTAACTTGAGGTGTTGGGCATCGAGGTGCAGCATCTGATGCGCCAACTCCGCAATTGGATGCGTAGATGGCAGCCGCTGCTGTGATATCGCTGAAAGATGGCGAGTAAATATATCCAGAAGTGTATTCTGCTTGAGTGTAGATAACTCATAGACGATATCGAGCATGTTCCACATTACATCCACGTTAAGGTCGTGTATTGCATCTTCGAGTTGGAGGAATACTTTTCGCATCGCCTTCCCAGCACGAAGGCCCTCATTTTTTAGCAGTAGATCGGCAGCAAGCGTAAATGTCTGAAGCATCTCCCTGCTTCGGCGAGAGACAGTCATGAAGGGTGATGTTCGTGGCATATCAGCTACACCAAGCACCCAATTGTGCATTCCTGCGAGCAGGTGACCGAGTGATTTCTCAGCCAGTGGCGCGTGTAGTCCAGAGACAGGCGATGGAAGTAGAGTCTTTTGACACTGCAATCCAGCAGCAACAGAACTGTCTTGTAGGAGCATCCTGTTTTGCTTCTGTGGGCCATTTTTCGGCGCATGTCCTACCGACGCGCTCAAGCTGTGTTTTTGTCTCTTTACAAGACCCCATTTGCGAAGGTATTTCTTAAACATATTTTTCCTATCTAGCGTGTTAGTTGCGCATTTAAATCGTACAGCAGATCTGAAATGTCACCTACGAGGCTCTAAACCCATACTCCAGTTCTAGAAATGTCATTACCTCTCGTAACTTGAACTGTCGCATCTGATACATGCGCTGTACATGCGGGTAGATCTTCTGCCAATCCCGCCTTACCGGCTCTGGCATTGGCCTGTTGCCGGCGATTTGCTTCTCGGAGCTGATATTGCATGCATATTGTGGCGCTGTAGCCTGTGGATGAGACTCCATTGCTACCGCAAAAGCTGACCGCAGAGACAGGGGGCTGGTGAATGTTGCTGGCTATTGCCTGATCCGAGATATCAACTGGCTGTCCAATTAACTGCCGAGAATTGGATACCAACAGCTGAGGATTGTGTGGGTTAACTTGACGCAGCGATTTGGCCAGCGGCCACGCAGGCATGGTGAAGATTGAATCCTTCACGTGAGTCTGACGGTCAAGGTTGTGAACGAGTCAGAGGTGTCTTAAAAATGGACCCAGTAGCCTACACGATGAAGACATTCGAATCTCGGGAGTTAAACCTAGCCCGTTGTAGCGTGCAAACAGTGGGACTAACTTATTGCCCGTCAATGAAAAACCAGGAAAAAGGAACCCCCAATGTTAATAGGTGCGTGAGACTCAGCCTCTGCTGACAGGGGTCGCAAGTCGTCCACGGCTTTCATGAAAAGCCACTCTCCCTGGCCCCAGACAGTGGCAAAAGCGTGCCTAAGTAACCTCTAACAGGAAACTCCAATATATGGAGCTGAACCAAGTTACATCAATGAAAACTCATAAAAAGGGAACCCTTTAAGCAGGCTTACATTTAAGATCCCCCAAAAGCACAACTCCGATATGGCATTTGTAATCTGAGAGCCCTGGTATTTTAACTAGATATAATGCAAGCAACCGCCAGATTCCAGAGAGAGCAAAATGAGCAAACAACGTCTTCAACGATAACAAAATTGCCATGAGTCGGAACCAGGTCCCTTCAATAGACGATGTCAGGTCTCAATCTGACATTATCGTCACATCCCCCGTCAAGTCGCTAGATTTGGAAGCCGCCAACATCAAACTGCGTGAAGGGGCCACCAGCTTCGCCTTCAATGACATCGACGGTTCTCCAGGACACGTTGACGTGGCTAGTGTGGCCAGCAATGACCCTGTAGAAGATGAATGGGCTGTGGGAATTGGTCGTGGTGTCGGAGGGAAACGCACTCTCTTTGCAGGAATATACGACGGTCATGCGTAAGTATCTTTTATTCTCTTTCCAATTCCCTCTTGCACTGTTAACGTAAGGATTAAATTGGCCTGGGCCATAGCGGGTGGGCAACAGCCGTAGTTGTCAAACAGGCGTTAATTCCATACGTTTCCAATGCCCTGGCTCGCTTGGACCCGTCAAGCAATAACGAGACGATCAACTCTGCTCTTCAAGAAGCATTTAGAAGCCTCGACAACCGCATCATGGAGAGCGCCCGAGAGGCATTGGGGGGACAACTTGAGCCGGGGTCCGCAGCTGGCTTTTCTGTGATTGCTCCAGCTGTCTCGGGATCCTGTGCATTGCTGATCATGTACGAGCTTGAATCAAGTGTGCTTCGTACTGCAGTTGTCGGCGACTCGAGGGCGGTTCTCGGACAGCCATCATCTGATACCAGCGGCTTCACGGCCACAGCTCTCAGCAAGGATCAGACTGGCCTCAATGAGGACGAAGTCAAGCGCCTCGATCGTGAGCATCCCGACGAGATAAAGGATATGATTGATACCGCTTCAGGCAGAATGCTCGGCATCGCCGTCACTCGAGCGTTTGGAGATCACCGATTTAAATGGGATATCGAAGAACTCAAATCGCTACAGCGACACTTCTTTGGTTACGAACCCAAGCCAAATTATAAGACGCCTCCTTACATGACTGCCACACCCGAAATTACCACACACACCATTGCAACGGATGATTTCATCATTCTGGCATCAGACGGACTTTGGAACGTCATGTCCAACGAGGATGCCGTGGACTGTGTATACCGTTGGATAAAGGCAAAACAAGAAGGGAAGCCCGAACCAGCCGCTGACGAGAAGAACAGTGCAGACTTTACTATTAGCGATGAGGGGTGGCCGAGCTACAAGGCAACACCTGATCACTTTGTCATTGAGGACCTTGATAATGCTGCGGTGTGTCTTGTTAAAAATGCCCTGGGTGGGAGTCGTCGGGATTTGTTTTGCGGAGCACTAACTGCCTACAATCCTGTGAGTCGATATGTGCGAGATGATATTACGGTGCAAGTTGTGTTCTTCAAAGACCCTTACAATGAGGGTAATGTCAGTATCAAAGCTTAGCCATCTTTAGAAGATGTTTACGTAAAGAGAATGCGTCTTTCCATCAGGTGTCACTCCGGCGGTGCAGTAGCACCACATAATAGCGACGGCTCATTCAACCGCGACAATCAATCCGTTACAATTTCCGCTGTGTCAAAGTCGGGTTGAATCTAATGTATTCCTCCGATGCTACGAGAGTAGAGAGCTGCCTCACATATGTTTCTTCTACAGAAGAAATGTACCAATAGCTCTCAGTATTCAAGGCCAAGATGTTGCGGCAGGAATGACCTTGAGCTGGACAAAATTGAGCCATTGGCTGCAGCGTACACTGCCACGCATGGTTGGGCACAGGTTAGACAGTCTGCCTGCTTGAGTTTAAGCTGAAGAATGATCAATACAATGATCAGTTTAAGCTCATCTCCTGCCAGACCCGGCGCGAGTTAATTACAATGCGGTCTATTGCGGTACGTTGCGGTACATTGAATTCATTTGGATCCTGTCCGGCAATAAAAAACATTCCAGGCTGTCCTGCACCGGGTCTCATTTGCGCAGGCCAAGGTCGCTTCAATTCAACTTCGAGGGTCCGCGTTTGGATAATTGTAGACGATATATAGTGAGCAGTTTTTTGTGCCTTGACAGAAGCTACGTCACGATTTGTCTTTCAACGTAATGACCATCCCCTGGCTGAATCTAACTACCTAATGTAGGTAGTCTTTTGGGTTTATAGTGAGAACTCCCAAATCTAGTCTACTGCGGGGTGACACGAGCAAGTTCCAAGTTTTTGGTGGGCGCGCCATACTTATCAAGGAATGATGGACTCTTTAAAAGACATAGTACCCGTCAGCCTCGTGGACTTCATCCCATAATCTGGCCATTAGCTGCTGGTTGAAGACAGAATTGGACACAAATTTCGACGGATAGAACGGCAACATGTAGCACTAACTATGTAAACAGCTTAGCGTGTAATTGTCGGCGAGACTAATAAAACAAGTAAGCAGAATCTATATTGGACCACCTCGTTTCTAATATACGTGATGAAATCAGGAATAAATATAGAACATCCCCGCAATCCCCGCCCTTTCAGTTGGCTTAGGATTCAGCAAACACATCAAAGCTGGGCGTCAGCAAGCCTTGCTACAGCATTCGAGCTTCACACTCAAACCTCTGTATATTTACAAAGGCAAATCATTCCGTCACTCTTCTCACGATTTCTTACAAGAGCTGCTAAATTCACTCTGCCTTCCATTGCTCGCTACAGAAAATGGAACACGTCAATGATGGATTTGACTTTGTTATCATCGGTGGCGGCACCGCAGGTCTAGTGGTCGCTGCTCGACTGACGGAGAACCCTGCAATCTCTGTTGCCGTCATCGAAGCCGGCAAGAATAAGCTGGGCGATCCTTTAATTACAGGAATGTCGCCGCATCCAATGTATGGAAATAAGGACTATGATTGGTGTTTCAAGTCTGAGCCGCAGGTATTTACGAATGCATCGCATTACCGACCAGCCAACTAACCTTGTATCAAGACGGCCCTAAATGATAGGATAGTGAACCTGCCGCGGGGAAAGGTGCTGGGAGGAACGAGCGCCATGAATTATCTCATGGCTGCCTTTCCAACGAGAATTGACCTGGACAACTGGGAGGAGCTCGGTAATAAGGGCTGGGGCTTTGATGACCTCAGTCCATACTTTCGCAAATTCGAGCGCTTTTCACCCCCTTCCACAGAAACGGCGACGGCATTGCAGACGTCGTACCTGGATCCCTCCCTGCACGGCCAAGGTGGTCCCATTCACACCTCAATCCCCAAATCGTATTGGCCACTTACTGACGCCTGGACTTCGACAATTGACAATCTTGGTGTTGCTCCCCACAAAGATTCCAAAGCAGGAATTGCGACCGGCGGGCATACCACGCTGGCGCTCGTGGACCCGTCGTCTTCGACCAGGAGTTATGCGGCCACGGGATATTTTCAACCCAATGCAAATCGACCAAATTTGTTCCTGACGACAGATGCACACGTCACAAAGGTCAACATAAAAAAAGAGGGCCTGTTGGCAATCGCAACTAGTGTGAAGTTGATTGTTGACGATAAGGAAATGACAGTGAAAGCCAACAGGGAGATCATCGTCTGTGCCGGCACTTTTGGGTCTCCGCAGATTTTGGAGCTATCGGGTGTTGGAAAGTCAAGCTTGCTAACATCATATGGAATTGACGTGGTTCTTGAAAATGACAATGTGGGCGAAAATTACCAGGATCATCCACTGTCATTTTACAGCGCTGAGGTGGCCGAGGGTGAAGACACGATGGAGTCGTTGAAGGAGCCAGCGGTTCTTCAGCAGGCAATTCAAGGGTACACAGTGAGCCAGACGGGTTTCCTCGCTGCCAGTTTGGTTAGCAGCGCCGCCTTTGTTCCATTCAAGGCCGCCTGCACGACTGGCGGAGCAAACGCTAGTCTGGAGGACCAAGTCGCTGCTATTGATGGCCTAGTAAGCCCGGTCGCCGAGCGCGTCGCCACTGGCCTCGACAAGCAATATGAACTCATTCGAGATGGTATTCTCAATCAAAATCAGCCCTCCAGCCAGTATTTGCTCATACACGCCGGGCTCCCTGCCAGCCACAGCGGCGAAACGTCCCGGCTTCAAACTGAGCTTGCAGGCAAGTACATTACTGTGGTTCCCTGTCTCATGCATCCTTTCTCTAGGGGCAGCGTGCACATTTGCTCGAAATCGCCTACGGTGCTCCCAAAAGTCGACCCTCGATGGCTGTCCCATCCCGCCGATCTAAAAGTGTTCTGCAAACATATGCTGCATGCCGCAAATATTTTTTCAACCGAGCCGCTCTCCTCGCGCCTGAAAGACGGCGGCAAGGCGCTTCAGCCGGGCTACTATACACTGACAGAGGACAATGTCGAAGAGTTTGTCAAGAACAACACCGATACCCAGCACCATCCCATTGGCACATGCAGCATGTTGCCGAAGGAGAGCGGGGGCGTGGTGGACACGCATTTAATTGTGTATGGGACGCTCAACTTGCGAGTTGTCGATGCAAGCGTTATTCCGCTGCAAATTAGTGCCAATCCGACCTGTACAATTTACGCCATGGCCGAAAAGGTAGCAGACATGATCAAAGAAAGGTGGGAAATAGCCGTATAAGCTGGGAATGAAAGGAAGGCGAGCTGGAAATTGAGAAGTACAGGCTGCCGATGCTACAATGCAATCTTAAAGGTCTGAATTTCATTAAACCGCTCACAAAGTGTAACCCATACGTAGGCCGCACTGCGTACCATTTCGGACACTGTATACCCGGGGAACAAGTGCGTCCCGAGCTCCGTTCGCCGCGTTCTCTACCACCAACTCTCAGCTTACAAGCAGCAAGACCGTTCAATATTCTTGCTTCCACTCTCTTTGATCATTTTTAACACAATTTCGGAATTCATTGTATGTGGAGCTCTTTATGGCGCAATGTTCAGCGGTTGGTCTCTGCTAAATCATCAGCGTCGTGCGTAAACTTGCCCATTGAAGCAACAGATAGTATGAACGTACGTGTGCCGCCACAGCGGCAATAAGAAGGAAAATGAAGCAGTCAAAGGCAGCTCTCATCATGAACTCGTGTTTTCTGCTTCTTTATATAAGTGAGATTTTCTTCAGTATCAAAGTTCCGATTTTTGCTTGCATGTATTGTGTTCTCACAGTACAGCCGAGTCACGGTGGTGGATTGCATTCGGAGGGCCGACCGTGGCTTATATATTGGCGACGTTTGCTTACCATTCCAGTATTACAAGACAACGTAATAAGAAAATGCTGAGACAATGACGCAGAGAATTGCAATATTTTAGAGATTGGAGCCTTTCCGACACTCGAGAGGGAAAATCATTCCAAGACAGCAATCTCTCCTGAGACTCGTTTCAGCCTCGATGGTACCATTGGCCACTTTTACTACCAAGCGCAACATTGTCACGGGTTTGTTCAGTTACCATTGGCAGTTCGAGCAGTAAGAGATATGCGATCCAGTGACAGAAAAGAAAACCGCAAATGAAAGAGACTGGCAGTAACAGAACCAATGTCAAAATTAATTTAAAGCAGCTACTTCAAACCTAGTTGCTGGTGTCCGCTCAGTCCAGTTACTGAAAGGTGGATGTCTGCCTAAGGTTTGTTCAGTTTTTCCTCCTTTTCTTTCGAGGCAGGTTCTACTAACTAGTTAGGCATTGCTCTAGCAGTGTTTGGTTATGACGCTCATGGCCTTGGTATGGGGTGCAGGTTTGCTGCTCGCATCAAAACATCTACACGCCTCTTTCCTCCCCGATCGGAAAATGTATTAAAGGGTCGACTTAAAACGCAGTAAACAAATGAAGGGCGGTCGCAAAATGACAGATTCTCTTTGCACATTGTGCGTCTCAGCGCTGTCTAGAAGGTGTCTCAAGCGTATTCTATGGTGGTTGTGCAGTTGCATAAAGAAATGAGAGTCTGACATTCGGCCGGCAGAGGAAGATGACGCTGGGAGCAACGGCAAGCATCAATGACGACACTGAACAATGTTTTTCTGCTTGCAGAATTGCCCGTACGGATTGCATCGTTTCATGAGATACCAACATCAAATTAAATCATAGAATCAGTCTGGAGCTTGTGATGCTGCAACTCTTGTCTGTCCACTCCCACAATTTCCGCGCGAGGTCATTGTTGCTCGCTGCCTCGTTTAGGTGCCCCTTTTCACCAACAGGCACATAATCTGCTCCGCTTTCTATATAATTTCTTTTGACGAATGCTGCCCACAGTTGGCATTTGCCCCCCTCCGCGACATCTCTGTGCCAGAGCCGGAGCACAGACTGAAGACCACCTATGGCCCATGACGGAAGGCCAAGCTGGTCCACGTACGCTAAGCTGAGATTGGTCGTCACAACGCCAGGGGGTGAACAGATACCACGTGTATGTTTGTTTGTCGCCGTGCTAGTTCTCCCGCTAGTTCGCGTGCATACAGCAGATTGGCGAGCTTGCTCTGTGCGTATCGAGAGACGTGGGTGAAATTTGCCAAGCTTGCCCAAATTTTAGCACGTTGGTCAACCTTGCCGATGAAGCTGGTCAGTAAATTATATGCCAATTGAAGTATTCCAGGCTACCGTGGTTTCGACAACATATCGACTCATTAACATGACCCCGGTACCTGGTAGTACAGACGCCACAGTCCGCCTAGGACTGCTTTCATATTCCTACAGTAGTATGACACTGTAATTGAATTGCATTAACCGATGTAGGCTTATTGACTTGTTAAGTAACTTTGTTAGCCCTCAAAGGCCGTTCAGTTTCCCCAATGGAAGGCCAAAGATGACTACCAGTACTTTCGCAATCTAGACGTCCTGGCTACCGGGATACTTCCCCCACGAGTATCTGTATATCGCTCTATTGTCTTGCTTGATCGTTGCATCATTGATTTTTCAATCTTTCATTTTTTTCCTCCCATTCTGGCGAGAAAACTGATCACGTTTAGAACAATAAGCTTCCTTTCGTGAGAAAGCGACAGATACTCACATGCAAACAATACTCTTTAGAGAACCCAACTTGCTCTAGAAGTAGACTAACTGCGATTTATAGGACAGGTAATTGTTTGAGGATACTGAAACACCGAGAAAATAAATTCATTCTGGAGGCAAGCTCATTTGTCTCGCTCGTCTGCCATAAAATATTCATTTAATTCTATTCAAAGTTTCACTGCTATTATGCCAAAGCCCTCTGAGTAAAGTAATTAGTGGCAGAGCACTTGGCCAAGTTTATATGCCCACCCAAACCTAAATTGCCGTTGCCGGCTCAGAAGCTGCTGTGGCTGCAGCGACAGGCTAGGTGTCGCTTCCAGCTTCTTCCTACTCAACGTAGAAGGAGAATAGCAACCATACTCTGCAAACTATCTCTATTCAGAAGCCATCTTCTTTTGAAGGATCTTGGTCTCTTCAGTTAATAATGACATGAGCACTGTATCCGTGCCTTTGCGCAGCCAAGTCTCATCGTGCGAGAGAACCACATGCAGGCCGTTGGTCTTTTCCATTTGACGGATCTTAATAATTGTTTCCTTTGCGACGGGGAGATCCTCATGCATGGAGGACTTGCCCCCTTTACCATTGTCGAATTCGGCAATGCTATCCGTTCCATCCAATATGGACCTGCCTGGTGTTTAGTAAACATTCATTAGTATGCCGCGAAACTACCCATACCTTGCATGGCAACAGTCGCCGCCGAGAACAACCCAATCTCCGTTTCCAATATGGGCGGCCGCAAAGAGATTTCCTGGCATATGCCCGGGAGCATCCACGAGCCAGAGACTTCCGTCTCCAAAAAAGTCGGTGGCGCGCTCGAAAGCACCAAACGGGACCCATGGACCAGATAGCTCAGCCCAATTCTCTGTCGCATTCTCAGGATCAAAGAATGCTGCATCGAACGAGCATTTTGGTGATTTTATGTGTCCAGGGGAGCAGTGCTCCGTGGTTCCCGGTCCAAAATAACCTTTTGCATTGGGGAATAGATTCTTGATGGGACGGCAATGATCCCAATGCGCATGGCTACACGTCTTGTTGGTACTGACACATTCTGCTTTGCGTTACGGATACGTACCTGAATAGCACAGTATCAATATCATGTGCGCCGACTCCCAGCTGCTCCAATTGCTGCTCCAACGGCTTCTCGGGACTGTTTGGGTTTAATTGGCTCAAAAATCCTTGCATGCGTGGCGTGTACTGTGACAGGTCCTTGTATCACCGTTAGCATCATCAACAGGATGTGAGAAATGCCAGGAGAGCCTACTGCCACCATGCCAACATCCCAGAGGACATGCCGATTCGAAGCTGGGTGGTGGATGTAGATGACCCAGTCATATCCCTTGTATGGCGTCATGGGAGCCTTGTCAATAATTAACCCGGTCGGCATCATGCAGTTACCGCCATCTAGTAGCTGAAGTTTGACATGCTCCTGTGGAGTGGGTAATGGTGACACCTCCATTGTAACTTTAAGAGAGTTCAAGTCGGGTCAGTAACCAATATCTTGCTCAAATCGGATGTGGTAGAACACGCTAAAGTCATCAAGTTGTGTGATGGTTACGTTAGTCTAACACACGGGGCAATCCTTGTCTTTTTGTCCAATTACGGCCGCATGGCCACGTGTTCCCGTTGCCGTGTATTCCGACAGGCGTCAAGTCTGGCGATGTAAGGTTCTGACTCGACTAATCAATAAACCAGATGCGTTTAACCAGGTGGGTCTGCACACACTGAGTATCTGCCTTTTGCCTGAGATGTCGGAGTCAGCCCAGCTAGATGGTGGGTACAGCGCTTTTCAGCCAAGAACCGTCGGTTAAATGGCAATGTGACGCATGTGCCTGCCTCTACTGTTGGCGCAACTGAATCTCACCCAGAACTGATAAGACAACTTTGTAAGTTGAGTCATGTACAAACCATGTTTACCGACTGCGTCGGTCTGGCCCGCCTGAGAGTATTGTTGGCAGGCATGCCCGCGACTGAATCTCATCCAGAACGTAAGATGACTGTCTAAGTCGAGTCCTGTCCAAATCGAACTTAACAAATGAACCACTCGCCGTCAGGCCAACACCCGGTCCTGGCATGCAAGTCCACCGGGGGTTCGCAAAGGCGTGCAGATCCGGCTGTATTTGGCAATAAAGCGCAAAGAATTTTTGCAGTGCAGGAAGCGCTTCCAATAAATAGTTTGCTGTTTAGAGCAGTAGAGCTGTAGCGGTGACTATTACAGCCACCGCCGGAAAAAGTGGACAATCGTCGATGCGAGGGTAAAAGATTTGTTCCGCGACTTATAAATCTGACTTGCAAGATTTCGCAAGACTGTAAACATACTTTTTATATAATAATTTGAAATAAATAGTTGGCTAATAGTCTGAATTACAGAAATAAGAGTTGAAACCTCACTGAAAACGTTCTAGCTAGTTTGTACG
Source organism: Zarea fungicola (assembly GCA_900169235.1). Lineage (NCBI taxonomy): Eukaryota > Fungi > Ascomycota > Sordariomycetes > Hypocreales > Cordycipitaceae > Zarea > Zarea fungicola. The sequence goes on along the minus strand of FWCC01000283.1, from coordinate 43,837 downwards.
TATTTATCTTTCATACCTTCAATAGCTCTAAACCCCAGAGCTAGCATACTACTTGAACTCAATATCTCGAGAACACCAATGTCGAAGCCGAATGTATTATTCCACCAGCTGCGCATTTCGACTGCCACAAGGCTATCAAGTCCTGCATCTGCAATTGCCATGTTGACATCTATCTCAGCCTCATTTTCCACGGGCATGAGCAGGAGCCGAGCGAGATACATTGTAATATGGCGGGATATAAAGCTTGGTGTTTCAGTGTCGGACAATAGTTCGGGATTCGTCGACACCTTCGCAATGAAATGTTTCAATTGATCCAATGAGTCACCACCTTTGGATGTCGATGCATCCTTACTGGCGGGTTTCTTGAAGTAGAAACTCATGCGCCGGTCTCCCTTCCACGGAACACGGTTAGCAGGATCAGAGAATGGCGTTAAGCTGCGCAGGCCATTGACTAGCTGGGTAGGATTCGAAAACATGACATTGCCTTCAGGATTTGGCTGCGTTTTGAGAACTGCGGTGATGGAATCAAGCAGTTCTGCGACCCTGATGCAATGCATGCCCTGTGTTCGTAGCTGCTCCAGCAATACCGGATTATCAGCGACATAGCCGTGATCAGACATTACTCCAATGTCTACAACGGCAGCAGGTTGTCCCATGGACTGGCGGTATTGGACAAATGAGTCGAGGAAAGTGTTGGCGCTTGCGTAATTGGACTGCCCCCGTTGTCCCATTATACCGGACAGCGAACTGAAGAGAAGGAAGAAATCTAGATTGATTCCCAATTCAGTACAGACGTGATGGATATTCCAGGTTCCGAGCACCTTGGGTTGCACCGCTACGGTCCACTCCTCATGTGACATATTAACAAATAACTGATCATGAAGGACCATGGACATGTTCATGATGCCTTTCAAAGGCTTGGGGGAGGCAGAAATTGCTCGACGAACATCAGCCATTGACGTAACACTACCGCAAACTGCAGTTACATTGCATCCTTGGCTTCGAAGCTCTTCGAAAAACACTTCGTCTCCAGGTTTTCCTGTTGTTCTCGATAAGTAGACAATGTGTCTAGCTCCGAGAGACACTAGCCAGGTTGCAATTACCCGGCCGAGCCCTCCAAGACCACCAACAAGGAGGTAGGCGGCCTCGGCATCCATCTTCGCTTCAGCGGGGCGATTTATGTTCTTGGTATGTATAGCAGTTGTCTGATCCATCGAGACCACGATTTTGCCGATGTGTCGACCCCGTTGCATAAATCGGAACGCGTCCTGGACTGCATCGACTGCAAACTGGGTCACTTGATTTAATGGTTGAATGCAGCCCTGGGAGTAAAGTTCCATAGTTTTTTCGAGGAGTCTGCAGCGGGTTAGTATTATTTCGACCAATTTCCAATGATAGTCTTCTAACCTCTGAATTTCTCTGCCCCTTACGTCGGCCAAATGTCCAACATCGACGCATATGTAGGACCGATTCAGGAGGAATGGCTTCAGCGCAAGCTTGCCGTTCCCCTCTAAATCTCTTTTGCCAATCTCAATCATGCGCCCAAATTCTGCTACACAATCCCACGACGCGTGCAAGAGCTCACCAGAAAGTGAGTTCAATACAACGTCGACACCACGCCCATGAGTAGCACGGCGGAGATCGCCACGGAAGGACGCATCACGAGAGCTGAAGATGCGGTCTCGCGGTATGCCATACTGAGTTTCTAGGTGGCTAATTTTCTCCTCGCTGCTCACTGTGCAGTAGATAGTTGCACCAGCCATTTGGCAAATTTGAATCGCTGCGAGTCCAACGCCGCCGCATGCCGAGTGGATCAGGACACTGTCACCGGCTTGAAGGCGACCCATCTCGAGAAGACCGTGGATTGCCGTAGAGTAGACTATAGGCATTGTCGCGCCTGCCTCAAATGAGAGCGAATCTGGAAGCTTTACACACCGGTGAGACTCGATGGCAAGCTGTGTCGTAAAGCAACCAGTACCAAGGGCGAGCACCCTATCGCCAGGGGCAAATCGCGTAACATGTTGCCCGACTTGGCGAACGACGCCGGCAGCTTCCAGGCCCATCAGGTTACTTGTCGAATCAACTATGCCCATTGCAATCAATACGTCCTGTTAAATTAGTTAGATTTTTCCAGTCCCATACTAGCCCAGATGTGACATTTTGTCCAAAACATACCCTGAAATTCAACCCGACAGATTTAGGCTCAATGAGCAGCTGGTCGTCGCCCAAGGTCTCATTAGCTGTTGTCTCCCAGTGAAGAGTATCCAATTTTCCAAATGTTCCAATTTTGAGGTTACGGGAATACTGTATACCATCCGCGTCTGTACTGGCCTGCAGTTCATCCTTGACGCCGACGGGGTACAGCCGTGCAATCTGGATCGAGCTGCCATCAATGACATACTCATACTCGGGAAACACATGCTCATCCCTAATACGGCGGTGGAATTTGCCAAAAGCGCGTGCAACCAGTGGCAGAGGCATCTTATTGTCAACTTCGCATGTCGCAAAGTCTACGCCGAGCTCACTTCGTAACGCTCTCGCCGTGCCGAGAATCTGCGCCCAGCGCAGATCCGTGCAATTCACCTGAGACGGGCGAGTGATCCAGAAAAGTCCGAGCTTGGCTTCAGAGACACTCCTTACTAGCATCTGAAGAGACGCCAAATCGTCACTGCTAACGTTTTCAAGATACGGCTTCTCGGTCTCGAGCAGGGCAATGATATCGGCACCGTCACTGGGCGGAATCCCAGCGGAGAAGTTATGGAGAGACGCAGTGAAACCGCCCTCTATGAGTTGACTCCGCAAAGCTTGAGCGTTCTTTTCAGACGATACGTCGTGTAGCAAAATCACCTCCTTCGTGCGTAGCAGCTGGGGTGATGGCTTGGCAATGATATGAGCAATAAAGCGATTCGGTGCCTCTCCGCCCACAGCAAAATCATAAATGCCTTCAAAGCCAGCCCCTTTGAGAGCAGTTTCCCATCTTTCAGGGGATATGTACGGCTCATCAGCCCTGCCATCGCCCTCTCCAAGCCACCAGCCTGGCAAGACGCCCATGACGAAGTTGATGGCTTTGCTATCACAACAGAGCTCCTCCATATACAGCCTTCCCTCGGGGTGAAGAAGCTTACGGACGTTTCTCAGCGTGTCCTGCAGTACTGGTGTCGCATGCAACACGTTGGCGGCAATGATGAGGTCGAAGGACTCCAGCTCGAACCCCTGCTCTGTTGGATCCTGAGATATGTCAAGGGTTCTAAACTCGATATTTGGATATTCTTTGAATCTCTCCTCCGCAGCACCAAAGAATCCTGCCGAGATGTCAGTGTACGTGTACTGGGAGTACATATGTACACCACCGGGCCCCCGTAGCCAATCCAGGACCTTGTTAGAGGTGCCTCCGGTGCCTGCGCCAATCTCCAGAATTCGCAGACAGGGTCTAGAGTGACCAAGTGCACGGAATAGAGCCTCTCGGTTACTCAAGTTCATAGAGTCGTATAATTTTGTTAGTGTCTCATCAGGCACTAGCACTTCCAAAGCTTCCACTTCACCAGTGAAGATTGCCGTAAGGTTATCCAAAACTTTCACTACAGCGGTGGCAATTGCGCTATATGGTGTGTCAGTCAGAGAAGCCTTCAACGTCTCGATGGTGGAGGATGCAGTCGGCTGTGGTTGCGATTTCATCCAAGTGTGAAACTTTTCGAGGTGAGGCATTGTTATTTCCACTCCCTCGAGTCGCCTCAGGGCTTCATTCTTGCAGAGAAGATATAGCTGTTGGCACAGATCGAGACATCTTTCCTCAGCTTCGTGCACCTTGATCATGTCGGACATTTGAACAAAGTCCACCTCTGGAGACCAGAACAAGCGGGCTCCTGCATGAGGATCATCGTTCTCGGCGCTGCCCTGCTCGAGGGGGCTCTGCCTGACGCCATCCATGAAGAGTGCAAGCTCTCCATTGGTGCCTCTACCGCTACCAGTGCCGTGCAGAGCCCCGCGAACGGTCATGTCAGCGTTGACGAGCAAATTAATTTCAGATTCGCAAACATAAGCCTCCAGCTTTTCGATAAACGTTGGTACCGCAAGTGTCGCCAGGTTCCTTCCTAGCCCGCGCAAAGCCGCAGCACCGAAAAGCTGCAGCATAAAGTCAATCTTGGTCGGATGCACGCAATAAAACTCCTCGTCATCGTGGACCGTATGTGTCGCAACAGCCTGCGTAGTATTCTGTGTGGTTGAACATGAGATGGCGTCTAAACCGCGGAAACTCGTTCCGTAGTTGGCTCCCACTCTGCGCATTTCTCGATACCACTCACTGGCCTGGATGACGCGGGGCAACTTTTGCATCGTCTCATCCTCTTTTGGGGGAGCCCTGCCTCGTGCGCAAACCTGTCCCAAGCAGTGTTTCAGCCAAGAAGAACCATCAAACGATGTAATTGTAAAGTAGAACCAATCGCTCTCCAGCTTGTCGGTTAACTGCTCTCGCTGCAGAGTGGTGACTATTTCAGTCGGCTTGGAGTCGTGCAGCACCAGGGCCGTTGAGATGACGACATTGCGCAGCGCAAATCCGACAAAGTCTCCGCTGCAGATTTGCCGGGCCGCTTCGCCGGCCATTCCCACATATCCGGCACAGGGGAAAATGGTGTTCCCCATGATATGATGATCACGAAGCCAAGGCACCTGGTCCAAGGACAGCATGTTTCGGAATGATGGCTCGTTGGGGTTGCATTCCAGGATCATGTTGCCAAGTAGCTCATGCTTGGGAAACCGACGAAATCTCCACTCGCGTCCGATCCGAGATTCAAATAGCAGAGAATGATCGTGTTGCCAAGGATATGTAGGTAGATCTGGTACTACCTTTGCTAAGCCTGTCGGATTCATAAGACTGCTGAAATCCAGCGTTAGGTTCTGCTGCCACAGACGGCCAATTGCGCTCAAAAAGCTCTCAGTTGCATCCTTTGAGCGTGTAAGAGTAGATATGTATTGGCATTTCAGAAGTGGCCGTTGAGAAAATATCTGGCGAAACGGCCCGGCTAGGGCTGAGTGAGGTCCTACCTCGAGGAACAGCAAATTGTTGTGGCCGTGAGCGTGGGAAAAGTCCAACAAACTATCCACTGCGCCCTGAAACTTTACTGGAGATTCCAGATTTGATCTCCAGTACTTTGCATCCATTGCACCGCCCTCGTCTAGAAGCTTGCCAGTCACAGAGGAGAATACTAACGGCTTCCATTCGATATTGCGGCTTGTGCCGCGCACGGCTGCCTTTGAGAGGGATTCATAACTGTCACCCACGGCAGCCATATGATGCGAGTGGTACGCTGTGTCTACATTCAGCAGACGCACAAAGACACCAGGCTTGGCGCTCTTGATGGCCTCTACCACAATCTCCACCTGCATCCTGTCGCCAGACAGCGTAATGCTTTCAGGCGAGTTGTAGCAAGCAATCGTCGTGCCGGGAAGCAAGAAAGGGAGGACATCTTGGGGACCCATCCCAATGGCCGCCATGGCACCAGACGAGGTGACCTCGCTCGAGACAACGCCGCGGAAGTACGCTGCTACAATTGCCTCTTCCCGAGTACATTTGCCGGCGGCATACGCGGCTGCGATTTCACCCGATGAATGGCCAACAACCGCCTTGGGTTTTAAGCCCACCTCGAAAAGTGCATCAACCAAGGCAACTTGAAGCGCCGTGCACAGTGGCTGCGAAATGGCCGCTGTGTGCATGCTGCTTCGAGCCTTGCCTTTGGTCAGTTCATCAACTAGCCGCCAGCTGGGTCCTCCGGGCAAATCCTGCAGAGCATGATCCATTTTGGCAAAGGATTCTCGAAACGTATTGTTTGATTTCAATAGTTCAATGCCCATCTGTGGCCACTGCGCTCCTTGGCCTGTGAATACCAGAACAAGATCTGGTGCGGTGCCCGGTGCTTTGCTGGCGGCCTGTGAGGTTTGTACTTGTCCGTCAACCACGATATCGAATGCTCGATGAGGTAGATGGTCTCGGCGCATGGCGAGGGTATAAGCAATATCCTCACTGAGTTTAGCATGCTCTGCAATGTGCGCTCTGCTGTTGGTTACTTGTTTCTGTAGAGAATCGGCCGTGTTGGCAGAGTAGAGTAGAAGCCGCGGACCCTCCAATGACGGCGGTGTCTCAAGAGCCAACGGTGTAAGGTCTGGTATAAAAGAGTCTCTAGACTCCAAAATAACGTGGGCATTAGCGCCGCCAATGCCAAATGAGTTGACTGAAATGCGTTCATAACGATCCTGTGGCCAAGGTGTAGCCTCGACGGGGACCTGAAGCTTTGCATCCTTGAATGGAATTTTTGGATTCGGCCGGGTAAACTTGATGTTGGGAGGGATAGTCTTGTTTTCTAGAGCCAGAACAGACTTGATAATTGACGTAATACCGGAAGCTCCTTCGCTGTGTCCCACATTTGGTTTGACGCTGCTGATGTAGATGCCTTCGTCGCCGAAAATGCGGGCGACGGCCGTTGTTTCAATTGGGTCTCCAGTTGCCGTTCCAGTGCCGTGACACTCCACGAATGCCGTCTTTGAAATGTCCACGATTCCGGCAGACTCGTAAGCCTTTCTTATCATCCGCTCTTGTGCCTCGGAGCTTGGCGTAGCAAAGCTCGGGGTTTGGCCGTCTGCGTTGCTCGATGTACCGCGGATTACAGCGCGGATTGGGTTGCCGTCTCGGAGAGCCGAGGACAGTCTTTTTACATACAGCATGTTGACCGCTTCGCCGCGAGCGTAGCCGTTTGCAGTTGCATCAAATGTCTTGCATGAGCCGTCCGGAGACAAGACTCCATTGTCTGACATGCTTGTAAAAAGACCAGGTGCCATGATGAGATTGGTGCCTGCGACCAGTGCCGCATCACACTGGCCCGCCCCAATGGACAGGCAAGCCTCATGTAAGCCTATCATGGCCGCTGAGCATCCCGTGCGTATGGTCATACTTGGTCCCTGTAGGTTGTATTCATAGGCGATGCGGTTCGCCAGTACAAAGTCCCCATAGCCCGAAACCTTGTATTGGCTGACAATCTCTGGGTCCTTCAACTGAATTTCTTGCCAATCTTCTCCGTAACTACCAACAAACGTACCTATGGGTTTACCACGATAGTTTACCTCTCCTGCACTTTCTAGGCACTCTCTGGCAACTTCTAGTAGTAGTCTTTGTTGGGGATCGAGTCGCTCAACCTCTGGCTTTGGCATGCGGAAGAAGCTGCTGTCAAGCGCGCCAAGATCCACACTTTCGTCTAGAAAATAGCCGTGTGATGATATGATATGACCAGGCTTGCCGGACTTTGAGTAGAAGCTGGAGTGGTTAAACCTGGTCTTTGGGAAAGGCCCTCTAGTATCCCGCTTGTCCATCAACATGTCCCAGAACTGGGATGGTGTTGACAGACCACCGGGCAGTCTTAGGGCCATGCCGCAAATTGCAATGGGCTCCGGCGGAATCGTCCTGTTACTGTTAAACATCAACGGTGGGGAGGAGCATGGTGAAGTAGGTACGGTGGACTGCCTTGAAATTAGCCAACGGATGTTGCTGCTGCAAGTAACAAACGACTAACTGGGGAATCCTGTACGGAGTTTGTTATAGAGCCGTCGTCAGAAGTCATTTTGATAAGTGATTGGGGCTGAAATACGCGAAATAATAGTCAGGTTATCTGAGTCAAGCTGTGGAAAGATGGTATAACGGCTTCTTCACCGAGACTATTCATCGCATTTATATCTTTATGGCAACAGTTACTACAATCAGCAAATGTTTGCATAGAGCATTTTGGGAACACAAAGCCGCTTCTCTAAAGAGGCTAAAGTGCAAGTAGAGGGCCTAGAACACTGGCACAAATAGCCATGATGCTAAAATCTCACAGTTTATAAAATAGTTACTACATGTAGAATGATCTCAAAACCGTTTATATCTCCAGGAACCAGTCTGGAGACCCCATTCGCCCATCACTCCAAGGTGTGGCGTACGGATACTAACGTCCGGAGCTAGGCCACGCGGCGTAACGGTGAGGCTGAACCTTGAAAGCCATCTGGCTGAAGATGAATTTTAAATTGAGTATATATCATTCAATAGTTTTATTGGTATAAATAGAGAGTTGAACTAAAGCTCTTGGCTTCTCTTGGCTTTTGGTTGTGGAGGCAGTCAGCACCGTGAGAGGCTTCAGGGGTACATGTATTTATGGATATCCAACAAAAGAATTGCCAAATTGAGGCCAGCTCTGCTCGGAAAATAACCCATGAAACAGGGATAGTACGGCTAGGGGAAATTGTAATTGGCCGGGAATGGGACGGGACTATCCGGGGTTGTAGTGCTTACGGGACGACACGTTCCTCCGCGGCCTAGCCTAGCCGATGGAGGATGACAATAGTCAAGCTATAGTTCAGAATAAACCCGGCGCCTCCGACATTCCTTCAATAGGCTAGCAGAGAATTTCTGCCTCTGACTGGCTGATTACTGCCCTATATAGGCATTCAATTATAGCAGGCTGGATACGAGGACAAGATAGCCGCTGAGCCGTATAATCATATCACCCAGTAGCAATTACATAGAAATTACTTTGCAGGGCACCGTTTAACAACCTTTTTGTTCCTAAAATAACCGCTCCAAGACGTGTACGACAGTGCCGGCCGAGCATCTGCTTGGCTGGAAACTCGGCAGCGTGCTACGTTACTACCGGCGGACTAGCGCCGAGACATTGGCATAGCCCCTTTCAATTAATCTGCATCCTTGCTTCCATTATTAACGTATCTTACATGATGTTTATATTTATGCCTAGTTCTCGCCGACTGGTCTGAGTCGTTTGCCCGTCTATGAGTCTTGGTGCCATCCTATCCCCCTCGAGTCCTTCACCACCGAAGAAGCAGCAGCTTCAGCATTGCCATTTTGGGGTTACGACCGCCTCTCATCTCTACCAAGGCATCCCATGGAGTTCATGGCTGTTTACAGGTAACATCCTTGTTGCCCACATCCAAACCGTTCTCAAATACATTCGCCGCTTTCTAATGTATACAAGCCCATTCAACTTTCAGCCTTTGTGCTTCAAACCAAGACGTAGAGCTTGGTTAAATTCAAAATGGTGCACACTTCGTGCCAAAGTTTTCTATGTTGATTTTTTTGTTTACCCCATGTCACAACTACTCCCATCTTCTCTTAGGCTTACATTTACATCATAGGCGCCCAGGCCATCACCACCTTCTCCCCAACCCATTCACCCAAAGAATTGAAGCATCGTGTTTTTTGTTGATAGGGCTCGCGAAATAAATTAGATTTCGGGCGTTGCTCTTGTGCTGAGACATCGCAGCTTGGTGTTCAAGGTGCCGCACGAAGCTGGAATCACTAGCAACCCAATCCCAGCCGCAGCCCCATCATCCATGTCGCCGGTACCAGAAAGAGTTTTTCGGTTCCTGTATACTCTAGTGACATTGATAAGTGAGTTGAGCGACGACACATTGTCCGCGAGCACGCTCAATGAGTGCAGTTTAGAACAAGACCACCGTACAATGCCGACGAGGCTAAGAAATCCTTCCACCACAGCTAAAAATTCGTGATTAATAATTAGACTACATCTCACATTGTTATATTATCCTAGAAAGCACTGCGAATAGAGGCAGCTTTACCGGTTAAACTGGCGAGGCGGGGTGGGCGCGTGGTCGACAGAGCGTTGGTATTCACAAGTGCCTGTTGGTTATCTTGCAATTTGAGGAACCGATGCTGGCGCTTCGAAGGATCGTCGGAGTGAGTTCCTAGGTATATGCCTGTGTATCCTTTTTCTTATGTGTCTATTGCATCCTTACTCGTCATGGCACAGTGCAATCCAGCCATTTCCCTGTCGGGAGCAACTGAAAGACCACTAAAAATAGTACATTCCATGCCGCGACAAAGAATAACCTTGTCATAGTTATAATACAGTGCTCCATAATTCTAGGTTTATTTATTCCAAGTGCGAAGGTAGTTTTAGGCGCTGGCGGGATCTGCGTGCTTTCGTGATGCAAGTGTACTGCTCTAGAAGACTCATGCGCGGGTGGCGCGCGACATGTACTGAGCTTGGATATTGGAGATAATCAATCTAAAATCTGCCCAAGAAGTGTGCATGAGTTTATTTGATTGTAAATCGTGTATTTTGTATTTTGTAAAATTTTAAAGAAGCGTTCAAAGATTCGTTCTACGGCAAGTTCAACGACGGCAGAAATTCGAAAATAGGGATTGCCAGCAATGAACTCTAATTGTGTCTTTTTTTTACTCGCAGTTAAATTTAGTGGTAATCACCTCCAAAGTTTCCTGCTTGCTATTTTTTTTATTTATCGAGATCCAAATACCGCTTGATGCACGAATAAAACAGCCCTTCGATTCCTCCAAGGCGCTCCTCCTGAAGTGCAACGAGACAGTACGGAAAACTCAACAAAAATTTTGTCAACATGTGTCCGAAACTCATCCAAATGGTTTACTAATATTGCACATGCTACAAGTCACGCAAGTTTCTGCCGAGGCCAATTTTGTAGTGTATTAGAATGTCATAACCAACACGCGAATCCAGTGTCGGCCACCCGCTCAAGGCTACTGCCTGTAACGCGACACAACACGCGCAGGAAATTACACATGTGTTTATAAAACTAATAAGCCCATGAATTAAAACTGGTATGGGAACTTTACATGATCCCATTACTCTGGAAACTATAGAATGTAGGGCACAGCTGAGCCTCAGCTCTTCTCAGGTTAGCAAAGGCATGAGCAAAGAGCGCTGCACCCCAGCCGCAATGGCCGTGGATATCCTCCCCGAGGCGATCCTCTCAAATAAATATTCCAGTCTAGCACATAGTTTTACTTCTCCTCTCAAAATAGTTTTGGGACAAGAAAGGCACACCCCCTTGAAAGGACAGGTACAGGTACTTGCACGAGACTGGGAAGAAACAACGCCTCTAGCGTCTCGGCCCTTTTGCAAATAATGGCTCTCCGGTTTCTCCCTTGTCGTCATCGTCAAGCCTTGAACTATCCATAATTTATCCTATTTACTCATCTAGGGTGAGGAAAAGGGAGTGTGGTGGCAAAGAGCGCACGGTGTATCGTCATGCGATGAATGGCCTGGGGCTCATGCCCAGTCGGCTCCGGCACTGTTTTGGCCAGCTGCCAAGACCCTAATCCGCAACACTCGGCATTTTTGCCAAGATCAGCTTGTCTACACAGTTGTACGTCAACGACTACATGGACAACAAGCAAGAATTGAAAAGATGCTTGCCAAGAGGCTTGAAAATGCCTCGTCACGTTGGGCCAAAAAAGTAAATTAATTAATTAAATGAGGGGAAAGGTAGAAGAGCCGTGAAAAGTGACGAAAAAAGATGGCTTACACTTGGTGCAGGAAAAAACGGCTTACGTAACGCATATTTCTTGTGTGTGCGTGGGGAGCCACAGAGCAACGTTACGTAATCAATGTGAGTTATGTAAGCCATTTTTCTACTTTGCGCCGAGCTCCAAAATAGGCAACTGTAGCAGCTCCACCAACCACGGAGTGCGGAGCGCGGACGCCCCTACACCCACTCGACCCGGCTGTCGCGCCAGTTGAGAAAATCACAGATGATATGCTTCGTGTGGTGGGTGAGTCTGCTTGGCATGGTTGATTACGTATGCCAAAAAAAAAAAAAAAATCCCGACATTAAAATTGTTTGTTACAACTCGGAAGCTTGTGATGGTGGGTGTATAAGCGACGGCGGTCGGATTTTTCTGCGACCGTCTTCAACATGCATCGGGAATTGCACCGATGGAAGAATATGTGGGTGGGCTGAGGTTACGTCGGGCAAGACGAAACTGCTAGCAAAAGGACTGACTTGATTAGATTTACGAAAATACCGGACAATAATGCGATGGACGAGTCGGTAAATTCATGCCAAGACTCGGGCATGTTTACTTGGCAACGGACTACGCGGCTTTTCTTTCAAAACAACGCCCACAGTTGTGTGCGTTGATGGATGTCACACTTGCATGCGTATACACACTTGTAATAGCCTCAGCTTGACAGGGGAAGTGACATTCAACGTATAAAGGATTTGCTTAGTCATTTTCCGATCTACGCTGGATGGAGTTTTTATAGATTGGTTAGTTTGAAACAGTGCGCATGTATTCGCAATGCCGTAGCAGTACTCTGTAATATGTACACTAAACTTGCATGTTGCCGAGCCTGATTACAACTTACGCCCAGCGATTCAGCTCAACCAGGGATGCCGCATGATGCTCCAAATCCTCCTGATCTAAAATAAAGCATGCATTCATGAATTTACGTCTGCTTTCGGCCTCGGTAGCCTAGACAAGCATGAAAGTTACTCTGCATGTTACATCAACGCCATAAAAAGGTTACAGTGTCAAGTGATGTCAAGTGACACCACCAAGTCTGTTCTAATCGTCCCGCAGTATTTCCACTTCCCGTTTTGATCCCCACTTTGCGTCTGGTACGTAGGCAGCACTCCTCGGCAAGCCAATATAAGCATGCAGATGATATAATACAAATCTAAGATGGCGAGTGGCGAATTGATTTCAATGGAGCATCGTCAATGTGTATTAATTATTTGAATTGCCGTTGTATTATTGTTTTTTTCTTTTATCCCGCTCGGGATGGATAGTTTTCCCATGTTCCGTTCCATCGGCCGGGACCTACCATGAGTCTCCGATTGTACCCTGCTTCATACGTTGACGGGTTGTATTCAAGTTCGTTGCCTGGGGCTGGAACGTATTCTAATCTATTTCCAGTTACCATCTTGTTCGTGATTGTTTTCTTCCCATACGAGACCAGCTGATTCATCACCCACTCACACTACACACCCCCATCCCGGAATAGACTGCCATCTTTGTGTAGCCATTGACTCTTCTTCATTGCAATTCAAAGCGTTCATCGAGTCCATTGATCAGAACTGGTTCTAGGCAGTAGTGATTGGATGCCTGGATGCCTATCAATTCAATCTACACCCTCCCCCCTCCCCACCCACCGGGTTAAACCGTTCTCCTCATAGAGTACCCGCTTGCCCGCACAATGCACTACCGATGTGTGTGGTTCCCATGTAGTATCTGCCTTGTGTGTGGAGCCGAATCCTCACAAGGACAAGACATGCCGTTCTGCAGGCAGCCCATCCCATTTGCCCACAACAAGTGTGTGCCTCAGACACACCCACACACCTCTCAATTGCGCGAGCTCCCTAACCCAGTTGCCAGAATACAGGGAGAGGCAACCCCGCGCCCGCATAATGGGTACTGGGTATGCACCACCCATCCCATCTGCAGCAACCACCAAAGCGATTTAGTGCGTCGCCTTGGCAATGCCGGTAGAAACAATGGCGTGCTGGTAGTGACTCAAACGCCGACCACGGATGACTACGGATGACTGCACTGGTTTTGGCTGGTGTTTTTTTTTTTTTTGGTGCAGAGGCTTGGGGGTACCAGTTGTGTCGTAGGCACCACGGCCCATGTTTACAGACGCAGGTCCATATCAACGTGAATCAAATGAGAGAAACAGTAAAATGAGGGAAAAGAAATGTTCATCTTTTTTATTTTGAACCCAATAATGTCCTGTAGTATATCTAATCTGGTGGTATCTTTTGAGAAAAAAAAAGCTAATTAAAACAAGCTGTCTGTATTTTTCCTGTTTTTTATGCTTGCTTGCTTGCTTGCTTGTAAAACGCTATGCCCAATGTGTAATGTATCCATGTCATGTCCTGTAGTATACCAAGTGTGTAGTTGTAGCAGTAGTAGTGTAGCAGTGTTGTGGTGGTGGTTGTGGTAGTGGTAGTAGTGGTAATCGTTGGTAGTACAGTTCATCAACCTCCTCCGTCTTCGTACAGTCACCGTCACTCGAGGCGGTACAGCCCGTCGTCGTACGCAACCCGGTGTCGACGGCTGGCAGGCCCGACAGTAGCACGACGTTGCGGCGTCATGCGCTCGCGAAGTCGCTGGTCCTGAGCCTCGCGCTCCTCACGCTCCGTCCGGGCGGCCTTTTCACTGGCCTTTGTGTCCTTCCAGTTCTCGTCCCGGACAGTCATGCGGCCCATGGCACCGACAACATCCACGTCGTAGCCGTCGCGGCGGCTTCGGCGAGTGCTGCTGGTGGTGGAGGTGGTGGCCTGTCTCTCGGCACCACTGCTGACCACGCGAACGGCTGGTCGGCTGGCAATCTCGGCATTTGCCTTGTCAATGCGGTCGAGTAGCTCCTGCGCCTTTCTGGTCTCGCGCTCCAGTCGCCGGCGTCGGCGGTCTTCCTCTTCATGAGTGCTCGATTGTGAGTGACGGCTGCCTTGAGAGCTAGTCGACGTCTGGCGAGAGTGCCGTGACGAGCTTGGTGGTGAGGGAGCAGGCGCGGCGGTAGGGTATTGGACATGGATGCGGGGACGCTCGTCCACAATATAAGGTCGGTTGTAGCTTTCGCGGTGCTGCGGTGAGCTGCCGTAGGGGATCGAGAGGTTGTTCGAGGGCGAGGGCGGTGCGGTGCGCGGGGTGGCATAGTTCTGGGGTGGTGTTCGTGGTGTAGGCGGATGCGGCACCATGAGGATGCGCTCGCGGCGAGCGTTGCCGTGGCTGTTGACCACGCGCTGGCCGTTGACGTAGATGCCAGGCGAGCGCTGGCGGCGATGTGAGCTTGAGGTGGAGCTGTGACGGGAGTCCCGCGAGGAGTGGTGTGAGGCATCCGAGCGGGCAGACTCGCGGCTGGATGGACGTGGAGAGTATGTAGGAGTCGGAGGAAAGCTGGTGACGGTGGCACCGCTGCGCATGTCGATGGGTGTTGGGTGGTGAACCTCGACGTGCGCGGCGCAGGGGCGACCGAAGCGAGAGGACGGGCACAGCAAGACCTGAGGAGTGGTCGAGCGCCGGCCATCTGGGCGGACGTGAGTAATGATGTTTGTGGTGCACATTGTGACGGTTTTTTTGTGTCTTGTCAACCCCAGCTGGGGGAAGCAGTGACAAGGTGGTTGTAGTGGTGGTTAGTCGTGGTTGAGACGAGTCTTGAGAGAATCAGTCGTCTCTACAGTAATGTAGTAGAGTCAAAGTGGTAATGCAGTAGCAATTTGTATCAGTTGTTTGAGTTGTAAAGTGGGAGAGTGAGAAGGCGGTCATGAGAGATGGGAGGTGGGAGATGGGGAAGCTATATACAAGATCGTGTAAGTGGTTTTTTGCTGGATTGCGGACGCAACAGTATGGAGCAGTGGTGTGTGGGAGGGGGGGGTGGGCGTGTGGCTAAGGAAAATCACAGGATACCTTCACAAAAGTGTGAGGAAGGAAATGGATGAAAAGAGGGTCAACCACATAGATCCAAGGGCCCGCCTCGTAGCGGCAGGAGGGAGACTTAACCTGAGGCACGGCACCTGCCTGCCAGGTAACAACATCCCAGGCAACGGCCAGTAACTGAGTAGGCAATAGGTAAGCTGGGAGTACTCCGTATGGAGAACTGGGTAATCATCGCAGGCCTCCCCATTCGTCCTCCACTGCAGCAGTAGGTTCGCAGACATCTGCATGCATGTACTTGGACTTGAGGCCTCTTGGCGGCCCGCCCCCTCCCCCCTCCCGCTAACTATCTATGGCCGCCGGCCACTGTCGTCAGTGGTCACTCGTCCGTGTGGTTTGCAAAGGCGGTTTGCCTCGCCTGGGTGTTTCTGCCTGCCCAGGCGGGTCCCCTGCGACAAGAGGAACGAAGAGGAACGGATGATGGATGAACTATGACTGTCCCGGGGAGGCTAAATCAAACTTGGGTCAGAACGGTACACTAACTTGCTGTACGGAGGTGCAAATCCTGTTGCGTACGGAGGGGCAAATCCTACTGTTACTCCATTGCCTTCGTCACTGCTTGAGAACCTCATCTGTGGTTTCCTCTCCGTGAGGCGAAGCTGGGTTTTCCGGCTTACAGGCTCGTCATGGTGCATTCCCATGCGTTTGGTTGCCTCTGCGCACTAGTTACAGGGCTCTTTTTTAGTTGCAGAATTGATACACCACACAACGGAGTCGCTACACCGAAGCAAAAGGGGGTTGTGTTGTGGCGTCGACTCGTTTTTTTTTTCTCTCGCCGGCGCTCAAAATAGCTGCTCGTTACGACGATTTTCCTCTCGGGCGTTGTTTTACATCTTGCGTATCCTTTTTTTTTCTAGTTCTATTTTCAGAAGTTGGCCATCTGTTTGAAAACGGTGACGTGATGGCCACTCAATTCTTTAGCAGTTCTATTTTTTACTCTTGGTGACATGATTTCCCGCGGTTGCTGAAACTACACCTCATTTCCCTCTCCTCCAATGTGCTTCTCCTTCACTGTGGTCGTCCTGGTCGCGACCATCTTGACCAGCCCGTTGTGGGTGAATCGGTGGGTGGGAGGTCAGACCAGGGCAACTAGCATCAGTTAGTTGACGCCTGGCTACAGTGTAAACGGTGCAGCTATTTACTGGCCCGCTGTTAGCGTCGAGGGAGTACTGTAGCTGCCAGTGTATCTGTATCTTGTCCTGGCGGCCTGCCAAAAATGCCCAACTGGATTGGATGTTCTCGCCTCTGTCGAGCGGCCGCTGCGGCCATGGAACACCGCTGCCGCTCACTCAAGTTGAGCACACTGTACTCTGCCTACTAATGCAGTCAGTAAATTATTTATTAGTCTTGTCAGTGGCTTGTCAACAGTCTCACAGAGGGCAAATCTAACCACACGCCCACAACTACACTCTGTACCTCGTACGTCGTATCTTGTACATCTCATGACAATGCACCTGGACAGCCACTTGTTCCATGTCTTTCTATTCCCATCTGTTGCCCTCCATCTACACTCAATACGTGTTGACATTTAATCTCTGGCATGTCAAGTGTCACTTCCGCCCTTGAATCGCAGTCACTTTGACAACCTGCGTAACTCGGCTTGCATACAATCCTTCCCACTAGTCTCTTGTGGTATGGCGTGCTGCAAGTCCAAACACTACATGCGCACTATAAATTTTTTTCGAGTCACGCCTGGGGACATGCAGCACCGATGCAGCCAATAGAATACACCAATGGATCTGTGACTCCAGGTCTTGTTGTTTACTTTGATTAAACCGGCAGATGCGCACGCCAAATCGCTGTATTAGGCGTGGCTTTTTTTTTTCTGTTCTTTGTCTCTGTCCGCCTCACATTTTAGCTGATGAGCTAGAGACGCGCAATGCAAGCCGATAAGAACTCCTTGATGGTGACGAAGATTGGGAAAAGAAAAAAGGATGCCCAGGATTGAAATCGACGTCATTTACTTGATACCCGCTATTGATAAATAATAGGAATAAAATAAATATTATGGCCTTTGCTGTGCCTGTATGCAAACCATTGTCGTGCATGGCTTGTGTACAGCCTCGATGCTACCCGCTCAGCCGTTCAGCCCTGGGGGCAGTGCAGCGAAACCATCACCAAGAGGGACGTTTTGGGGGAGGAGCAGCGACTCTATCAGGACCTTTCTAGGGGCATAGCTGGGGCCTTGGACCTGATTGGGGCGTGGCTTGGGGTTGACGGTTTCTCTCCGACACACTGCATTTACAAGATCGACGTCATGCACGTTCATACAAGAGACAAAGAACACGACGCCAATCTGTCCCAAAAGCAAAAAGAGAAAAATCGATAGCGCGGTTTTTTAGTCTCAGAATGCCATGCTGCTTTCCCAAGGACCCTTCATTTTCACCTCACACCCTCAACAAAAAAAAACCTCGTAATTCAGGGCAACGCCCAGTTGCCCTGTGCCGTCAGAGGCGTCTTGTCAGCCGACATGCCCTCCTCGGCTCCTCCTAAACTGCTTCCTGCTCGCCGCGCCCCCTTGTCTTGTCCCCATCACATCACTCTCCCGACTGCCAGCGATATCCAGGACGCTACTGGCGTATTGTGGCTCGAGACGCAGGCACAGGCCACCTTTTCTGAGGCGGGCGGATGTCCCCAATCCCCCCATCTGGGGGCGAAAATGAAGATGGCAAAAAGCAGGGAAATGTGCCAATATTTCCCATGCCCAGACGGTTCAGTCTTTTGCCAGTATTGATGTTTTTTGTTAACCCCACGACTACCGTGCTCACATCCCATTGGCTCGTGATGAGTGTCGTCGTTGAGCCATTGACCAAACAAAACACAATTGTGGCCGCGACAGTTTACTTTTTTCGCTACAACGGTGACCACGCAAGACTTGCTACGTCATGGCCTAGAGACGTAATTTTTCCATTTCACTTTTTTTTCTTTACGCGTGGAACATGGGGGAACGAGAGAGAAGAGATTTTTCCCTCACCTGATGGTTCAGTCGTCGTCATTGTAAGGTGGTGTGTAGGAAGAGGCCTCCCCAACCTATTTTCTTGCAAAACTTGAAGCATCCCAAAATCTTACAATTTCCAGCCTCAGCCGTATTTGATTAAAATGAACAAGAGAAACGATAGAGTCTCGATTGTTCCTGGAGGTTGTGAATGACCCCTGCCTCAGCCTTCTGGAGTTTGATCGTGGCCGCAGCAGTATGCCTCGCAGCAAACGGTGCATGGTTGTGGCCCTACATTGAGGCTGTGCCTGGCAATGGTGTGTCTCGTGTCTCCAAGTGCAGTCTCTCGTTCTGTTAATCTCGCCCTCTTTACCACTCCAAGTTTCAACAGCCCGAATGAGGCCGTCGCTGTGGCGCACCCTTTTGAGGCTGGGGCCATGGTCATGTTCCGGTTGGATGAGGCTTTGCGCCTTTGATAAGGACTGATAAGGGAAGAGACTAAACCGCTCTTGTTGAATTGCACAGCTGCTATTGAGGACTAATGAGGCTAGTGCCCTCCCCACTCATCAGCCGCTTTGTGGCTCAGCCCAGGAATGTGAATCTCTTCGCAACGGCCCGGCACACGCAAATTAAAACTCGTTAGTAGGCTCACACCATCTCCAACATTTCTGGCAGTGGAGAGTGACATTGACTGGAAACGACTGGCTGTCCATCTCCCGCATCCGAGACTCACCAACGCATCAGCAAGCGCCAGAACCGAATCTCTGGGTTCATGGACGTGTGGACTCTTTTTGCCTGCAATCCCCAAATCGTGAAACAATTAAAATCGCATTTCCTTTTACTAGGCCATCACTTTCGGCCAACCGATTTTTTGTCGCCTTTTCTTCTTTCTATTTTGAGTATACTTCTCCATCATTCAGAAAACTCAACTTGCCAGAGCTGGGACCTTGGATCCCACGTTTCAGGCCCGCGCGGGCGCTTGCGTTGATAGGCTCACGATACATTGACGGAAGCATGGTTCAACATGGAATGAACCAGTGGGCTGTATCGATGGGTCGTGGACGGAATTAAATCGCCAGCATCATCGAACGATTTTGACATGTTTTGGACTGCATTTTAGCCGCTGGTAGGAACCAACCGCCCACCAAGGGCTTGACAGTTGTCTGTTTGCAGGCTACCCGCACAGGTGCAGTTCATGTGATTCGAGTGCAACGCAGCCCATGAAACACTTGACAAAACATGGACACGTCAAATAATCTCCATTCAACTAGTAGAATTTTGGCTTATTTTATTACATTTTATTCTACGTGTTCTCTTCACTTGTTGTCCTTGTGGCGGCCTTGTGGGCACCTCAAGCGGCCAAGTATCCGACGCCTGGCGTCTACCAGCAACATTGAGGACCAAAGACCAGGCCTAAGAGGCCATCTTTCGCAACGGCAACTTTTTCGCTGGCTGTAGAGCGATAATTGCTGTAAACCGAAAGCCGAAATAGCTTTTGGCAATGATGGACAGATTATTTGAGGAAACAGCAAGCAGCTCCTCCCATCGGCTGCTACAGGGTAGGCTTCGCATCTCCTAATGCAAAGTTGCTTCCGCTGATTTTGTATGCGTGTTCAAAAGCCAGTTTTTAACTAAGAAAAAAAATACCATAAAAGCGAAAATGACAGAATAAGAATTAAATTCGTCCATGATTCTTCCATTAAACCCATTCGCCATGTACTCATGCATCCGTGTCAATCAAGAGGCCCCCCCGCCACTGTCTACCAGAACAAAGCAAGACTCAACCCTGCACACAGCAAAATAGCCATGCCATTCATCCTCAACATACCCGCCGCCGACCTTCCAGCACCATCTCCCGATCCTCCTCCTCCTCCACCTCCTCCGCTCCCTGTGCCATTCACCGTCCTTGATGTGATGGCGCCCACCCTCGCCACCCGCGGATACTCATACCCGCCAGCGACCAGCAGCCCGTCCTCGGCTCCGTACCACCGCAGCACCACGTGAAATCCCTGCCCATAGTCCGGCGCTGGCAGCCAGTTGGCCGTCCAGTTCCCAGGCGGCACCACGCTCGCCGGCTGCACGAGCACCTGAAACGCCCTCGACGACGATGAGTTTGTATTGGCGCCGCCGTAGACGGGCGTGCCGTCTGCATACGTCAAGTTGGACCGGTCCCCGACGGCGTACACGTTCCGCGCATTCGCCACGAGGTAGTTGTCCAAGTTGTACAGCGTCAGGCTCCAGAACCCCGTCCCGGCCAGAGGTGGCTTGCCGGAGAATGTGTACAGCAGAGCCTCGCCGGGGGACAGGATCGTGTTGGACGAGGAGGAGCGGCTGCTGTTGGCAGCGGTTGTCGCAGCAGCGCTGACATTCTGCCAGGTTGGGTATATCGCATCCGGCGCGGTGAGCATGAGATAGCCCGACGCGGCCACCGACGCGCGGAGGGGGTAGTCTGTGCCGAAGCTGCCCGTCTTGTTTGCCCGGATGGTGCTCCAGCCGTTGCCGCGTGATTCCGCGGCCTGCGCGGCGGCTGATGCGGCGGCGGCGAGGGCTGTCTGGTTGCTCTTGTCGAGGTCGACACCAGGTTGCAGGGCGGCGGTAGTGACGTTTGTAAGAGCGGTGGTGTTGGCGGACAAGACACCCGCCGCTTCGAGCTGCTGGCGGACCGTCCCCGCGTCCGATGCGACGGTGGGATTGCTGGCCGGCGCGTACTGCGCGAGAAGATTAAGAGCATTGATCGCGGGGGACTTGCTACTGTCGACGCCGTGCAGGGAGGACAGCCACGGATGCTCCGTCTCGGCTGCTTCTGTGGTGTTGGCGACGAGGAGCTGGTCCTGCAGCGTGTGGATGAGATTGATGTTGGTCGCATTCACCAGCCAGCGGATCAGCAGAATGGTGTACGCCGACGGCGAGTTTAGGTATACCTGGCCATCATCCTGCGCAGTCTGCGCGCCGTATGACGAGACATTGGCCGGCTTCTGACGCACCACCCACGACTTGCCATTGTCAGCATGCCCTGTCCCCGCATTCACCCAGTTGTCGCCAAAGGGGTCGTAAAAGGAAAACAGCACAAACTGGTCGCTGGGGATGGCAATGCTCTTTTCGCCACGTGCAAGGTTTTGGCCCGGCGCAATCGAGACGGCATTGTGGCTGAGGTCGAGTATGGCGGTGGAATAGAGTGTGTCGACGTTGGGCGTCACCACGCTCGTGTTGGCCGCCGTGGAGAGCGTGCGCGCGTGGTAGACTTGATTGACCCCAATGGTTCGGATCAACGGCCGGGCCAGCTTTTCAAACGCGAGGAGGGGGTAGCCGTACGTCAATGCAAAGGTGGTTGCGTCTTGCGGGGTTGGTGAGGACTGGCCAGAGCCGGTGGCAGACAACACGGCCAGGCCGGCGAGAAGCGTTGCGCGTACCATTTTACTCTGCTGATTGACAATTGGTCTCAGTTCTGAGAAAAGAAAAAAATGTAGCGGGCTTAGCTAGCAATTTATTCGCACCAGAGGAGCGAGCTACATATATTGGTTCCGTAGCAAGACATGACGACATCCGACCATCGGCACTTGAATGCCGCACCGAGGCTATTCTGCAGCCACAATTGATGGAGACTTCCAAAATAGGCGATTTAATGGAAAGCTGATTGATAATTCCCGACCTGTGTCCAGAGAAAACTCCAAGTCCCGGGCTGTCGGTGTTGGAACCACCAGTTGGCCGGACACTAAGGGGATGACGCCATCATGGTCAAACATGAGCACCATTGCGCAACCAACGAGATGGCACCAGCGATGTAGATCCATTTAAAGATAGACATTCGAAGTTGATAACGAAGGTTGCATATGGGATTTGCCATGTTTTTTTTATAATCTTTTTTTATAATCTTTTTTTATAATTGCTTTTACCTCTTTAATTAATCTTGAAGGGCCTTTCTATCCAGCAGTCCTGTGCCGTCATCCGTCTTTCCTAGAGCAAGACCCCTGCCAAGCCTTGGATCTGGTAAAAATGGATAAAACGAAAATGATAAATGATTGCTTCCTGTGTAGTGGGCTCTAATTTATGAGCGCTTGACGGCAATTGTATGGTGAAGGTCTCTTACAATGGAGCGGGTCGCATGCTGGTCAACCAGTTGCGGCAAGGCTACGGCAGAATGTCAGGGCATTGCCCAAAATTCAATCATTATTAATAGCCCAGCAGTAGTGGAATAACCTCTGGTTCCGCTCGCGCGGTTGCTTCCTGTTGGGTTGACATCCACCATCAGAACCATGGCGAATCGGCTCCAATAAATTCGCTGAAAATAATAGATGTGATCTATAAATAATCAAAACAGAATAAAAATGTCGCCTGATTACCTTGATAATATTACATATTAATATTGCATCGTGTTATTGAACTGCAACTGCACTTGATGGCTACGTGTTGGCACACCCAAAGCTCAAGCTGTATTCGCCAACCAAAGACGCTTCCGCCACTGTTTCTTGACTATTGAATACGTACTTCTAACCAAGATATGCAAAGTCTGGAAACGACAAGGCTGTCAAAATGCGGCCCCGTTGGTCGACCGCGGCCCTAAACTCTAAAGCTCAGCCCGGGTGCGCCGCCGTTAGCGTTCATCAATCCTTACCAAAAGCGTTCGCCAAGATGGACGCCAAAATCTAAAATCCCCGAATCCTAAAACCTAAAAAATAAAAATAGACAAGTCCTCCATGCAAATGTGCGCTTCATGCACGCACTAGACTTAATATAGCAGCAATGCAGGTCCCCGAGGCTGTCTCAGACTCCACCAGCTCATCAAGGGAGGCTTCAGCTGCGACGCAAACGGAAGCCGCTTACACCTGATAGTCAAGGCGTCGTATGAGCATTTCACAGAGTATGGAGCGCCTTGCATTCATTTAAAGAGTCCAGAACCCTTTTAGTCCTTTTAGACATTTTAGACACTTTAGAAGGTTTTGTATTTAATTCCCCGAAAGCACAAGACTCAACGTCCTTGTGCGGAATGCAACACCTTGACTAGGTCTGTCTCACACGTCCTTTACATCTGTCCTCAACACAGATCCTATCCCACACCCAACGCCCAAGAATGTTCACAATAACAGGCTTTTGCCTGCGCACGGCCCAGGCCAAGTTTCTCCTTGTCGCTGCTGTTATTGGCTTTTGTCTCCTGGTCCAGCTGTGGATATCTAGAGCAGATGCCGACGAGTCATTATTCGCACCACACGCCGTCTCGCCCCAAAGATTGCTCTTCTATAATGACATAACCAAGCATGCACAAAATGCGACGCTGGGATTCGAAAAGATATTCTACATAAGCATGCCTCAGTATGTTTCCGCTTGCAATACTGCGAGGGGGCCAAAGTAGCTAACCAGGTCATTCGCAGCCGGCCCGACCGACAGGACAGCATGACCATGCTAGCTAGCCTGACAAATGTGCAATTAACATTAGAGGATGGAGTAAGCACCCAAACTCATCACAGATGCTAGGCGCAATACTAATGACAGCAATGTAGGTCTACGGGGACACGATTCGCGAAAAAGTAAAGCCACCAGGGAGCGGATGGCTATCCCCAGAACAGCTGGGTTGTTGGCGCAGCCATGCCAACATCTGGCGGCGCATGATCAAGGAAAACATTCAGACAGCCATTATCCTGGAAGATGATGCCGACTGGGACGTCGAGGTTCACGACATTTTCCAAGAGATGAGCCGGCAAATGAGGAGAGGGACGCTGAGGCAGGAACCTGCCACGCACTACGAGATGGGCCATGCTCCATACGGTATGACTCAATGCATGATGCAAAGACACGCATGTTTTATGCTTTGGCGACTGATAAAACGATAGGACTGGACTGGGACTTGCTATACATTGGTACCTGCTGGAACATGAATGCCGAAGAGCGCCCGACCGCACACATTTACGAAGACAATAACGCACCAAATCTCACCGAGTAGGTTTATCCCACCCTGCACCGATATTCTCCAAACAGACGAAACATGTCGACAATGACTTTATGCTGATTTAAATTTGCAACAGAATGGCTTGGGATTTTCAAAGAGAGATTGCATACTGGGGAGCTGATCAGTTGAAAAAGCCCCGCGTCCGCATAGTAGCACCCGCATGGTATCCCGTCTGCACCGTGGGCTACGCAATCACCCTGGCGGGCGCTCAGAAGCTCCTCTACCTGCTCGGCAGCGAGGGAGGGCTGGCGGCGCCCATTGATCTTGCCATGATCAGCCGCATCCAGTCGGGCCATGTGCGGGCGCTGTCGGTCGTGCCCCCGCTGATCAACCCGTGGCACTCTGGAACCGCGGCCGACAGTGACATTAGCGACCTGTCGGACCCGGCATACGCGTACCCTGCAGGGAGCAATAACTTGAAGAACAGCGGGAGACAGGCTCTGGCCGATTCATTTAACAAGGTCCCCGAGGAAGAAACTGCACCTGAAGAGATTGTCTAGTTACACCATGCTGATTGCTCCGCCTGAGACGTAGCTATGTATACGAACTATGCACTGGGAAATAGTATGCAAATATTAACAAGGCATTTTATTAAAAGATTTGCCGCCCTTAAATCCTCACTTTCAACATTTCGCCAAGTCATATGTTGTCTCAAAGACCCGCAGACTTTTGACATACTTGGTGAAGATTCAGGCTTACTACTTTCTACGATGTTGGACAGACCATCCATCCAGTCCAAATGTTTTCGTAAAATTCACAAAATCGCCATAGAAAAAAATCAGAAATATACTTTCACACGTTTATCGGGTTTAAGCCTTGGATTCGAATACTCTACTTAAACTCAAGTATCTCCTAGTACTATTGCTACAGCCAAGACCGTAGTAACTCGCACACTTTTTAAAAATGGCACATCCATTGAAGGGGTCAACAGATGTTATTAGTACCCGCAAACGTCCATCGTGTTGGGAGGATCTGCCTGCCCCCACTGCCAGCCGGGGTTCAAAACAGAAACATGGCGTAGGTGATCTCCGGACCAGAACTGGAAATCATCGTTTCGATAGGCCGAGTCGGACGTGGGCACGGTGGGATTGCACGTGTCCTTGAAGAACTGGTTCTGCCAAGAGTCATGGACCGAGTGATGAAACTTGGAAAAGTAAAACTTGGCGTGGTCCCGGCCCTTGCCCCCAAAGGTGCCCCAGTCGGCCTCATCAAAGGTGTCATTGATGTCATTCCAGGCAACGTGTGGGTGTCTGCCATCTATAAGCCGCTGTTAGCAATTTGTACTAAAATAAGACTCGGATGAATCGGACGACGGAGGATATCATGTTGGAGGTCCTTACCCTGTTCCATGATGGCCGATTCGCGGATCCATCCGCCATCGCCCCTGATGAACCGCTGAACAACCCCCTCCCAGTCACTCTTGTGTCCAGTGTCCTTCTTAAAGTAGAGATAGTAAAGGATTCTCCAGGATTCGTCACCACCAGACGAGTCACCGTTGCAATGCACGACGTTATAGTACGTGGGTACAGCTTTAAAGGGCTCACCGGGGATATTCCCATAGTACGTCTGCGCTCCCTGCCAAGCTGGTTCTGGCGGGCAGCCGCTGTTGAGCTTCGAAACGTTGCAGTAATCTGGGTCTACGCCATTGGTTTGAGCACCACGCCCATCTTCAGCAGCCGAGGGGAGACAACTGCCGGAAGACATGTACCACATTGGGGCCGCCGCGTAGGCTGCCTGAAAACCATTGCCATCGGTTAAGTAGTGGTCAGGGATGGGATTGTTAGCCCAGGCTGTCTGAGCACAAAGGAAGATTGCCAAAAGGCTAAGCTTTGTGATGGCCATGATGAATGAAGATGCCAAGAAGTAAAAGAATACGTTTGTTGAGCGGATGAGCTGCTGGGGATAGTTTCTCGCTCTAGTTGTAGGAATCTTGGTATTTATACTTGCAATCGCTATCTCCTTCGTAACAGGCAGGCTAGCCGCGATGTTCGATGCCGAGTCAAGATGCACAACATCCATACGGCCCCCGATGTATTCAAAGGATTAGTTAATCATGCCATCGTTACACGTTGCTACTTTATGCCTGCTAAATGGATAGACAAATTTGGATCATACTGAGGCATACCACGTGTGCCTGCAAACAACGGTTCAAATCCACGTGCTGTCGGCAAAGCATGCCTGTTTTTTTCTCTATATAGCGGACGTATGCTTACAGTGGACCTCTATGTGACAACCTGTCGGAGCCACAGCGACCAACAGGGCAGGTGATGGGAGCTGTAGGCAGGGAATGAGTGACGTCTTGGGTGGCTTCACGAGTCTCCGCCTAGCCAGTTTATCTTAGCATCATCATCTGTGAAAACATATATAACGCCTAATCGTACAATACCTGGTGTGACACCCGCTTTTTGTATGCGACATCATAATCAACACAACTGAGTCATTTCGTCGATTGCGGCTGCACCACATCATTTTAGTGCTGAAAGGACGACATTCATCCACTATTTGCTCAAGATCTGAGTTCATCCTACGGTTTAATAAGGCTCTCCAGGTATGGAAGAATTCATTGTTTAAATCCAACTGATTTTCACAAATACAGTGGCACCATTGATAAAGATGAAGATTATTGTCACTGCTCTTGTCCATTCTGTATCTTTACTCAAATAATCGAGTTCATTGTTACAAATGCAATAAAGCGAGATGGCCGGACGAAGGACGGCCAGGCTGAAGTGACATGAAGTACGGGATTTGCAGTCCTCGTTTTAGGGAATGCAGTCCCAAAAATACACTTTTAGGTTTAGCTCCTAAATCTAGCCTATCACAGCCCCTTATTCCTAAAAGTACACAATACTCCAGACAGACAACATAGCACATAACCCTATCTCCATTCATTTTTTTTTTTGCAGTAAATATCTGCTCTAGCGATCATATGGGTTATCCTCAGGACAAGTTCCAGGCTCCTTGCAAGTGCAAAGAGCGTCCTTGCCGCATTTGAATCCATCACAGCACCCGAAATCGCACGTTTCCTGCTCTTTGGAACATGAGTGTGGGGGACCTCCGTTGCACCCGCCGACATCACACGTGTCTTGATTAGGGCAGCAGAAGCCGAAGCGGCAGTAGTATTGAGCCTCTCCACAAGCGCGACGAAGAATTGCAGAAGCTGGCATTTGCCTGCTTCCGAGGGTGGTGGTGCTGCCCAGGCCAGCCAGAAGAAGCACGCAAGCAATTGAGGGTCTCATGTTGTCGGGTTGGTGAGTGACGGGTAGAAAGGAGTTCTTGTAGTAACTGTTGTAAGAGAAGCAGAAGTTGACAAGGCAAACCATCTTTCCATCTTGTCCCAAATCTATTAAGCCTTTATATAGTCAACGGTGCTGGTGAGACCTTTCATTCCGCGAGTCGCATCTCTCCTTGACCACGCTGAGACATTACGCAAAACCCTTGTATGCAGTATTGCAATACTTACGGTGAGGGTATATAGTGCTGTGGCGCTTCGGCCCCAATTACGCTCGGTGGGATTCGTGACGACCCATTGAAACACGGGATGGTCAAGGCACCTCCACACCCTTGAGTGTGCCGCTATGTCGCTCATCTACGGCATGAAGTAAGTTGACATATGAGACAGTACGAGTAGCTGAAATTACGCTCGGTTGTAGTCGCGACGATCCATTGAGACATGGGATGGTCAAGGCCGCTCCGCGCCCTTGATGGTGGATGGTGCTACTACGAGCATGGCGCTCATCCACGAAGCAGGTTTAATGTACGAGACAGTACGGGCAGCTGAAAGTTTGCAGGAAAAAGCAAGCCACAGTAAGGACGAAGGTGATGCCTCGCTGCCGGGACCCCACTATAAGCTTTTCCTGCGATGTCTACTGAGTACCATGGGGCTTGCAGCTGCATTTGTGACGGTGTGAAGCGGAAATGGGGTCGAGGCAGTGCCTGCAGAATGTTGGCTGCGATGTTTTGCTTGGCTAGCTGGCGTTGGCTCACTCGATCGAAAAGCCTTTCATGGCGGAGGGACGCCACAGATCTGCGCCATCTTCGGGATTGGGCCAGCGCCAGGACCTAACAGCCGGCATGTGCCGCTATGTAGATCCAAGATCAGCAGGGAGACGGTGGCTGAGGAGCCAAGGTCGCTGCAGAAGGGGAGTACGATCTTGCGGTCTATCATCATTTTATAATACCAAATTGACATTCACGTCACACTGTCTCAGTTCTTGGTATATCTAAATGCAACTACGAGGTGCCGGCGTTAGACATACATTTGCCAACTAATACTTTTAGACAAGCCGAGACAAGCCGAGACAAAGTACATCAACGCTGTGAACGTGACATTTGCCCGGCGAAAACAGTCCTTTCTCGACTTGGTGCTAGACTTGTTTCGAGAGAATGAACAGGTATGCTCTTACGTAAGGAATTGACGCTATTTCAGATTGGGGAGGGTAGAAGGCTTAAACCAAAATACTCGACATCGGGTAGGCATTGGGCAGGGAAAAAGGTGAGTCTTTGCTTGCAAAGGGCCTCGTGATGGTCATCGTCGTCCCATACGTGTCACAGCAGGCGTGTCTCGCTGTGCCTGTCTCGCTGTGCCTGTCTCGCTGTGCCGTGTCTCGCTGTGCTGCGTCTCGCAGTGCTGCGTCTCGCAGTGCCAAAAACAGAGGAGTCTCCTTTTCCCGAAGTCACGGGAAAGACGCACGAATCGTGTGCACGGGCAAGGATCTAATGATTTTTTAGAGTTTCCGATGCCAAGAATTCAACACCGCGGTCGCTGGAAGGGGGAGACTCAAACCATCATCAACTGTTGGTTGATATTTCAGGGGCATTGGTTCAATAGGCACGCTTGATGGCTCTTTGCACCCTTGTGTCCGTACAGTGGGCCAGCTGGTCCGCTTATTCCTTGAATTAGTTCAGAGGTATTAAGCAGGAGGACGAGTCACGCGTTGTGCTGCTCCATTAAAGTTCTCAGTGACAATCTGACGAGCCAGCGTCAAGACATGCATTGAGCATCTGCTCGAAAGCGGAGAACGCTGCCAGGATAGGGATACATGTCCAAGACTTAATGAGATGGTGTGGCTGAGATACCCTTGCACTGAGCCAATTGAGTCTTGAACGAGTCGTAGCCCTTGTGATTATATAGACATTATATGCTTATGCCACATGTTATCGTCTTGTTGGGATTGCTTTGTACTTCTATCATATCTTTTTAGGCCTATCGGCCTTATTAGCCCATCATACTGCTTTTCCACTTATCTTGTTGTCCTGTAGATGTTGGCGTCAGGTCAGGATATTTCGGCGACGGACTTCTTGCGGCAGCTCAGTCAGGGGATGTTCGCTACATTCGAGAGCTCATTGAGCATGGTGCGATGATCAATGGGATGAATCGTGGAATAACTCCCCTAATGGCCGCAGCCATGGCCGGCAAGGTTGACGCTGTTGAGTTCCTGCTGGCCAATGGAGCTGATGCCTGGGCTCGAGACCCAGAAAGTCGCACAATCGTTAAGATGACGCTCGACAATGGTCACATGCCGCTTGCTCAGTTGCTGGTTGACCGTTGTCCAAATCTCTTAGTAACGGACCCTCGTTTGCCTCAAGGAGAAGACTGGCTGCGGGAGCAATTCGATTTGATAATGGATAGCGTGAAGGACCCGGAGAGTAAGCCAAGGCAAGACTTGTTAGACCGACTCATTGCCGGAAATCTAGGCCCAACTGAAGATCGAGACGCCTCCGATGTGTACTGGGAGCATATATTCCTTCGATATATTGGAGACGTTTCACCAGACATTGAACGCAACTATTCAGAAGATCTCGTTCTATCCCTTGTCGGGACTTTTGACCCAATTCTCTATGGTCATGAAGGTAACAGTCCACTGCATCCGTTTTTTGATAACCAATCGGGTTTTAATAGTTGTAGGCGATTCTAGCAACAATAGTAGGCATAATAGCATATATATAGCACAGAGCAGTGCCGCCACAACGGTTTGTTACATTCATGTACTTTCAGCAAGTCTCTGCCTAGCAGCAATGGCAATTGGCAACAGTGGGTGTGTCAGGGACCTCGAAGGCAACTATATATTGGATGCCAGGGATGCCCGACTATGGCCTGGCATTGCTTGATCTTCTTGGTCACTGTCGTCGAGTGGCTACCTAGCACCGTTGTCCTCACAGGGTGCAAATGCGATTCGATTTCCTCACCAGATAAGCGAGAAAAATAGTAGCGTCAGAGTGGCTGGCCACTCTCTTCTGGTACAGCAATTTGGTTCCAGCTTCCAAACTTGAACATGGAGGCCTCCCTCGCTGACGGAAGTTACTACCGGTGGCTTTATTATTTCCACAGTCTCCATAACCGCCCTATGAATTAATAGCGTGCACCTGATGAGAACATGATCACTAATCTTCTATATCTAACAAATTAGGCAGGTGCGCTAAAATCCACAATTGCATTCTTGTTCAATTAAAGCTCGTGGCTACTGCATGTGCTAGAGGGGACTCAAATGCTTGTCCTCAACTGTCTACTCCCTAGCAAATAATCAGACTGACCTGCGCAACAACCGTGCCTCGCACTAGCTTCCTACAAGAGTACGGGATACCTCTGGCCAGTTGAAAATGCCCTTGATGCCATGCTGGATGAAACTTTCCCCCAACAAACTGACCCAACGTCCCTTGGCTGCTGTTGTGCCCAACCACAGCCACTCCGCCATGCCGCCAAACCTGAATGGCCCTAGGACCCATGCGAGTCCCTTCTGGACCTCTTGCACAATACGCTTCGCATACTCGGGGGCGGGCATCATCTGGGGGGGTATTCCAAGCTCCATCTTGCCTTCCATGGCCTTGTATAGACTTCCCTCTGGCACAAAATCCCGGCCATTGTCGGCAAGAGGCGTCTGGATGTAGCCTGTCGGGCACGTCAGGACCCTCATGTCAAAGGGCGAGAGCTCGATGGCGAGGGTGCGCCCATATGAGTTGATTGCTGCTTTGGTCATGGCGTACATGCCCTTGAAGGGATAGGGTGTGACGGACGAGCCCGAAGAGATGTTTACAATCGTGCCCTTGGTGTTGATTAGTTGTGAGAGGAATGCGGATACCACAGCCGCGACACCAAAAACGTTGGTGTTGAAGATGTACATCATGTGTTCGAAAGTTGCGTCGGCCAGCGCACCGCGTGTAAGAACACCACTAGGAAAAAAGGAAACAAAGCTCCAGTCAATGACTTTGTATAAAGAAACGGAAGAGAAGAAACGTAGAATAAGGCAACATACGCGTTGTTGACTAGCACGTTGAGATTGCCATTGGTAACCTTGCGCACCTCAGTTTCACAGGCCACGATGCTCTCTTGGCTGGTCACATCGAGAGTAATTGTCGTCATGCCAGCTTTGGCAAGGTGGGTAATGCTGTCAGGTCTGCGAGCTGTTGCTATGACATGGAATCCTAACGAGTTGGACGAAAAGAGCTGTTGGCCATCTGTGTAGCTTAGGTCATTGCTACAAAAAGAGAAAAACTCATACCTTGCGCCTGAAACTCCCTAGCCAATGCTTCACCGATTCCACTTGAACATCTGAAGAGGATCAAAACTGTTAGTTGTATTTACTGTTGCTGTTGTAGAGTAAATGCCAGCGTACCCTGTCACCAGGCAGTCATTTTTCCCTTTGTGACCGACATTCTTGTAGAAGATTGCGAATTCGGCTATTTTTTGCTTTGAACAAGTTTCCAAACGGAATGAAGGTCATCCATGGCTGCTTTATACTTGGCTGCCAAATAACAGTATTATGGAAACACCTCCTGAAGCCAATACATATATGTCCATCATCTGGCGCAATTTGCAACGTTGAATTCCAAACTGAAGGCATCCATATTCCCAAATAGGCAAGTTTTTCTACGCTGAGAGTAATGACCAAATTAGGGAGCGAGCCGCATGTTCCGCGCGTCATGTTGACCAGCCATGTCATGTACAGAGTATGCCAATAATATTGCATGGTGAAAGTGCAGTCTCCACCATGAGGCTAGTTCTTAAGCTGAACCTGTGCAGAATGGTAAGCACTTGCCAGCTTCCAGTCCATTGCCCCAACTGGGACTAATAGACGACAAGCGGAAGAACAGCTTGAATCTCCGCTTCTCCGCTGTGGAAACGTCCGCTCACATTCGGCCAACCTTGCTCAACTGCCCCGAAACGGAAATATTGTCAAGTCTGTAGCACGCAGCCACTGCACCAGCTTCCTATGCACCAGCTTCCTATGCACCAGCTTCCTATGCACCAGCTTCCTATGCACCAGCTTCCTATGCACCAGCTCTCCTATGAACCATCCCTGCCCAATGCACCTCTAGCAGGTCCAGAAAAAGCGAACCAGTTTACTCGGTCACAGTCGCAGCGGAATGCAAACCTATCATGGCGCAGAACAGGCGGAAATAACGGAGATTTAGATCGGTAGAATGATGGTCTGGCCAATAATTGGTATTATCCAGGCACTCGCCTTGTCGATAACCCAGAGGGCCTGTGTTTAGTGCTCCCCACTCTCTCTCAGCTTAGGCTTAGACAACAAGCAACTGCTGTTGATGGTTTTGGAGACTTTGACCTCAGCATTGCCAGAAGTAGATTCAGGTCAATCAATAAACTGTCGAATTAGTGCTCCATGAAGCTACTTCTCCTCAGCATAATTATTCAAAACTAAACTCAAACGACACAACACTCGCCGCCTTCTTGAGCCATGGAGTCTTGGCCAACACCTCTTTGATCTACCTTAACCCCGTTTATGCAAGCCATATCCCTAAGAGGGATTTGGAAATTGGGCCATACTCGAAAGTGGCCAGTGCTAACTTATAGGAGGCATGTTTTCCATACTAGTGCCGTAATTTTATGACACTAACTCCATCGTACGCAGGGATGGCTTCTCAAAAACCGAATCAGGCAAATGGTCATCCGCCACTCAAAACTGAGCCGGTTAGTCATATCCTCAGTTGTTGCAATTGGAGGGCCGGACTATTTACAGCTAACGTCCAGTTTCGCTGTTGGTCTCTTCATGTTCCTGTTCGGTCGTGACATTCTGCGCTCCATGCTTGAAGTCGTCGATATTCAGGTTGCTGTATGAGAAACAAGGTGGGGTCTTTCAATCCGGATAACCCTGCAGGTTCTTTGCATGCCACTTTAACTAAACGTAGTTTGCAGGTACAAAAACTTTCCGGAGGTTAACTGGGCGCTTAATAATAATGCGAGACAGACACTAGGCGATGTATATCGGACGTTTCCCCAGTGTCGCTAGCCTGACGCCTTGGAATAGCCATGTTCGACTCTCCCATGCGACACAGAATACCGTACAGAATTCATTCTATTCATTTGCGGACCCTCTCGTTGTAAAAATATATACTTTCGATGTTCAACAAGAATATATCAAAGCCTTCCACTTCTACGTAGCTCTAATTCCCAGTACGGGGCAATATGAGTCAATAGCAGGCGTAAATCTTGCCCGTAAGGTGCGCGAGGCCCACAACAATCATCAGGACCATACAGTTTAGAATGTTGTTCTTTTCTGCAAGGATGACACTAGCTTCATGTGATAAGATCCTTTCCACCCACTCCGCACACTAGAACTAGTATACTTCCCCAGAGAGCTCTGACTGAGATCTCTGGCTTAGAGAGTTACCCCTACTTTTTTATTTAGCAAGATTTATAATTTACAAAAAATTCCAATATTTAAGTGTCACTGCGTCACGCAGACATTCCATATTGCTCCCAGACAACAGCGTTTTGTTATTCGCAGACACATTCTGAAAGCGCTGACTGTATGAAACTTGGTGAATTAAAATGTAATCAGGCACTTGAAAATTATATATTCAAACCGGCTGCAAACGATGTGTCCTGCTCATGGTAAGATTGCAAGGCCATTCTTGACAGCAAATAACACTCTACCAGACTCTTCGGCGGATCCTTGGCCCGATCATGCCAGATCGCTGAATAAGCCTAAGCAAAACAAGGCTGTTCGGTCAGCAACACTACTGGCTCCGGTTTCATATATGCTATTTACAGACTACTTTTGGTTAGGTGTCACGCCAGAGTAGATCTCATTGGCTAGAGCGGCACCCGGCTTACTCGTGAGGGGCTTTTTTTTTTAAAATCCATTAAGCAAAAATCAGGCCGTGGAAGAAATATACCACCCCGCATCTGCTGCCTTGAATGGGTTTAATCCGGATCAGCAACGGCGCGGGGACGTGGGTTCCTCCGTCCATGAGTGGGACTACTGCTCTATACAAGTATTTGAGTTGAGCACTCATTGTGAACCTGCTTTCCTCTTCTCAGCTTACGATAAAGATTCAGATATTTTCCTCCCATTCGAACGAAAACCGCCAAGAAACTAGCATCATGCCGTTCACCATTCCCGATCCCCCTCCAGCAAAAAAGTCAGTGATTGAGGCCGACGCGCCTCAGCTCCTGCCGTTGCTGGGTCGCTTTCCAAAGATTCGCATATATACCAGGACAAATGATCACTTTGAGGAGATTAAAAGAGTCCTCGCCTCTGGAAACGAGGACGTGCCCCTCGCCGTCGTGCGAGTTACGTCGGAAGATGAGATTGCTGCGACCATCCGTCTCTGCGAAGACGCCGCCCTGCCGCTCAGTGTCCGCAGCGGCGGCAATGATTTCGGAAATCGCAACTACGTCGAGGGTGCGGTGGTCATTGACGTGCGTCTGCTATGCTCAATCTCCATTGCCGAGGACCGTCAGTCGGTTGTCATCGGTGGCGGCGTCACACACGGGCAGCTCCTTCAGACTCTGGACCGGGAGAGCCTCGACACACCTGTGGGATGGGGTGGCGAGATTGGCTATGTCGGCTGGGCTTGCGGAGGCGGCTATGGCCTGGAGGTGGGCCACCGGGGACTCGGCGTGGACCAAATTCTGGGAGGAAGGGTGGTGATTCCTAGCGGCCAGGTCATCGTGGCTGGCCCATCCTTTGATGATGATGCGTTCTGGAGCTTGCGGGGCGGTGGTGCGGGAATGTTTGGTGTCGTGAGCCAGCTCACCGTTCGAGTATATCCCAGACCGAGCATTCTCGCGGGGAATGTTGTGTTTCCAATGTCGGGTATTACAGATTTGTTTGGCAATTTTGAAAAACTGTACGCGGAAAACTTCCCAGACAACTTTAGTGGCGAGGCGTTTGTATTAAACCCTCCCCAGAGTGGTGGCATAGTCAACCATTTTTTCTGTTGGCATTTGAAGGCTGACCTCAGTGACCTTGCTGCGGCCAAGGAATACCTGGAAAGGATCAAGAGCTGCGGTGTGGTGCTGAATGAGACCGTCAAGCAAAGTAAGGCTGGAGTTTTTGGGCGCAGTTCTCTTTTCAAGTCCTACAGACACTAACATTGGGATACAGCAACACCGTACGAATTTCTCTTCACAATAGAGACGCCTGCGTTGAAGGATCGACGGTACTTCTCCAATACGTCTTGTACAGTGCGCGGTTTCACCAAAGAGTTGGGCGCTGTCTTATCCAAATACACTCTTCCGACAAATATCTCATGTATAGTGCTCCACACCTGTCATGGCGTCGGGGCCAAGGCAGACGCGTACGGGGCCTTTGGAAATCGCGCGAATCACCTGCTTGTTGGCATCTGCGCAAGCTGTCCTTACAATGACACCACAACTAAAGAGGCAATTGCGAGCTGGCCAAAAGACATTTTAGATGACTTAATCAAGTCTCAACTACCACTTCCTGGTAAATATGTCAACTTTAACCCAAGAGAGCCCGGTGACGGCAAAATGTACTTTGGCGGGGATGGTTTAAAGAGGATGAGAACGATCAAACAGAAGTTTGATCCCCGCAATATTTTTGCGATAAACACGCCTGACCTTGGGAGCTAAGCAAATACAGTTTGAATTGTCATTTATTTCTGTTGGCAATTACTTGAATTTTTGTAAGACCATTGAGCCTCGCATGTAGGTCGCACAGAACGATTTTGTTGCAAGGGCTATTTAGGCTTGTGAGGAATCTTCTATTTGCTTAGCCTATATAGCAGGGAGGTTTTGGAACTTCTTGTTCGAGGGTATCCACAAGCTTCAAACTGTACGTTCATGGGGGAGAGGAGTACTCGAAAGTTGACCGAAATTATTTCTCCTCCTCCTCCGCAAACCCAAATCCACTGCCATGGCCCTACTCTGCGTTAGAATCTTTCTGTAATTAAAATATCAGCCGGCATAAACTCACGCAATAGCAGAAACCAGGTCCAGAAACGCAGCTGCCGCCGCTGAATCGGCATCCAGTATCACGGCACTTACCCCCGACACTGGCACACTGTGCCGCGGCCATACCGACAAATCCAGCGACGAGGATGAATGAAAACTTCATTTTGAAAACAAGGTAGGAAGTTGAAGATGAGATGAGATAGATTGCACCAAGTGTAGAGTCGGTATGGCACATATATACACGCGGGCAAAAGTGCTGATGTCGTAGAGACGGACAAGAACTCCGTTCTATCCGCAAGGCAGACTCATGCATTTACACAAGCTTACGCAGGTATTTTTCTACTTTCATAGTCTTACAATAGGAATTCACCCCAGTCCTGATCAATAAAGCGACGATCCTCGAATATGACTTGTGTCTTGCTCGCATTTTTTATCAATCAGGAAGGACACGAGCGCAGCTCAGCCCACAGTCGGCGGAGTCTAGTGCTGTATTGTGCAGCCGATGTGCCGGTTTTCCGCCTCCCAAACAGCTAAACACTGTATACTGGACTAGCAATAATGTCTGTCCATCCTTTTAGGCCGCCTCGTTTTAGATATATGACGGGGAACATGGGCAGTAGATCGGCATCTCGTGCCGCTCCGGCAGTGGCGGTGATGAACAGCCACAGAGGG
Organism: Zarea fungicola; assembly: GCA_900169235.1. Taxonomy (NCBI): domain Eukaryota; kingdom Fungi; phylum Ascomycota; class Sordariomycetes; order Hypocreales; family Cordycipitaceae; genus Zarea; species Zarea fungicola. The sequence continues at coordinate 6,882 of FWCC01000283.1, read as the reverse complement.
TTGTTGTTGAAGCGGCACCAAGGCAGACTAGAGCTGCTCAATGACCAGGAGTTTTTTGTTTCCAAAATAATTAAATTGAACATCTAATCTTTTCTTCATATTAAAGTCTCGAAGCATGGCTATAAAGATAATTCTGACCGAGGAAACGGTCCCAAGCTACGTATTAAACACCGAGAATACCCGTCTTGAGGTAGTGGGAATTTCCATTAATCTTCTCCCTAATCGGACCAGATGCAAGCTCGTCAACATCCCATGCCGCCCAAGTGAAGCGACCGTGCAAAAACTTTGCCTCGTCCGATGCTGCCCACACAGCATAGTGGCCAGGGAGGTCCTCTGCAAGAAACAAAAAAGTCAGCGCGGTGAGTCCAAAGGATTAATAATTCATTAAGAATTTTTGGCTCCTACCGTCATCCCAGGGCATTGTCTCCTCTGTGTAACCGGCCCTCCTTGCGGCGGCAGTCAAGATGGCGCCGGGGTGGAAGCTGTTGACCTGCATGTCGTCTGGGGATAAGCCCTGCGCAATCTGCTGAACGAGAACAGTGCCTGCTGTTTTGGATGCCGAATAGTTTGGCTTGATTGCTGCAACGTCGAAGTCGTGTACAGCCATGGTGGAGATGTTAATCAATGACTGTACGAAGCAGTGTCAGGGCGGGCTCTTCAGATACAAGTTGAGACGTAACAGCAGGGCGGCAGGACATACCAATTTGCGAGCCGCATCTCTCTTCTTCTGGTGGTAGAAGAAATGCGCAGAGGCAGCGATTCCACTGGCATTCGTCTTCAGGTCGTCCACTACCTGCTGGTATCCGAGCTCCAGGATGGTGGCAGTGGCTGAGACGGCGGCCACATTGAGCACGAGAACGTCCACGACAACGCCTTCATCGTCCAGCTGCTTCCAAAAGTTTACAATACCTGTGACATCCGAGGCGTCTTGGACACGGCCTTGAAAAGTCGTCTGTGGCGACGACTTGGTAAGCGATGCGACGGCCTCGTCGAGGGCACCCTTGCGACGGCCGGTCACAATGACTTTGGCAGCACCAGCCTTGCCAAATGACCGAGCAATGGCGTAGCCTATACCCTCCGCAGCTCCTGTAACAACGACTACTCGGCCTTTCTGGGAGAGCTCGGGGCGAGACGGTGAGATGGTGGCATAAGACCCCTTGTGGTGCTTGACCGATTTGAGAATACTGGTAGCAGACATGGTTCTTCGATATGAGTTGGATGGTGTTGGATGGTGTAAAATGGCTGACAAGGGAATTGGAGTCGCAATAAGAACTTTCTTGGTTTGTTCCCATTCCTTACATGTCCTGGTGCAGTTCAAGGGCTTTTATACAAATGACAGACTGGTCCAGTGTAAAGTCGACACACCCACAAAGTCTGGCTGCTTATCAATACAGCTCCCTGGATTGCAACAATGACCACACGGTGAAATTAATTGCCAAGTTACCAAATCCATCATACTATTCAGGTACCAAATCAAGTAGTTGCTTGGATCGGCATCACGAACAAAGTCCGCCCCACACTCGACACCATCTTCCGCATATCTTGATCCAGTCATTCTTGTCTTCCACCCGTTCTCCGCCATCTTCCGCACTCTACACATACGCGGCTAATTTAAACTTTACCGGCTTAGAAATTCCGTCTTGAATTTGCCACGGAAAATTTGCAATTTCCCTTCGTCACTGCAGTGACTCTGAGTGATATAACGACTGCCGCAGCCACCCGCGATTGTTCCGCCCGTCGAGTTCCGCCAGTTCTGTCACCATGGATCATCAGCCCAGTACCCGGACCATCAGGTCGCGAAAGGCTTGCACGCCTTGTGCGTACGCCAAGCGCCGATGCGACAAGGGAGTTCCGGCTTGTAAGAGGTGTCTGGAAATGGAAATCAGCTGCCAGTACCCGGCTGGTCGACCATACGCATGCCGCACCAAACCCACGGCCGGCGGCAGCGGCGGCGGCATCGCACTGCCCAGCCCGCCTGCCCCGAGGGTAGATGAAATGATTGATCTGGGGCATCTGGAGGATGCGCAAAGCACACCGGAAGACGAAACCTACGAAGAATTTACTTCATTGGACGCCGCCAGTGCCGCCGCCAGGGTCACCAACCCAGCGACGAGCTCCTGGTTTCTCCAAGCAGACTCGTGGACCGTTGTCCACCCCGAGGTTGTATGCACAGACGAGGACTGCACCGCCCGCATGTCAGACTTGAAGGAGTTTATAGCAACCGTCAGAAGCTGGCTGTCGCAGTGGGCGAGGGACGCGCACTGTCCGCTGCTGCACAGGCAGCTCTACGCCGAGACAGGGCTGCCGCAGTGTCTGGAGGAGGCCTTTGCCGCCATTACCATGTACGAGGCCAAGACGGAGGCGAATGAGGACGTGGTTATGCGCATCATTGAAAGGAGCGCCAACAAACTGCTGCACGAAGCCATAATGGCGAGTTCGGATTCTTCTATACAAGGCGCCGGCGCCAGCGGCCCGCCACCGGGCTTGCAGACCGCGGAGCATCTCGCGCGCGTGCAGGCGCTCTTCATATACCAGTTTCTCCGCCTCTTTGGCAGCGACATCCGACAGCGCGCGCGGGCCGAGGCCGCCGCCCCAACCATGATGCGCATGAACAGCATGATGTGGGACTCGGCCCATACGGATGCCTACCTCGAGACGTCGCTGGGCTTTGTCGGCTTATTTTCACAGGGTCTGCGCCTGGGAGGAGGAGTAGGAGGAGGAGGAGGAGTAGGGGTGGGCGGCGGCGCCTCTGATCCGTGGGGTCAGCAGTGGCGCGACTGGCTGCTTGCGGAGAGCGTGCGGCGCATCTGGCTCATGGTCAACTACACGCACGCCGTGTACACCACGATGCGGGACGGTCAGGGCTCCTGCTCTGGGGGTGTGACGTTTACGGCGCGCAAGGGTCTCTGGGCCGCGCAGTCCGCGTGGTCGTGGAGGCAGATTGTGCAGAAGCATGATCCGCTGTTTGTGAATTGCACTGCGACGGAACAGATCATGTCGTCTGTGCCAGTGAACGAGGTGGATTCGTTTTGCCAGTCTGTCGTCGGCATCATGTGGGGGTCACCCAAGTTGGACCTGTGGAGGGCCAAGAGCGAAGCTCGCAGCAGGATTATAAACTCTTGATTATGCGGCGTGAGGGAGCGGGGAGCAGCATCGGCCACGTTACACGAGGCTACGAAAATCCGTTGTAATATAAAGGAGCTGGTACTGCTTTATTGCTTTCTTCTTTATTTCCTTTTTTAATAAATCGGTTAGACTGTACATTATTCAATCTCGACATGGTGTCTAGTTCCCAACCACGGTACACGAGCTCCTCAGCGGCAGCCGCAACGATGGGCAGCAGGCGTGTACCCATCCCTCGGGACAAACGTCGTCTATTAATAAAGTATCAACAAATTAGCAAACATCCTCAGAGTTCATGTGCTCGGTCTTGTATACAGAGCAATTGCGATCATTTTCGGACATTATGCGATGAGAGTGGCAAGGAGAAGAGGAACCATGCAATGGAAATTGCATTACATACATCCTGGATAGCAGTAATCTGCATCGCAACATCTGTACTCGGGCAACTCAGGGTTCGGGCAGGGATTGGTTGGCGGCGGAGGACTGCAAGATGACTGCGCCGCAGTGGCAACGACCATTGTCGCAACGGCGGCGAGGCTGTAAATCTTCATTGCCAACAGTAAATATTGGGGTTTCTTGGCGCCAAGAAATCGATCGAGATAATTGACCAAGAACGGAGAGCCTCTGTAGATGTGGATAATGAATGCAATGTTTTCAGAAGAAAAGGTCAGAAGCACTGAGTATGGACAGCCGTCAGTTATTAGGGGCTGAGAAAAAGCCACCATAATTTTACGAGGGTCACCCTCTGAAGCTGTGCCAAAGAAAAGCGGTGGAAGTTCGTATTTCCTCCTTCAGCCGCGTCTCACTAAACTAGATGCGCTTCGGACTGGTCACCAATTTTGAAATGTTACATTTGCAATCGGCGATGCCTGGCTTCGATTTGTAGACCCATAATGGAAGCTGCGGGAGAAGCAAAGCAAAAATCCAGAAGCGTCTGCTACAGGCTGTGACGAGTTTAGTAGGCAACCAATTTGGCAGGCAATCAGTTTCGCTTCCTTCACTATTTCTATAACAGCACCAAAGAAAATCCAGTGCCTCAGAGGCTCAGAATAATGACAGATCTCATGCACACTAAAGACACATACCATACAGCACAGCGCACAGTTGTAAAATTTTCCAGGTTTTCTTGGCAAAGTTGATGGCGCAGGACCAGCAGCGTGAACTCGACAGTGGGTTTATTGAGACGAGAAGAATCTCCAACAATCATTAAAATACCATCTCCGTCGACCCAGCCACTAGCGAAGATACTTTAATCTAACACGCTACATTGATCTCAGAATACATTACAGTACTTAATAAAACATAATTTAGATAAATTTCCATGTACACTTCATTTCGCTATAGTATTAATCTGTAATATTAGGGTTGTGGATCATTATGAACAACGTGTTGAGGAGTTGCCTGTGTCACCATGACCACTCAACCCACCCTAGCATTACATCTCTTAACTATGTCAGCTGGGCATTTATGCCCTGCCCAGACGACTTGGCCATTTTGCGAAAGAGGCTGCCCATGCAGGATCGTCCAACTCACCGGCCGCCGCCCACACTAGTCAGGTGAGAGGTTATGTATACTGACATCTAGCTAGTCGACTAATGACTATTGAAAGCTTGGTGACAGAAGAGGAATATGTGGATGATAGCTCAGTGACCTTTGCTGATAATTTCGTCGTATAAATTCTTGCTTCGACGAGGATGGCCGGCCGACTGATCCTCACTTGATCACACTCAAACTTTTACCAGCGAACCGCTGCAATGCAAGCGCAAGGATGTTTAACTGAGACCATCCATATCATGTCCTTTTAGCAAAATTGTATCTGCAACAGTCGTATTCTATCTATCAAGCCATGGGTATATTATTTCAATGTATTTGCCATGTTCAATTCTCTCTTCGACTTTGTGTCTAAAATCATTTATGAACAATAGCCCCATGATAAGCCTTGCCTATCAGTGCGCCGTATTCCATTCTGGCATACGGCGCAAGCCCTTGTTCCTTTGCGCGCTGATCATTCAGCGCATCAATGGCTTGTTGATAGTTTTCGACATCTGTGTCTGCAAAATTGAACATGTTTTCAGAGTAGAGGGGTGCGGAAACGTCGTGGTAAGATGTACAACATAGTCTGGAGAGATGAATGACTTTGGTAGCTCTTGCTTGTGCATGTTAGTAGAGTAGAGAAGAAACATGAGGGAGTGACTATTACCTACTGTTGCCAAAGTATACGTCGACAACAGCCCAGCCAAAACTTTTGTTCTTTTTCGTATACTTCTGGACTCGGCCTAGTTGCAAGCTGCCTCTGGCAAATTTTACAAAACAGTTATCACCCTTGTGCCATTTTCGCATTCTGTCACTTCCCGCCTCTATATGAGGTACAGACGATATATAAGCCACCGTAAAGCGGTGTGATATGTAGGGACAGATCCACTATTGTTGAAGGCAAAGAAGAAGAATTTGTGTAATGGTAGCATATGTGTCCAGAGTGCAGAGAAAAGATATAAGTACCAATTGTAGAAGCAACTCAAGTAGTTAATTAGTGATTGCTTCCTAGCTCGCGACACTAATGATTTGTGCTCTTTAGTCCTTGGTCGGCCTTTTAGCTAAGGCTTAGCGGCAGACACCCAGTCAAAGCGGCATAGAAGGGGATGTATCATTGGCTCACCATCTTATGAGGTTTGTTATGCTTCAGCCACGTCAACACAAGACAGTTGCTTTTTTATCTTTGTTTTTCATCAGCAGCGGCCGTTCATGCAACCTTCTTCGTCCGGGCATATCAAAATTCATCATTAATGGTGTAGGGCCGTGATAGGTGCATCTGGGCGCTGCCTGACAATTCTTAGTATCGTGATCGTTGTTGGTAATACCACAGGCTCCGCACGTTTAGCCGCAGCGAATCGTACTGGTGGTTGGAACAGCCAGTAGTTCTGGCATTGCACTAGTCGTTTGGACGTTGTTGAGACGAAAGAATACATTCCGAGTCCGAGAAATCCAGAGTGGTCGCGCACAGGCTGGGCGAGGGAGACAGCAAAGGCTGTCTTTGTTCAGTCAATGTTAGGTCTGTCTAAACGACAGTTAATAATAAATCTCTTCTCGGCGGCTTGGCTCTTTCCGAGTAGAGTGTTGGTATTCCATGGATTCCCAGGTGGGTAAGACACGACGCTGTAGAGCCCGTGGACGCCGAGCTAGTCAAGGGCAGCGAGGGTTCATTCACCTTGGCGGATGCGTTCCATGTGAATGCGACTAAAACGATGGCTCATCGGCGTAAGTCACAATTGGGTATGCTCTAAAAGTAAGTCAAGTCATTGGAACAGTACACTTGGTAAGCATCGTTCAGAGTAGAACTCTCAATAGTGACGTATTGCTTAGATTGATCAAGAGACTAAGGTAAAATAATTTTACATGGCTAGCTATATAACTAGATTTACAACCACATGCTATAGTTAAAGTTAAAAGTTAGGTTTAGATGTAATAATCTTCTTTGAACTCTTACTGTTAACATACCTAAGGCTATTCCATAAGAACTGAAAAGGTGTAACACAAACATGCTAGTAACTTGGTAACGTCGGCCACCCTCGGCGGGGCACCCCCCCATCGGAGCACCCCTTTTACACCAAAAAGTTCAATTTTAACAGCCTTATAAAATACGAACTATATATAATATAAAGTTAGAATAAATATAATAAATTTTATTACTATAATTCACCTATAGTGTACTATTTTATATTTTAGCTAACTAATTCCCAAAAACTATAATAATTTACTAAA